>VWZD01000664.1:467294-534069 GCA_013396695.1 Sakesphorus luctuosus
GGCACACCCCCCGCCATGTCCCCCCGCCCCGCCGCTCTCCTGCGCGGCGCCGCTGCCGGCGAGGCCTTGCGCGGCCCCGGCGCGGAGCAAGGCCGCCACACGGGCACCGGGCGCCCCGCGCAGCCCGTGCGGCACCGCGCCATCCTCCTCACCGCGGGCGTGAGGGCCGCGGGCGGCAGCGAAATGGCAGCGGCGCGGCGCCCCTCGGGGGCCGCCATGCTGTACGGCACAGCGGGCCGCCATGTTGTACGGCGGGGCCGGTGTGTCGTCAGAGCGCGGGGAGGGCGGTTGGATTTGAACGGCGCGGCGGCGGCCGGGAACGAGCAGCGGGATCGGGGCCCCGGGAAGCGGGAACGGGCCGGCCCCGCCGCGCCCCCCGCCGGAGGTGAGAGCGGCAGAGCGGGCCCGGAGAGCGGGGCAGGCCCCGGCGGGGCAGCGCGGGAGCGGTGGCCGGGTCCGGGTCCGGGGCGGATCCTGCGGGGAACGGGCGCGGGAGAAGGCGGGAGGAGCAGGTCGGGGCTGCCCCGGGAGAGGCCTCGGGAGCGGCTGGATGGAGGGAGGGGTGAGATGGTTCCGTCTCGCAACCCGATAAACACGGTGTGGATCGGTGCGAATTAATTAATGCCTGGGGAATACGCTAATTAGTGTGATTAATAAGCGCCCGGGCGGTGCCAGTTCTGTCAGGGCGGCGCGAGGACCGTGAGAGGAGCGGCCCGGGAACAAAAAGAGGCGGAAAAAGGGACTAAAGCGGCGCATCCCAATGGGAAAAAGGCGGAGGAAGGCCGGGGTGGGCGGCGAGGGATGGATGGGAAGGATCGTGAAGAGATTCTTGTGTTCGCAGTGTCAAATAGAATAAAAAAGGGGGGCTTTTCATCAACAAAGCACCATCCCAGCTCAACACCACCCGCTCGTCCCTCAAGGATCGTAGATAAAGTCCAGTAAAGATTAGGGAAGAGCAGCTGAGGGTGATCGGGATGTGAGTTCCACGTTAACAGCCCCATCGGCAGAGTGATCGGGGTGTCCCGGCCACACGCTGCTCTCCCCCAGTCCTGTTCCCTGCCCCTTCTTTCGTTGTGTGCTCAGCCTGACCCAGGACAGCTGGATTTACACCCAGGAGCTTTGGGACAGTGGCCTGAAAGGTGGCTCTGGATTGGGAAACTCTGGAAGCCAAAGGCCCCTCAGGCTGCTTTGGGCTGGCACCAGCAGAAACTTGCTGGTCTTGGTGAGGAATTAATGGTTTTAAACTGACAAAAGGGAGATTTAGGTGCGATATTGGAAAGGAATTCCTCCCTGTGAGGGTGGGCACGCCCTGGCACAGGTTGCCCAGAGAAGCTGTGGCTGATCCATCCCTGGAATTGTCCAAGGCCTGGTTGGACAGGGCTGGGAGCAACCTGGGCTAGTGGAAGGTGTCTCTGCCCATGGCAGGGGGTGGGACTGGATGATTCTTAAGTCTCTTCCAAGCAAAACCATTCCAGGAGTGCATGAATTACCCCGCAAAAATAAAACAAAAAATTAATACATTTCATTCTGGCAAATAAGCTTCTGTTTACAAGTGCAGTGACACTCTGGAAAGCTTTTCTGGCTCATTTTTTTGATACCTTCACATCTAATAGTGCCCTCAAAATAGTGCTGCTTTTTTGTTTGTTTGTGTGGTTTTTTGTTCTTGGTTTTTTGTGTGTTTTGGTTTTGTTTAAGCAAACAGAAATTTGCTGGGGAAAAATATCTGTTGGATAATCGTTCTTGCCTTGCTAAAAATTGAGTTTGACCAAACTGTTATTTCTGAAAAGATTGTTCCTTTTCCCTTCCACTGGAATTCAAATATATCATATATGACACCATATCATGCAATAGAATTGATATAATACAGTATCATAAATATATAATACCATATAATTCAAAGCAATACCCCAATAGTAAACTCCCAGTAGCATTTTATGTAATTTACCAATTAGAACTTTGTTTTTCCTACCCCAGGCTTAGTTTTAGCTTGGAAAATCAGGGTGGGTTTGTGGTTTCTATCACCTGTGCTGAGGTAACTGAACTGCTGGGCAGGAAGAGCAGTGGATGTTGCTTATCAAAGGGAAATTATCCATATTCCTAAATTCCTGATGGGAAGGTTTAAAGAAGATAGACCCAGGCTCTTCTGGTTGTATCTAGAGAAGGAACAAGAGGCAGTAAGCTAAAATACAAGAAATTCAGTTTAGAGGGTGAGGGAAACATTGATTAAAAAATGTGTCAGAGCAAACTTTAGCACAGTTGTTTTAGAATCTCATATATAATAGGAAATATATGTATAATATGAATATAACAGGAAAACACATAATTGAGAGGCCTGTCATTTCTCAAACTAGAGAAAAACAGAGAGAGAAAAATGCAGCATCAAAAGCTAATATCTAATTGTGGGTTTATGCAGTTTTACTATTGAGGTTCATTAACAGTTTTGGATTTTGGTTCTGTATTTTACAGGGAAAGCACATCTTTCAGGGATGGAGAAGATTTGCATAGAACCAAACATGGAAAAGTGAGTTGAAACCTTCTAAGGAGTTTTATTGTGGTTGTCCTAATTACGGGGGCTGGGGCCAGTTTATCCCCGTGTGGGTATAACCAAAACTGTGTATTCTACACTCTCTATCCCATGACTCACTGTGAAACTCCCTACCCTGGGGGAGGTACTGGGCATTCCCACCTCAACCTGAACATATACAATCTTTGGGGTTTGGGACTTCTGGTACCACTTGTCAGATCCAGAGGAGGACCAGAACCTCAACAGGGCTGTGACTGCCACTCTCTACAAGGCTGTGATCATTACTCTAAAAAAACTGTGACCATCATCCTCAGCAACAGGTTTCCCTCCCTTTTGCTTTGCACTCAGGTTTCCCTCTCTTTTGCTTTGCTCAGCACAGGGCCCAGTGAACACCATCCTGTTCATGCCCAGGGTGCTGGGTTGTACATCTATTTTTGTGGTTAACCCCAGTTTTTCTCTGTATCACTGTTATTTCTTTGTAATCTTTTTAGTAAATTGTAACTCTGACTTGTAATCTCCCATGAACTGTGTTCATTATTCCCACCAGTTTGTCTTTAAACCAGCACATCTTTTGGCACCCAACACAGGGCACAAGAGAGAAGTCAGAATGACAATTTCATTCTAAGCATTTGTGTATTTGGGTACAGAAACTCCCCGATCATCCTGTTGCTCAGTGTATTCACCTGGATGTTGTACCTAACCCTGTATATATTTCTGCATATGGGGAGCTATTTGTTTGTCATGATGCTCTTTTAAGGCCAGGGAGAGGAGTCAAAATTGATCTGTTGATGTTCTATGTTTATGTCATGATAACATCAGAGGTAGTGAGTTTCATTATGGATGTATATTCAGTCTGGTTTGCCTGTCCTGGTTTGAGTTGCTGCCTCTGGGCCCTCATTGCCTGTGGGGGGACAGGAGTGAATGGTTCTTTTCAGCCTTTCCCCTCCTCCTCCCCCTTTAGACCTGCTACCACAGTCTTTGAAAATACTGAGTTTCCTCTTGATGTTAAGGACAGCATAATCTTGTTGTTAGTTTTGCTGTTTCCTCTGTACTGTCTTCACCATGCTTAGGGTCAGAACGGGGCCTTCTAGGGAGGTTTTCTGGAGGCCTGCCCTGGGAATGGATGTTGAATGGCATGGGAAATGGGAGGACATCAGCCAGTATTTGGAGAACTTCTCTCCTCCAATGATCTGGAAATTCACCCCTGAACAACAGCAGGACTCTGGTAGAATAATAAGAAATGTGAAGGGAAAATGCTCTGGCAGCCCCAGAGATGTGCAGCTCCCAGCAACCTGCTAGGCCCTGGCCACTGCCTGCCAGACACTACTGGGTGTGGTACAGCTCCTTTGGGAGGAGGAGAAAAGGAGCAAATCCACAGGCACCCTGTCCATCCAAACCATGGCTGAGCCAGANATGGGACAGGCAAACAAGTCCATTCTGACCTGGCTGCTCCCAATCCAGGGCGCTGCAGCCAATTATACTATTCTAGATGGGAGTGAGGCAAGGCAGGTGGGATCCCTGTCTGGAGATGTGGTCACTGATCAGGATTGGAAAGAGGCAGGAGACTCAGCCTCTGGCAGCAACTGTTGTGAAGTGTGAGGGAGAGATATCTGTAAAGAGGACCTCCATGTCCAGCAAGGACAGTGGAACACGATGGAACAAGGTATCTGGTGCTTAAGGGAATTAGCCATACTGGAGATAAACTTTTTAGAGGACAAAAAGTTCCCTAAAAGTCCAGACAGTGTACAGTGCACATCCCAGATGTGGTTAAAATTTCCATGGCTGGGGCCAGAAATGTATTCCTGCTACTTGGTAACTTTGCAATGGAGAGAGGGAGAAGACAAGGTGGGCTCACTGGTCAGCATACTCAGGATTTATGACACTGTCACTGCCCCGTTATGAGCCCACGTCTCATCTGTGGACACAAAACTGGCCGAACACGTCCAAAGTCTGGAAGAGAAGATTGAAGAGGGTCACCAGAAGCTGAGAGAGGAAATTAAGGAAGGAATCTTCCATATCTCTCCAGAACAAATGAGAGTCTCTGCCATCAGGAGCAGGTGTCCCCCAGCTGAGGAGAGAGGGTACACTCCACGTGGCACTCTATGGTTTTACCTCCATGTGCATGGAGAAGATATGAGGAGGTGGGATGGAAAACCCACCTCTTCCTTAGCAACAGGGGTATATGAATTGAAAAGAGGCACAACTACCACAAGAAACTCCTCAAGGATAAATGTTGCTCCAGTCTCTTGTGAGCAAGACTCCAGACAGTACAGGAGTGATAATGTCGTGTCCAATCCAGTTGAAGGGACTGCTAGGTCATATTTTCAAGAGTGCAGTCAGTACCATGACCAGAAGTAGGGGGGCCCTGCCTCTAGCTAGGCAGAGGAAAGGGACAGTGAGGCCTATTGGACTGTGTGGATTTGGTGGCCTGGCACATGAGACCCACAGAGATACAAGGCTTTAGTTGACACGGGTGCAATGTACTTTGATGACACCAAGATATGCTGGGGCAGAATCCATCTCTATCTCTGGGGTGACAGGGGGATCCCAACAGCTGACTGAACTGGAAGCTGAAGTGAGCCTGACTGGGAAGGAATGGCACAGACACCCCATCATGACTGGTCCAGAGGCCCCGTCTATCCTTGGCATAGACTGCCTGAGGAGTGGGTATTTCAAAGACCCAAAAGGACATCACTGGGCCTTTGGCATAGCCACTGTGGAGACTGAGGAAATCGGACAGTTGAACACCTTGCCTGGACTTTCAGAGGGCCTTTCTGCTGTGGGACTGCTGAGGGTTGAAGAACAACTGATACTCGTGGCCACAACAACAGTACACAGGAGGTTGCCCCTGCAGTAGCCCTTGGGCCAGTCATGACAGGACAGGATGTGAAGAACATGCCCTTCCTGGAGCCTCTGGCAGAAGCTACCTGGGAGACCTGAGGATGGTTCTGGAGTCAGAGATACAAAGGATCTGAAGCCAGCTATACCCCAACTGAGAAAGAGATCCTGGTGGCTTATGAAGGAGTTTGAGCTGCCTCAGAAGTGATTGGCACCGAGGCACAGCTCCTCCTGGCACCCCGACTGCCAGTGCTGGGCTGGATGGGCAAAGGAAAAGTTCCTTCTACACATCATGCCACTGATACCACATGGAGTAAGTGGATTGCTCTGATCACACAGTGAGCCCAGATGGGAAATCTGAATCACCCTGGGATTTTGGAAATCATCACCAAGTGGCCTGAAGGTGAGAGTTTTGGGCTATCCTCTGAAGAAGAAGAGGAGCAGGTGGCATGGGCTAAAGAGACCCCACTGTATAATCAGCTACCAGGAGATGAAAAGCGATATGTTCTCTTCACTGATGGTGGTAAATATTGTCCTTTAGAGGTAAAACTCCTCCTGAAGCACTTCCAGAGAAGAGCAACGAGGCNCCCTGGAGGTTTTTAAGGTGAGCTTGGCCATGGCCCTGAGTGCCATGATCTGGTAAAGGGACTGGAGTTGGCCCAAGGGTTGGACTTGATGATCTCGGAGGTCTTTTCCAACCCAATCCATTCTGTGATTCTGTGATTCTATGAATATCTGTTCTCCATGGTGAAGCAGAACAGGGAGTTGCTCTGATGGTGTTTGGGAAGTTCTGAGGGGATTTCATAGCGATGGATTGTCCAGAGATGAACTGACCTTGGGGCTGGGAGGCCAGTCTGAGTTCTCCAAAGCTCATGTCTTTGGGAGCCAGTGCTGAAATGATCAATCTGCTCCAAGCACGTTGTTTGTTTAATTTCATACTTGTAAAAATAGCAGAAATCAATTCATTAACCTCAAAACTGTGGCAGGGCTGTTCAGAAATGTACCTTGGTGCAATTTTCTGCCCTAATACCTGTTTTCCTTTTTCCCCTCCAGTGATAACACTGAGCCCATCAGAGGGAAGCGACTGTCGTCTGTGAGTAACTTACAGCATTCCTCAAAATAAAACTCTGTGAGGGAGGGAAGGAGGAAAGGGAAGCTGGGAGAGGAATTTTCTTTCTCATTGGAGTTGAAGAAAAGCATTCCAGAAGAGCCTGTTAGATTGAGAGGCACTGCTGGCTCCTAGAAACTCCATCCAAGAAATCAGCTGGTGGAGTTGGACCTGGTCTTCTCAACTGGTCTATTTTCTTTCAGATTTTAAAGGCTCCACGAAATCCTCTGGATGATCTGGGAAATGGGAATGAACTGACCCAGGTAGGTCTGTCAAGTTCTTTCTCCCCGATGCTCCTCGACGTGTTGCTGATTAAACTGAGTCACTGGAATAACGCAGGTGGCTTTAATGCCCCATTTTTGATAATGACATACCATTTTTGTTTGTGTTTCATGGGAAGCTGTGCTTATGGATAACAAACTGGTGTGTTCTTTGTTCCCAGGATATTAATGCAGAGAGACGAAGGAAGAGCTCGCGCCGTGTCAGTTTTGCCGACAACATCGAGCAAGTGTGAGCTGAAAGATGCAGATCTACATCCTTTATTTAAGCATAAAATACAGGGAAAAATCTGATTTCCCCTCAAATTGGCCTCACTGAATAGTCACAAATGACTGCAAGAAGTTGGGTTTTGTATTATTTATTTATTTATACTTTTATATTTAGTTAGTTTGAGAGCCATTATTCATTTTCTCTTCCCAGCTGGAAAAAAACCCTCAAACCCAACAGTTTGGTGAATTTAATATAGTTAGGAATTTTTCTTTCTCATTGAATTTTCTAGTGATTTCCATCTTAAGTATGAAAATGGTGTCATATAATAATATAATCTCCCTGGAAAATACGATTGGGTTCAGTACGCTTCTGGCTTTTGATATCTTACTTCAGAATATATTAAAAAAAATGAAATTTGTGCTGATTTTATTTTTAATTTGCTTTGAAAGAGATGGATTTTTATTTTAAAAGACTGTTTTTTTTTTAGTTGCAGATTCTTCCAGCGAGATCTTAAGAACAGCACATCAGAGAGAGAAAATACAGGTAAAACTCCTCTTCTTCTCTTGGCAGGATTCCCAGACTATTAACAACAAGATTTTAGCTTGAATTGAAGAAGTCAAGCCTGTCAGTCTGGGATAAGGAACAACATGGTCAGCTTTTTATCCTGTGCTGACTGAAAACCCCTTAGTCACAGAGGCTTTGCCACAAGAAGAGACATGAAGAGTGGAAACTTCAGAACAGTTTCTGTGCAGTTCACTGTTGTCTCAAATTTTATAGAATCGGAATTGTGTAGGTTGGAAAACACCTTTAAGATAATCAAGTCTAACCATGTCATGCTTCCTTGTAATTTTATTGTTTTCTTACTGTTTTTAGAGTGTGCAGCAGATAAGGATGTCTTTACTCATCAGTAAGTATCATGTCTGAGAGATATTTATTATTATTCTGTATTTATTACCAAACTTCTTTCCTCAGCAGTAGAAAGTGTTAGTCTGGCCTCAAAGTTCTTGTAGATAAAACACAGTGATGGGATTTTTAAAATGAAAACCACCTGATGGTAAAATAACAGATTTAGACACTTGGTATCTGTGGAGGGGAATTTCATAAATTCTATGAAAAGTAAAGAATTGATCTTTCTTATTTGCCACTGAAGAATTTAAATGCCCCTCTGTATGTTGAGGAGTGGCTTGTGGGCTGCAAAGATGAGATAATTTCATGGGGAAATAAATTTGTGACTCAAATTAGAATATATTGAAGATACATAAGTAGCATCTGGCATCTGCTACCCAAGCCCACGTGGGCTCTGCCACAGAATCCTGTGCAGCACAGTCTTCTGCCTGTCCAGTTTATTGTTCAAGGCTTCTCTTTGAAACCTTTTAGCAAACTGAAATCTTTGAAAACTTTTAACAAGCTCTTTATCTAACTCACCTTTTGTAGGAATGAAGAACCTGAAGCTGCTTTGTGTGAGATCACTGGTGAGTTGGAAAACAGATTTAATAACAAAATGACTATCTTAGATTCATAGAATCAGTTGGGTTGGAAAAGACCTCCGAGATCATCAAGTCCAACCCTTGGTCCAACTCCAGTCCCTTTACCAGATCATGGCACTCAGTGCCACGGCCAAGTTCACTTTAAAAACCTCCAGGGATGGGGAATCCACCCCCTCTCTGGGCAGCCCATTCCAATGCCTGAGCACTCTCTCTGCAAAGAATTTTTCTGCTTTCCAACTTCAATTTCCCCTGGCAGAGCTTGAGCCCCCCGTGCCCCCTTGTCCTATTGCTGAGTGCCTGGGAGAAGAGACCAACCCCCACCTGGCCAGAACTTCCCTTCAGCTTTATTCAAAGCTATTGATTGTGCTTGAGTAATTTTACTGTGCCTAGAGCAGTCTCCCTGACCTGGGAGAACTCACCCTGAATGGACTTTGTCCCACAAAGCTGTTCACAAGGATCCCATTGGAACAGTCAGGGTGACCCTTCCACATGCTGAAGGGAGCAATGAAAATATTGTGCAGAATATATTCGGGTTTAATTGTGTTTCTTTACTCGGTGCACTGAACTTCAGCACCATGGATAAAATAATAAGCAAATAGCCTCAAAACTGGTGTATTCCATTTTCTTTCCACAGGGATGAACACTTTGCTTCATGCCCCTCTCCAAGCTTCAGTGCAGCAGGATGAGGTATGTGAAGGCTTTTAGTTTTTTGGTGCTGAAAATATCAGTGTCCAAAATATATCACAAGAATTTGTGTAGTAAATGATGAGAATTGTTAGCTGGCTAAAAAATAAACCTTTGTGTCTTCACAGAAAATTCTTGTAAAAGTGAATATTCTGTATTTTGGAGTATTTTCCTAATCTAATAGACATGAGGCTGCAACATAAATAACTGGCTTGAAATTGTGCTCTAACTTGTCAGTACTGAGCTAGTTCCTTCATTCTCTTCAATTTTTGTCTAAGAATATACAAAGGAGCCCATGTTTCAGATGGGTCTGCTTAATGTTATTTGTAAATAACAAATGTAATTTGAAGCGAACATGAAGCTGTTTTTAATATATTCATTACACTTGATAAAGTGTAGTGTTGTGTCTTATTACTGGCCAGTTTTTCCCCCCAGCTTTGAAACCATAAATCCTCTTTGTTAAAGAGAATAAAATCTCCCTAATCAGTGGTGGAAAAGTGTTTTAAACATCCAGCCTGGTGCTGCTGTGTAGGGACAGATGCACAATAAACTGGGCAAGGAAAAACCTGCAGGTCCCAACATAAAAGGTGGAAAGCACATTGTGGAGAAACGGAAAATACTGATCCATAAGCCTCAGTAATTATTCATTGTTCTCTAAGATGTGTCTGGATATGAAATGTAAAATGAGACACATTCTTTCATAAAAAGCCATTTAAATATGATGAATAAGTAAGTCATTGTCCTTTCTTTGAATATGTTATTGCTTCTCAGGGAGGCCTGTTTTTTTTACAAAAAAGAAAGATATATATGGCTAGAACCTCAAGACTGCATTAATTGCCTTTTGTTTTATATAGAATAAACTGCTGATCATTTGTTTAAAATGTCAGTCACTGAATTCTTCCCTTCTTTTTCTGTTTATTTTTTAGTGGCATGAAGTGGACCAGGTTGTTCTGAGGATCAGCAGGCAAGACATCACCCAGGTCTTCCTGGAGGAGAACGAGATGGAGATGACAGCCAGTCACACGGCCGTGATCTCCCGGAACCTCAGGGACCAGCAGGCTGACACAACTGGCAAGATAGACATCACCTCCTTCCTGGCTGGGCTAAACTCCAACCAGGGCAAGGCAGAACTGAGCAAGGAAGTCAGTTTGCTTCCCAACCCCACAAACCACCTGTGCCCACCTCTAGAACTGCAGGAAGAGCCTCCTGCGGTCAAAAAAATTAATTTCAATGAATTTCTGCTGAGCCTGACGTCAAATGAGAAGGCACCAAATCCTGCTGAGGGACCTGAGAAGGAGAATGTTTTCTTTGTACCCTCCCAAGGCTCAGGAAACGTGGCACTATCAACTGAGGGGTTTGTCTATTCCCATGAGCCATTGGACACCTGTAACAGAACAAAAGTCTTTCAAGGGCAAGAAGGTGAGATAGAAATGACAAAATGTCAGGCAGCTGTTGTTAAAGTTGCATTCCCTGGTGTTGGTGAGGCTCCACCAGAGCAGTTGGAGTGTGTGGATGTCACCCAGGCCTTCGCAGACGATGGGATGGACATGACAGCCAGTCACACAGCAAAAGTGTCCTTTCCCTTCTTGGGTGTTGGGAATCAAAGTCTCCACTTTCAAAAGAATTCCCCATCCACATTGCTGAAGAGAGCATCTCTTGCAGACAAGAAAGCAGCAAATGCTGAAGACAGAGGGACCCCTGCAATGCTGAGAGCGGTGAGGCAGGAGGCCAGCGCAGTGTCCAGCATACCAGGATGCATTTCCTCTGAGACTGTCTTCAGAGGGGACAAAACTGTTGTGTTTTCTAAAAATGAGGACATGGAAATGACTGGGAATTACACAGACATCATCTGTAACAACAGCACCACTGAAATGGACAGTCATAAAGCTGGTGAAAAGCCGGGGAGTACAAACCCTGTGCTAGCAGGGAGCAAACACCTGGCATGGGGGGACAGGGACATCGCAAAGGGACTGACCCCTGGAGAGAGTGGAGCTTCTGTGTCCTGTAAAACCAGTGCACTTGAACTGCCTTCAGCCTCAGGTGGACACTTGGAAAACGTGTCCCAGGCTCCTGGTCCTCCTGCAGCAAACTCTGGGCTTGGCTCATGTATGAATTCAGGTGTTCTGAAGAGCAGGTTCCATCCCTCTGCACAGTCTCAGCTTGTTCCTTCAGGTGAGAAGACTGTAATATTCCCAGGAGAAGACATGGACTTGACTAAAGTCTGTGTTAAGGAAGATGGAAAGAATGTTGATAACAAACCTCCCACTGCAGTGTTCACCTCTGTCCCCTGCAAACCTCATTTTCTGGATAACAGATCCACAGCTTCCCGTGGGACTGAGCAAGAAGAAATGGAAATAACGAAATGCCACGCTGTTGTCATCGATGATCAAAGCAGTGGGACAACTTCAGAAACCAAGCAAATGCCCTGTAAGATCATTCCAAGAAAGAACCAGAACAATAATGTCATTGAGGGTGTATATTCCATAGATAAGGACAAGGAAAATATTGAAGTAATGAGTATCGATGGGAATATTGAAAGGAGCCAGGCTATGGAAATAAAAACTAAAGATGTTCAGATGATGATGGTTGATAAGAAATTTGGAAAAAACAACTTCCAGGCAAGTGATCCAAGTTCCTGTGCCAAGAACGTGTGTTTGTTCCAAGTGCAAAACAGAGGAGTCCCTGAGGATGTTGTCACTGCCACCACTGCATCTCTGTCTTTGCAAAGCCAAGAAGTTGTTGTATCACAACCTCTGGAAAAAAACCTTCCAAAACTTTCAGTTTTCTGCAGAAACGACAGAACAGTTGTGCTTTCAGGTGATGAAAGCATGGACATAACCAAAGCTCATCCTGCTGCCTTTGATGTTGCTCCTATTAACACAGGACAAGAATCCAATAATAGTAATCAAAATAATGCAGTATCCAAGCGGCTGCAGAACCAGCCCTTCCCTTTTTCCAGTTGTCTTGGTGTGGGTATTGCAAGTCAAACTGCAGCAATGGAATGTGGGGACTTGAACACAAAGATGCAAATTGCTACTCCTTTGGCTCCAAGTGATTCATTTATTTTCAGCAGAAAGCCTGCTCCCTTTGGAATAAAAGACAATGAACAACCTGGAACAGTATTAGGAATTAATGCAGATTGCCAAAACTCAGGGAGGCAAGAGAAAACCCACCCTGTGAGGGCAGTGAATAAAGTACTGCCCACTCCAGTAGATTCTGAGAGACATTTTCCAATAGGTAAAACAGTTTCCTCAGGAGAGGATTTAAAAACTCCCACCTCAGCTGATGGGTTTTTAGCTGGGACATCCCAGGCATGCAGGGGAAGTTCCCAATTGCCTTTGTTTGGAGGAAAGTCTATTGTGTTTCCATCTGGTGAAAACATGGACTTGACTGGAAGCTGTATGGTGATGGTTCCTGATTACACCGTCAACGTTGTTTTATCCCAGACAAAAGCAGCACCTGGATATCCTGATCAGGGTGGAAATGAAGTCATGTCCTTAAAGAAAGGGGCTACGATGACAATGGATAATCAGGAGCAGCCTGTGGGCCACGAGAACTCGGTTTCTGGAAGGAAAATGTTGCCCATGAGTAGTCTAAAACACTTTGCTGATGAGAAAACAACCCTGTTTTCAGAAGATGCTGACATGGACATCACCAGGAGTCACACGGTGTCAGCAGACAACAGAGTCATTTTCCAGAGTAAAACTCCAAATGATGCCACAGCCTTGATTTCTGGAGATCAAACCTGTGTTTTGCCCTGCAACATGGAAATAACTAAACTCGATCCTGCTGCAGTCGATATATCCCTGGGGAAAGCTGTGTCACAAGGGGCACTCGGCACAGCCAAAAGGACTGGAAGGAAAAGCATGAAGGGAGCACCAGGGGAAAAGACTGTTTTGTTTTCCTGGAGTGATGAGAACGATGACATGGAGATTACCCAGAGCCACACAGCTGCCATTGGCCATGAGGTTGTGCAGGGTGAGGGAGGACTCCACTCCCTCTCAGCCCGTCCTGGGAGGAGTGTTGTGTTCACAGGTAGCCAGGCTGATGTGGACATTTCCAAGTCTTTCTCTGCTGATAAAGCCACAGGAAAAGTTGTATGTGGTGTTAAATCAAGCTCGGATAAGGAGGCTGGACTTCCCAACAGCCAAGTCACGATGTTTGCTGAGGATGACATGGAAATGACCAAACCCCTCCATGTGGCTTTGGCAGAGAACCCCCCGTCTGTTCCCTCCACCTCCACAATCCTGTTCTCCAGTTACCAGGGTGCCATGGAAATGACCAAGTCTCACTCTGTTCATCCAAGTATTGGAGGAGACTTCTGTGGGGATGGATGGATCCCGGCGGAGCAGGGTGGGCAGAAGGCTCCTGCAGGTGGCACAACACTCAGTTTTGCTTTGGCTGAGGATATGGACATCACCAAAACTCACACAGCACAGAACCCACAGCCCATTCCAGCCATTCCTGCTGATAAAACTGTTGGGTTTGCTCTCAACCAGGATGACATGGAAATCACTGCATCCCATACCGTTGCTGTTAACAACAATATCGATGGATTTGAGTTCCACACAAGCACTCAGCACCCACCTCTGCACACACAGGGTGTGTTGATGTCTTACAGAGGTGAAATGGATTCCTCATATACAAGAGACCTGAACAGGGAATCTCCCACAAAACCTAAGGATAAGCCCAGCATTACCTCTTCTGCTTCATCAGCCTCAGCATTTGCTAGTGAGAAAGGAGCCACCAACACTCCCAGTGGCACAAGACCAGATTCCATTTATCCTATCTCACTTCCAGAAGAGACTATGGATGTGCAGGTACCACAGGACTATGACCTTCCCACAGGTAATTCTGTCCCTGTAACCAGGAAACAGGATCTCACACAGCTAGAAAACCTGCAATCAAAAGGAGTACCTCCAGGGGTCCAGGGTAACAGTCCTGTGGATTGCAGGGAAGAAAGTGGCGATTTGGGATCCCATGGTGCCCTTTCCATCCAGGGATCAGATCCTTTGAAGTGTTCTCCAGATGCTCCTACTACTTGGAGAAACCAAGTAGTGAAAGAGGATTTATGTCAGGGTGGAGATTCAGCGCCAGATTTGGGCTTGGCTGGAGCAGGCCTTGTTCTGGCTGCTGACAAGGAGTCCAAGGAAAATGAGGCGCTGTCAGACGAAAGGGAGACACCTCCACAAGACTTTCAGATAAACTCTGAACAAACCAAGGAACCTTTGGTCAGTGACAGTCCAAGGGATCAGGGATGTTCCACTCTTGCACCGGTATTAACACATGTTGTAAATGTTCGTTCGAAACTGAAGGATCTGAGAAGAAAATCTGCAGCTTTCTCTGCTTCCCAAACTGCTTTTCCTGAGCAGTTGCCCAAATCCTCAGCTCAGCCAGAGGATACCCTGAGGCTGGGAAAAAACACTGTCAGTGAAGCAAATAACTTTTTGGATACTAAAGAGCAGGAGAACACAGGTCTGGAATCTGAAGCTGCTCCCACAGGCTTGGCACCTAAATATTCAGGAATAAATATCCCTCTGGGTATTTTCCAGCCTAAATTACAAAGCAGGAGAAATCCTTCTATTTCCAGTGTACAGTACATAAATACAAAACCAGACCAAACAGAGGCCCCAGCTCCAGTAAACACTGGGGAAACCCCAGGTAACAAATCCACCAGGCAGAACTTCAGCCCTTCTCAGTTCATAGCAGAAGAATTCCTACCTGTGTGCCTGGAAGAAGTGGATTCCAATGAATCTGTCAGCTCTGAACTTCTGGAAAAGGTTTGTGATGAGATAAGTGAAAAACAAATCCCCCACCAGGAAGAGGATCTGTTTGAAGGGACAAAAACTTGCAATGCCAAAAGATCTTTTGAACAAGACAAGGAGGATCTTGGAAGTCCAAAGAAGGTCAAGAGGGATGAAAATGTGGATGTTGAGGCAAAAGACTTGCAGGTGAGCCTGATCCCTCACTGTAAGGATACAGCAAAAGGGCTTTGGATTAAATTTTTGGGGTGTAAGTGGATCTGTTGGTATTATTCCTCATTTTTCTTAGCTGCCAGTTTGCTGTCATTTTCCTCTGTGCTTGCCTGTGTTTTTCATTGCTTTGCCAAAATAGAAGAATCAAGGTTGATTATTCAACATTCCTGGACCTGGCAAAATGGGCAGATTAAGGGACTTGCCCATTTTAAACCATTCTCTCTATAGTATCCTTTTAATTCTTTCTCAGCTAAATGGTCTTAGTCCTCTGAATTAAACTATTTCCTAGTTTTGGCTTAGGTACAGTGAGGCCTAAATTAATTTATAATCCAAACATGACTGTTTAGTTCAAAATAATTTTGTTATGGACAGCACAAATTGCAGTTGAATCAAGATCTGTGCAAATACAGAACATTCATCTGACCGTAAAAGTAACTCTGTAATCATCAGTATAAAATATGAAGATACAGAATATAAAGATGTAAAATGTGTGAAACAATTCTGAATGTCAAGAAACAACTGTAATAAACCATTTAGATGGTTTCATGTATCTACATGTATTTATTTATTTTTACTTTGTTAATGTTAGGTTACTTTTGTTGCTGTGCCTCAGAACTACGTGGAAGTTGATAAAGTTGGAGAACCTCCAAATCTCTCAGCTACAATCCCTGACTGTCCTCATGCCAGTGCCAGCAGCTCCCTGGATTCTGTTAAGGCTGACACAGAACTAACAAGTAAGGCTCCCATTGAGATAAGAGACCCAAACCTTGAGTTCTTCACCATTTAAGACTATTATTAACCCCACCATCTATTTTCTTTTTCTACTTTCCCAGTCCAGCCCAGCAGTTACGTGGAGTCCCAGCTTCTCACAGACAGCATTTGTGAAGACAATTTATGGGAGGTACGTACAAGGCTGGGAGACACCAACTTCTTGTCTCAAGAGGAAAACACTTGTGTGTGTTTACGGTATTACATACACTAGTCGCTGTTCTTGCCTGAAAAATGAACTTACCTGTATGTTTTTCCCCAAATCTGCAGAAATTTCATTGTGGTTCTATCACAGTTGGGGATTTTTTTACCCTTCTCCAAGTCCACGTTCCAATTCAGAAGCCCCGGCACAGCACCCTGCCAGCCAATGTGAGTGTCTCTCCTTTGAGAGGAACAATATAATTCATCTTATATTGCATCTTTTTGTTGTTTTGGGTTTTAATTTTTAGGTACTCTAAGGTCTTTAAATGAAAAATAGAATAGATTTCTATCTGCTCACCAAATACCACTATTGAGGATTGCTGTTCTTGGAAAAATATGTTAATTCTTACTTTCTTAACCTCTTTTAAGGATGATAAATTTGAAAGTAAAAATTAGAAGCTAAGTCTAACCATTTCACTTAATCTTCTCTCTGTATCCATTTTCTGATTGCAGCTACTCTGCACTCCTACTACCTGTTGTACTCTCCTGCAGAAATGCTGCACCATAACATTGCTACTCTGTATTTCCTCCCCTAAAGAAAAAGGGAAGAAACAAAGAACAGAAGTCTGACTTCTGAATCTCTTCCATTTTTATTTAAACTAGTCTGTCAGCTTAGTTAAAGTTTACCTTACAAATTTATTCATACTGAGCTGTCTCTAAATATTCTTCAGGCTTAATAACTCTGCTACTATACATTAGTGACACCATCCCCCCAAAAAGCCTGAAAACTTTCTCTGAAGGGGTAGAATTAATTAATGTCAGTTATTTATGAGCTTTACTATATAGGTAGCTTAGGCTGAAATACCCCCTTTGTATTTATTTGAGGAATAAAGCTCAGTAAGGCTTGGGAACTTTGATTTTGAATTAACCATAGTCAGCTTGTTTTCTTGTGGAGCACTCTTGTTACATGCACAACATACAGATATTTTTCAAGTGTTCATCTAAAAGGGAGTGAACCTCTTTCAATATTTACTTTTAATTTCATTTTTTGAGCTCCAGTGATGAGGCACATATCCCAAAAGGAAGTGTGAGGAAATAAAAGGCGTGAAAGTGGAATTGAATTGATTGGAAGTTCCCAGTCCTGAAAACTATGCTGGTTTTTTTTTTTTCCTTTTCTCCCCTGTTTCCCACAGTGTGCAGTGGGGGCTCCTCCTACCCCCGAGGATCTCATCTACAGCCAGTACATTCACCTGCCCAAGCTGCGCATTTACAAGGAGGATTGCCAGGCCCTGGCTCAGAAAATAGAGGAGTGAGTTCTTTTCCAGTCACACACTGTATCAGGATTTCATTTGTTCACCTCTGGTTGCATGGAAATGCCCTGAAGAAACTTAATACGTTACATATAGGAAAAATAACAACATGGTTAACCTTCTTTATGCTGGTAGCAAAGTTTATTAGAGATTTAGGAATGAATTCTGTAAGTACCAATGTGCTGCTTTATGTGATCAATGCAATTGCAACAAGACTTGCAACTTTTTTTTTTCCATATTTCAGGTTAAAACCATGTGCAAATATCCAGGATCAGCTCCTGGTGAATGTGAACAGGGGTTTGTGGGAAGTAATGAGAACTTGCTCTGATGAAGAGGTAATGCTGCATGGAGAGGGAATGTTTACACATAATGAACAAGTGGTTAATTTATGTATTCAAATCAAATGACAACCAGAATAGTCACAAAATAACAGTAGGTGAAACAAGGCAAAGTATTTTCTCAATGTAAAAAACAGCTAAGAACTTCCAGCATGTCAGAAGAACACAAGGCTATTTCTCCTTTAAAATATATTAAAGAGGAAAAAAATGACACAAAGTCATTTCCATTTAAAACTCAGAAATTTAAAAATATTTAAAATATTTAAAATATTATTTAAAAGTATCCCACTAGAACTGAGAAGGTAGATCAAGAGATATTGTTTTCTATGATTCTAATGCCAAGAATAAGCAATAGTAAAGATCTATTCCATGAAAATGAGTCAAAATTGATCAAAGACAGTGTTTTTCATAATTAATCTTTAGTTTGGTTTAGGATATCACTGAGTTTAAGTTTTGAACTAGTCAGGAAGGATTATATTCCCATTAACTTTCTCTTCTGTATTTCCCATTGATGGCAGCTGAAGACCTTTGGAGCAGAACTGAACAAAATGAAGTCCTATTTCACCAAGGAGAGTAAAATCTTGGCTCACAAGGAGAAGGAGACACTGTACAGCAAACTGCTGCAGAGTGCCCAGGTAGGGAGCCACAGGGCTGCAGAGATTTAACTTTAAAAAAGTAACTTCTACCATATTTCTTGTCTTTACTGTGTAGGAGCTTAATTATTGTAAGTGTGCATTCTCTTGGAAGTTTTGTGCTTTTAAAGGCCTTTCATAGGATCACAGACTATTCTGAGTTGGAAGAGACCCACAAGGATCATCGAGTCCAACTCTTCAGTCAATGGCACACACAGGGGATTGAACCCATGACCTTGGCATTATTACAACCAGGTTTTAACCAACTGAGCTAATTTCCTTTCTATTTACTTGCAAAATGGATAATCTTTAGGGTCCTTTCCAACCCAGACCATTTAGGGATTCTCTGATAAGTAACAAGGATATGCACAAGTAATGCAATGTAACATGATCAGGAATTTGTATATATTAAAGCTCTAGGAATTTATTTATTTCCATGTCTTATCTCTCATTAGGGAGATACAGTAAGTATTTAGTACTTTCTTACACATGGCCACTGCCCCACTGTGTTCAGTTGCCTCTTCCCTCTAATGACAGATTCTATCAGCTTCTTTAATTAATTAGCAACCAAAGAGCCATGTGGTGGTCCCTGAAGAAAATTCAGCTTGTTAAAAAGTACCAATGACTTAAATACAATTTTCCTATCTTAGGAACAATATGGAAAGCTCCAGGCAAGAATAGAAAAGGTGGATGAGCTGCTGAAGCAGGCAGAGAGCTGCCTGGTTGCTCTGGAATCAGGTATGTGTTTCCAAACAGGTGACCTGTGTTCTAATTTCTCCTTTTTTTTCTCCAGAGCTCCTGTTTGGATGGTCAGTTCAGGATTCTGTCTTTGTGGTTGTTTGTCACAACTTCTGTCAGAACTTGACATTGCTGTATAACAATCCTCTGTATTTTCAATTCTTTTCTTTCAGTGCCTTAAGTAGAAATCAAATTGCACAGTAGCAGCTTTGAAATAATACAATAAAAGAAGTTTTCTCCGTTATTATCACTTTTTGAGTTTTTTGGCAGATACTTTTCCATTTTTCTTAGTTGCTTTTGAAATACTGAGGTTTATAGAGCCCACAAACAAACTAGACCCTATGTATTGAATCTGGGAGTTCTGCACAGACCTGATATTTCTTTCCCATAGATTCTTTCTGGGATGAAGGGGATGAACTGGAAGGAGAGCAAAGCCTACAGAAAGGTAACAGAACCAGCTGAATGCACTTCTTGTTTGGTGTTTTAAATTCTGGACAGGGTGATACTGAACCCCCACCCTGATGTATCAGCTCTGAGAGAGATGCAAACACTGCAGCTGTATTTTCTGCATTGCATGTAGCTAATTATATAGATGTTAGTGGATGCAAATTACTGTTCTTCCCCTGGAAATACAGAATTTAGAACTTGCTACAGGTGTGACTTGAAGAGTCATATTCAGCACTTTAATGGTTCAATAATTACAACCTTTGATCCCATATCCAGGCAGAGGTACCAGCCATTAAGCTGAGATCTTTCCTGTTCTTAAGAACAGTGAGTGTACAGCAAATTAGGGCTCTTTGTGCTGCTCCTTTCTCATTTTCCCTTCTCTCTCCTTTTCCTTTTCTCTTAGAACTGGTAAGCCTCAGAGCCCAAGAAGAGGAACTTCAGAGGTAAGATGTCAGAGGGGATGTCAGGGGTCTCCTATTATCCTGTGCACACTCAGATTTTAGAGGGTTGGTGTGTTTTAACCAGTGTGCCACATGCCATGGGATTGGTTTGTCCTTGCAGAGAACTGTCAGAGATGGAGACTGAGGATAAGCAGATGCTGCTTCAGATGGATGAGCTCAAGGAGACTGAAAAGAGATGCCGTGAAATCCTGGAGAAATATGAGTAAGGAAAACACTCTCAGGTTTTACTTTTTTTTTAGCTCTTTCTGGGGTCTCACATTTGTACATAAAGGTGTTTGGTTTGGTTTTCCTTGTTATTTGATGTGGGAAATCTTGGGATGCCCCTCTCCTTGCAGCCTAAGATAAGCAAGAAAACCTTGGAGAACTTTCATGTGTTATTCCACTAACAGCTTTGCAGTGGTACTCTGCATTCAGGGTTTCTACATCCAGCTCTTCCCCAATACCAAAATTAACATTTTTATAAAATGTAAAGTATTGTACTTTCATTCCCAACAGATTCTTACATTCTATTGAAATGTAAGAATAGGAAAATTTAATTGGTGTGTTATGTGGTAAAAGCTGCAAGTCCATTTAATGTCCCTCAGGAAATTGTTTATATTGGTTGGTTGAAACTTGGGGTGATGGTGGATTTTTTTCCCCTTTTTCAGCTTCACTGAGTGGGAGATTTTGGAATGGAGTGAGCAGCAGGCAGTCTTTCATTTTCTTTATGATTCTGTGGAACTCACAGTTGCGTTTGGACCCCCTATAGGTGAGTCAGAAAATGGGGATAGGTTTATGTTTTATGAATTTGAAATGTTAGTTATGGAATAGAAACCTGAAATTTCCATATTTGTAAAGATCTCCTGAAAGGAAATATGAAATATACTCCACTGTGTAAGCTGAGATAGGTTTTTCTTATGAAAATTCAGAAATGTAATGAATGGCTGTTTCTGCAGAGAAGAGCTGTAACTCCAGAACTAAGTATGGAAGTAACTGGTTGGGTTTTTTTTTCCTTTCCTTCTCAGATGGTGATGATTTTGGTGTAGATCCTTCCCGAACCATCATTAGCCTGGACTTTGAATCTTTCCTGGATGGTGAGATATTTTTGGGTAGCTTGAAAGTAGCAGCCCTGCTAAGCTGTTGTGGGGAAGACTCTACACTTGTGCTTTACCTGCTAATGCTTTATGAAATGGCTTTTCAAAGGTGGTTTTCTTTTGTGTTACAGTGGAAGAAGCTCCACCCTCCTCGTGTTTAGTCCAAAGGCTCATCTTCCAGTTTATTGAAAGTCAGGGAAGCTGGCAGGAAAAGTGTCCCACACTGTACTACTTGCCCCAGGTAACATTCCAGGGAAACTTGGAAGACTCTGGAAAAAAACATCAATTATTTTTTGTCACAGAGAAAATAGGGCTGATCCTGAGAACCAAAGCACCTTCATGAAAGCTTCAGGAATGCAACCCAAAATCTGCTTCGGGAATATTCTGAGGAGTGAGGGATGAAATGTGTCCCTGGAGTCCTGAAAGTTGGAGTTTATTAAAAGCCCTTTATTTTCCCTGCTATAGCAATTAAAGAATTGAGCTGAAGGCCATTCTGCCTCCTAAGGAGTGTAGGTTTTAAATTGCCAAGGCAAACTTCTCAGTTCCTTCCTGGCTGTGACAGGCCTGTTGACAAAGCTGAGAAATTTAAGGCAAAAAATGTACATTTATTATAATTTTACCATGTCATTTTTCCATCCAAACTGAGGTAGCAATTAAACCACCTTTATTTTTTATGCTTTCTAGGATAAACTGTGTTTTCCAGTGTCACACAGTCACCTCCTGAGTGCTGATGTTGTTCCCTTTCTGATTGCCCTTTCAGGTTCTCCACGACATCTCCTTGGTGGTGAATCGTTGCAAAATCTTGGGAGAGGAGATGGAATTTCTGGAGACATGGGGTGGAAAATTCAATCTCCTGAAGACAGATATCAAAGGCACAGAGTAAGAACTTCAGGTTATCGTGATGGGATTCTTGGGGCTGTGCAGGACCAGGAGTTGGACTTAGATCCTTGGGAGTCCCTTCCAGCTCAGGATATTCTGTGATTCTATAAGTTGGGGTTCACAGCAGTCCATCAGAGAGTGTTGGTAGATAATCAGGAACAAAACTGAAATACTTCCAGTCTGTTTTGTTGGAGTTGAGGTTTTATGCTGCTATTTTTACCAACAATGTAATTTATTTTTATACAATTGAAAATATACATACATACATACTGTAGTACCCAAATGCATGGAAATGAAGCTGTTCAGGGATCCAGCCTCTTCCTGACTATCAGGCAACCTCTCTTTCCTTCCTATTTTCCTGCTTGGCTTGACTCTCTTAAATATTTAGGCCAAATTGTATCAATGCAAAGGAAATAACACCAAGAGGTTACCTGTAGCTTTGGGCTTTGTTTCTTTTAATCTCCTCTTTGCCTTAGCTAAGCAGAATCAGCCACTGAAGGATGGATGCTCTGAAACTAAAGTTGATTTTCTTTACTTTTCATTTTCCTTTGCTACTTCCTGATGTTGTGGCATGTCCCAGTGGGATAAGACAAATACAACTTCATGTCATCCTTCCACTATTCATGTTTATCTTTAATTAAGAAGTGTCTAGTAATTAATTTGCTCTGCCCACCTTGGTGGTGTTCCAGAGGTTATTTCAATTTTGTAGTTCCTTTTGCAAGAGTGCCAAAAATCCCATGGAACTAGAGGCAAGTCAGTCCTACTTAAAACTTTGGAAAACTTTAACTACCTAGGAATATTTATGTTAACTAGAAAACATATTTTTTTGTTATTAGTCTCGATATTATTTTTTGTTATTAGTCTCTGTTCTCCCATACTTTTTGGATGGCTGTGTGAATTATGTGTGTATTAAAGGAAGTTGGGAGTTTGGGTTCTACAGTGTTGATAAAGGGTCTGCTTATCTCATTCCTGCAGTTGCTGTGGGTCTGTGCTGCAACTCTTTGGAAGTTACTGGGCTTGTTGCATCAGTGACATCATTTTCCCATTCCTGGCCCCAATTCCAAGGTGGAATCATAGAATGGATTGGGTTGGAAAAGCCCTTCGAGATCATCAAGTCCAACCCTTGGGCCAACTCCAGTCCCTTTACCAGATCATGGCACTCAGTGCCACGGCCAATCTCAGTTTAAAAACCTCCAGGGATGGGGAATCCAGCACATTTGACTATTTTGCATGAATCTTTGTGTTTGTTCCACAGGGTGAAGCTTTTGTTCTCTGCTTTTGCTGCTTTTGCCAAGTTTGAGCTGACTCTGTGTCTCTCTCCCAACTATCCATCTGCTCCACTTCCCTTCAGCGTCCAAACCCGCATTGGGAATATTGGGTGAGTTGACAAAGCACCTCTCTGCATGACTTCATTCCTTCCAAACTAGGGATGGGGAATTAACCTCTCTGGATCCTCTCCAACATGTGCGATCATTTCATCTTCCCCAGGGAGAAGGAAATTTCTGCTGTTCTCTCCAGTGTTCCAGCTGGTCACCACTATCTGCGGAGAGCAGTCACCTTGATCCATCAGAAACTGCTCCAGGCTCCCAGATGATCCACTGGCTGCACGGGCAGGACTGGAGCAGTCAGAATGGGTAGCCTTTGAGTTTAGTCCTGTGAGGATTCCAGCTGTCTCTCGCTGGAATGGGAATGCTGTTACTCACTGAGTTCTAGTATTCCTGACTATTTTAGTATTCTTGTGGTTTACACCAAGTATTCTGCTTGGTGTGAGTTTGACAAAAGCAGAGGTG
Source organism: Sakesphorus luctuosus (assembly GCA_013396695.1). Classification (NCBI taxonomy): domain Eukaryota; kingdom Metazoa; phylum Chordata; class Aves; order Passeriformes; family Thamnophilidae; genus Sakesphorus; species Sakesphorus luctuosus. The sequence continues at coordinate 490,977 of VWZD01000664.1, forward strand.
TTTAAATAGGAGAAGGAAGAAATTCCTATGTTCTTTATAAATCCAAACTGTCTTTTATCTTTTCTCAGTCATAAGTGGTCATGGTCTCCTTGGAATGTCATTCTGAGCATTCTTCTGCCATAGGCTTTTAATTTAGTTTTGTGTTGATTTACAGAGCTCTTGGACAAAGCAATGATGAAGATTTTCTAAATTAACTCCACTGGAATTTACTTTCACTGTCATCATTTCCCTACCATGTACAGTTTAACAGATCCCACCACATCTGCTCTTTATCCATTTGCTGGAACCCCTCCCAGTCCAGATGCTGGAATCCCATCCCTGCATCTGATTCATTAACCAATTAACCTGTAGCAATTAACCATGTGGCCAAAGTCAGAAATATTTTTGGAATTAAGACTAAAAATCCTTGTGCTTGACTAGACTTTGGGATTGAACAGCCCCAAAGCTGTTGGTGTGACTGAAGTTTGTTCTGACATTCAGTATTAGTCCAGCACAATCTGGTGGTGCTGGTGCATTATCCCAGTTTGGAATGCCTTGGAATTTTACTGAGCAGCCAGAATTCCTTAAATTTAGGAGTATCTGTAAGATCTAGCTTGGTTTTGTGTATATTTTGTATATTATGTGGGTTTTGCTGGTGGAACTGGTGACCCCCTGGCCAAGTTATGGAACAGAAGCCCCAAGCCTGGCCCAGCTCTCAGTTCTGCAGCTGCAAATCTTCCTCTCCTGTAAAATATGTTGAATTTAAGAATGTTTCCCTGTGTTTCAGTGTTTATATATTTTGTCTTTTTACAAGTTTTCCTTCTGTTTGGAAGGTGGAAGTTCATTAAACATTGGATTTCTCGCTCTCCTTGCTTCCAGTGGGGATTACTGTTTGCTCTGTTTAAACTGGTGACTGAAAATTTGATACTGAAATAATTTTGTTAAATACTTGGGAAGACTTTTTATAATATAAAACGGAAAAAAAGGGAAAAGAAAAAGGAGGGGGGAGAAAAGGGGGGGAAACAGAAAAAAAAAAGAGAAGAAAAACACATTGGAAAGGCCCGGCTGCCCCGCGGCTCAGCTCCATGTACCCACTCCCGCCCCATTCCCGGTGCCTGTTCCCGGTTCCCNGTTACGGAACAGAAACCCCAAGCCTGGCCCAGCTCTCAGTTCTGCAGCTGCAAATCTTCCTCTCCTGTAAAATATGTTGAATTTAAGAATGTTTCCCTGTGTTTCAGTGTTTATATATTTTGTCTTTTTACAAGTTTTCCTTCTGTTTGGAAGGTGGAAGTTCATTAAACATTGGATTTCTCGCTCTCCTTGCTTCCAGTGGGGATTACTGTTTGCTCTGTTTAAACTGGTGACTGAAAATTTGATACTGAAATAATTTTGTTAAATACTTGGGAAGACTTTTTATAATATAAAACGGAAAAAAAGGGAAAAGAAAAAGGAGGGGGGAGAAAAGGGGGGGAAACAGAAAAAAAAAAGAGAAGAAAAACACATTGGAAAGGCCCGGCTGCCCCGCGGCTCAGCTCCATGTACCCACTCCCGCCCCATTCCCGGTGCCTGTTCCCGGTTCCCGCCCCATTCCCGGTGCCTGTTCCCGGTTCCCGCTCCATTCCCGATGCCCGTTCCCGGCGCCCGTTCCCGGTGCCCGTTTCCGGTGCCCGTTCCCGCTCCATTCCCGGTGCCGTTCCCGCCCCATTCCCGGTGCGCGTTCCCGCGCGCGCTCCCGAGGGGGCGGAGCCTCTGCGCGCGCAGCCGGGTGCGTCACGTGACACGGCGGCGGGAGCGTCCGAACCGCCGAGAGTGCGAGCGGGACCGGGACCGGGATCGGGATCGGATTGGGGGCGACACCGGCATCAGGATCGGGATCGGGGTTGGCACCGGCACCGGGGTGAGATGGGCGGGCCCCGCCGGGCGGTCGCGGGGCTCCCTCACGGTGCGCGGAGCGGCCGGGCCGGCGCCGCGTCGGGGGGAGCGGCCATGGCAGCCTGAGGGGAGCGGGGGCGGCTCCGGAGCGGCCCGTGAGGAGCTGAACGANCATTCCCGATGCCCGTTCCCGGCGCCCGTTCCCGGTGCCCGTTTCCGGTGCCCGTTCCCGCTCCATTCCCGGTGCCGTTCCCGCCCCATTCCCGGTGCGCGTTCCCGCGCGCGCTCCCGAGGGGGCGGAGCCTCTGCGCGCGCAGCCGGGTGCGTCACGTGACACGGCGGCGGGAGCGTCCGAACCGCCGAGAGTGCGAGCGGGACCGGGACCGGGATCGGGATCGGATTGGGGGCGACACCGGCATCAGGATCGGGATCGGGGTTGGCACCGGCACCGGGGTGAGATGGGCGGGCCCCGCCGGGCGGTCGCGGGGCTCCCTCACGGTGCGCGGAGCGGCCGGGCCGGCGCCGCGTCGGGGGGAGCGGCCATGGCAGCCTGAGGGGAGCGGGGGCGGCTCCGGAGCGGCCCGTGAGGAGCTGAACGACGGGCTGGAACCGGGCCTGGCTGGGGACCCCGGGGAGCCACGGACCGCGGGAGCTGCTGCTGGCTCCGGCCGGGCCCTGGGGGAGCTGGAATCGTGGAATCCCGGCATGGCCTGGCTGGGAAGGGAGCTTAAAGATCACCCGGTTCCAACCCCCTGCCATGGGCAGGGACACCTTCCACCAGCCCAGGTTGCTCCAATCCCCGTCCAACCTGGCCTTGGACACTTCCAGGGATGGGGCAGCCACAACTTCTCTGCCCAACCTGTGCCAGGGCCTGCCCACCCTCACAGGGAACAATTCCTCCCAACATCCGATGTAAATTTCCCCTCTGCCAGTTTGAATTCATCCCCTCCTGTCCTGTCACTACAACATCCAAACTGTGTGCTGTATCCAAAATGTGTGAGTTCCCTTACTCCCTCCAGTTTTCCATGACAGCTTGTGCCAGCATCGTGCTCAGCATTCCAGAGGCTGGGACAGATCCTCTGCAGGGTCTGAAGCCCCTTCCAGCCCTTTCCGAGGTGTTGGTGGCTGTCACGAGGGTGGCTCTGGGGCTCAGCCCAGCCACGACATCAGGTGCCAGTTCAGAGGGCGTTTCCAGCCTCAACAATTCCACGATTCTGACTCGTGTGGCCTCAAAAGCTCTTGCTAAAACAAGATCCTGAGGTGTTTGGTTGCCTTCCAGGGGGTCCTGTCCCCTCGCTGCCATGGCCATGCAGATGCAGCTTGAGGCCAACGCAGACACGTCAGCAGAGGAGGAGAGCTTTGGGCCACAGCTGATATCCAGGCTGGAGGTAGGGGAAGAGTTGCCTCTGGAGTGAGTTTTCCAGAAATCTGCTGGTCTTTTTTATAGAATCTCAGTCTGGTTTGAGTTGGAAGGAACTTTAAAGCCCATCCAGTGCCACCCCCTGCCATGGGCAGGGGTACTTTGCACCAGCCCAGGTTGCTCCAAGCCCCTTCCAGCCTGGTCTTGGGCCCTTTCAGGGATGGGGCAGCCACAGCTTCTCTGGGCAATCTGTGCCAGGGCCTGCCCACCCTCACAGGGAAGGATTTCGTCCCAATATCCCACCTAAACCTTTTTCCTTAAAAACAAGGTGTATCTGAAAACTCTTGCTAAACTCTTACTTGGGTTTGTTTTCTGTCAAAAAAAACAAACCCAAACCAACCCAAAATAATCAAAATGTGTCCTTTTTTCCCCGCTCCCTCCCAGCAATGTGGTATAAATGCCAATGATGTGAAGAAGCTGGAGGAAGCTGGATTTCACACCGTGGAGGCTGTGGCTTATGCACCAAAGAAGGAGCTGCTGAACATTAAAGGCATCAGCGAAGCCAAAGCTGACAAAATCTTGGTAAGGATGTTGTGGAACTTTCACCCCAGATATTCCACAAGTTTGTTTCTACTGGCTTGAAGAGTTGTGGTGGATTTGGAAGGTTTCCAAGGGGCAGTAAAGGTGGTTAAAGGTGTGACATGGCTAAAACCCACCCGGACACAACTGAACTGGAAGGGTGGGGGGCAAGGGGAAAATATTTCTTCAAAACACACAAAATGAATGTTGGAGCTTTGTCCTGGAGCCGAATTTCAGTTCTGTTCAGAGGTACCAACTAGTGCACGGTCTGTAAACTAAAGTGTGCATGGAATGATACAGGTGCTTCTCCACAAAGCAGGAAATATTAATTACTGGGGGTTAATGAATGGAGTGAACTCTCCTGGCACCGCTTCCTTTGGTTTTCCCTCAGGCTGAGGCAGCCAAGCTGGTTCCCATGGGTTTCACCACGGCCACAGAATTCCACCAGCGGAGGTCAGAGATCATCCAGATCACCACTGGCTCCAAGGAACTGGACAAGCTCCTTCAGGGTAATCACTTTATTGCTGTTTACTGCTTAACCTCAGTTATTGGGTGGCTTTTTACTATGAACATGATCCTTGCACAAAATCGTATCAGGCAAGTTGTGGTTAAGTGAAGAGTCTCCTCAAGTACTGCTCTTGTATAATTATTTCCTCTTAAAAGCTGCAGAAATAGTTTTTAAACCTTTTAGTCATGATGCCAGACCTGGAGCTGTCCATTTTGGGAGGTTTCTGGTTTATTTCAGGAAAACAAAACCAGGCATCACCATCTCCCCATTCTTCTGGTATTCCAAAAATCAAACCAAACAATTTCAGCTCTGCAGCATCTTCAAAAACACACCTAAACTTTTTATCCCCAACATGAACAAACCTCAGAATGACAACCAGAGTTTTCCCAATTAGTTTTGAAAATTTTAGTGAAATAAAGTGTTTAACTGAGTCTCTGTAATTGTAGTGTTTTATATACAGTTTCTGTTTGTAGCATGTAACTTTTAAATTTCTATTATTAATTATTATTGTTATTTTCCCTTCAGGAGGAATAGAAACAGGGTCCATAACGGAGTTATTTGGGGAGTTCCGTACTGGTAAGACACAGCTGTGTCACACCCTGGCAGTCACCTGTCAGGTGAGTGGGTCACCTCACTAAAATCCAGTGTTTAGACACCACTGAATTTGGGAATTTTCTAATTGGGGCACTTTTCTTGACTTTCTAAGTGTTAATTACTTTCTAGAGGTTGCTGTTGCGTAAAATATTAGAGGCTTGGACTTTATTTGATCATTTAGTTGACTCCCTAAACTTACCAGCTCAAAGTTGGGCATCTGCCCTCTTATGTGGAATCCTGGAATGGTTTAGGTCAGAAGGGACCTTAAAGCCCATCCAGTGCCATGGGCAGGGACACTTTCCACTATCCCAGGTTGCTCCAAGCCCCGTCCGACCTGGCCTTGGACACTCCCAGGGATGGGGCAGCCACAGCTTCTCTGGGCAACCTGTGCCAGGGCCCCACCACCCTCCACAGGGAAGAATTTCTTCCCAGTATCCAATCTCTCCCTCCTCCTTGTCCTGGCACTTCACGGTACTACAAGAAGGGTGTCAAGAGATCAGAAGCAGGAATCTTTCCTCTTGCTTTTCCCAGCTAAATGGAACTTTATTTACAATGTTATGTATTGTATGATATCAGTGCAGTGTAAGGCCATATCTGGTGTATTTATGGACACTATTCCACGTTTGTTCATTCCCTTCTCCTTCAGCTCCCCATTGACCGTGGTGGTGGTGAGGGAAAAGCCATGTACATCGACACAGAGGGGACCTTCCGTCCGGAGCGGCTTCTGGCTGTGGCTGAAAGGTCTGTGATGAGGGCAAGAAAGCAATATATTTCCTCGCAGCTTAGCTGGAAGGTGTTTTACACAGGCCTTGGAGGTTGATTTGATGGATGTTCCCTTTGGAAACATCTGGTGTTGCTGTTCCTCTCCTGTCTCTGCTGCTTTCTCCCCACAGGTCTCGTGTCATTGTCCCTTGGCAGGAAGTGATTTCCCTCACTTTTTGCTAAACTGTAGAAGGGAATGTGAGCTTCCCAAGCAGCTGGGACAGTACAGAGCTGTTAGCTCTCTTGGAAGGGAATTTGATGTAATCCTGCTGGCTTTTCCTGCAGCAAGGAGTGCTTCCATATTCCCTGTCACCAGTGGTTATTTGGCAACAAACACCTGCTGGCAGGGCACTGATGAGGAGGGGAAGTGATGTTTGCAACAGTCATAGGTGTATCTGTGCTGGCTGTTCACACAGTACTTGGAATCATGGAATTGTTCAGGTTGGTAAAGCCCTCTATGATCAAGTCCAACTCCCCGGCACTGCCAAGGCCACCACTAACCCATGTCCCCAGGTGCCACATCCACATGGCTTTAAGTTCCTCCAGGGATGGGGACTCCACCACTGTCAGGGCTGGACAGCCTTTCCATTAAGAAATTTCCCAATATCCAACCTAAACCTCTCCAGGTATCACTTGAGGCTGTTTCCTCTCATCCATTTCAAATGGTTCCAATTATTCCATTCTCTTTTCATCACAACGTGTTGCATTTTTTCTGGTTTTCTCTCTCCCAGGAATGTGAGTTTTATTCCAGTCTTGAGGCAAAGCTGCAGGATAACTCCTATGGAGGAAGTTGCCACTTTGAGGTTTATATCTGTATTTTCCCTGTTTTTCCAGGTATGGCCTGTCTGGCAGCGACGTCCTGGACAATGTGGCCTATGCCCGAGGCTTCAACACTGACCACCAGACCCAGCTGCTGTATCAGGCCTCGGCCATGATGGCTGAGTCACGGTAGTAACTCTGATTTCATGGGTTCTGCTCCCAAACTGGGTTACCCTTTGGCTTATCCAGGTGACAAGCTCTGTGGGCAATCAGTTGTCAGCAGCACCTCTTGCTGCTGGAATTCTGGGTGACAGTGACCGCCTCGACGTGTCACTGAACAAACACAGTGAATTGTTCCTCAGTGCCAGCCTGAGAAACAACTTTAAAGCTCAGTTTATAATTGTTCTTAGTAATAATGTTCATAGAATCATAGAATGGATTGGGTTGGAAAAGACCTCTGAGATCATCCAGTCCAACCCTTGGTCCAACTCCAGTTCCTTTACCAGATCATGGCACTCAGTGCCACGGCCAATCTCAGGTTAAAAACCTCCAGGGATGGGGAATCCACCCCCTCTCTGGGCAGCCCATTCCAATGCCTGAGCACTCTCTCTGCAAAGGAAAAATGTTGATTATTTCCAAGCTCCCAGAAAACCTGGGACTGGAACTAAACATTTACACCCTGTTAGAGGGAAGGTGATGGTGGAACAAGGTGTGTAGGAATCTGTCCCCAGGTACCTGTGCTGCCCAAACAGGAAGTTTATAACACCATAGTGAATCTAATTTTTTAATTTACTGAGGTTTGATGGGTTTTCTTGTGTGATGAGCAATGGGAACATAACAGGTTGGGGCAGGGGTGTTAAAAATCCTGGTGGTGCTGCCTGAGAGGTGGGGAGGAGCTGTCATCCCACCTGGAGCAGCATCCCAGCCCTCCAGGCACTGCCACGCTCCTGTGGATGTGTTGGCCATGCCTGGGAATGCTGCTGAGCCCTGCCCCCTTTCCCAGGTACGCGCTGCTGATCGTGGACAGTGCCACAGCCCTGTACCGCACGGATTACTCGGGAAGGGGGGAGCTCTCCGCCAGGCAGATGCACCTGGCCAGGTTCCTGCGGATGCTGCTGCGCCTGGCAGATGAGGTAACACCTCTGCTTTATTCCCTACATAAAACTCCACACTCTTCTCAGAAAACCCAGTGATTTGGTACAAACTGCTTTGTTGGCTCAGCCCCTGCTTCCCTTGGTTTTGAGAGGCTTGATACCACAGTTCTGGATACCAGGAGTGCATCCATCTGTATTTTCCCCCCCTTCCTGTTCAGATTGTGGGGAATAACCGGATTCTGGTTGTTTGCCCCTGCAGTTCGGCGTGGCCGTCGTCATCACGAACCAGGTGGTGGCACAGGTGGATGGAGCTGCCATGTTTGCTGCAGATCCCAAAAAACCCATTGGAGGGAATATCATCGCTCATGCTTCCACCACCAGGTGAGAGGAGACATGATCGTCTCCCAGGAGCCTAATTTGGGTTTTATGGAATTGGCTCAGTAGTTTTTAATTCTGGGGTTTACACAGTCTGTCCATGGAGGTCCAGCCTGCACTTCAGTTTAGTGCCACTCTGAGCCCTCAGTCTGCAGGGAAATGAACATTTTGGGAATGTTCCTACAGCTCTACATGATGCTTTATGGATTATGATTTTCTGGAAGTGGGCTGTGTATCCTGACCTGTTTCCTTCCCTCTCCCTGTCAGACTGTACCTGCGCAAAGGCCGAGGCGAGACCAGGATCTGTAAAATCTACGACTCTCCGTGTCTTCCCGAGGCTGAAGCCATGTTTGCTATCAATGCTGACGGAGTGGGGGATGCTAAAGACTGAAAAGTGCTTTTTTTCCCTCTGAATTCCAAGACTCTGTGTCCATAAGAAGCTCCTTTCTGTGTGGCACCTTAGAGATACTCCCCAATGCAGCTGGCAGAGGAACCTGCTGTGTGTCGGGGTGTGTCCGTCAGGACAGCTGGAGGGCTCGGAAAGAGATCTCCCACTGGGCTGTAGTCACAGATTAGATCCCTGTGGTGCCTTGTGAACATTCCCAGAGAACCACACCCTTTGTGTTTTCCTGGATTCCGTGGTGCAGTAAAATGTACATGGCCACAGTTCAGAACTGGGTGAATTTGAAGTCAAGTTGGTGAGTTTGTCCAACAAGAAAAGTGATGATTTCTAAAACTAAGCAGAGTGATATTCCACACTAGGGATTTGGGATTAGTGGTGATCCCAGGCCATAATCTTTCTGTTCATTTTCTTTTGGGTGCTGCAACCAGCTGGGTTGGGGGAACTGTTCCTTAACATTTCAGTTTAATTTCTGTATTTCATTAATTCGCCATGGAAATCTGCTTTTTAATAAAAAGGACCATGAGGATATTGATGACATCACAGGTTCCTGGGATTCAGCCAGGTGTTCATGCAGATCAAGAATGGTTTTGGATGGAAGAAGCTCTGCACCAATCTCCAAGAAATCTCAGTCTGTTTTTCTTTTCTACTAATTGTCCTTGGTTTGGGGGTGCAGTGCAGCCATGCCCTGTATATCTCTTTTTTAAGAGTTTTTTGGGTTAAAAAGTTTCTTTTATATTCTGCCATATTTATATATATCTTGATTAAAAAGAATAATATCCTATTGATTTGGTTTTAATTTGTTCCTTTGAGTTGGTTAATTAAATCAAATCATTGATAAGGGAGTGTGCTGAGCTCTGGCTGCAGGGAACTGCCAGGCCTTAATGGCGTTGAGTTTGTGTTCTTCTCACTGGGAAACTGGAAATAATTATTAATTAGATTGCAGAGATGTTTTCTGAAACCTTTTCCATTTTTTCTGCCTTTTGTTGGTAGATCTTGTCTCTTTGCTTTGGAATTTCCAGCTATTCCCTGATGTCATTTCACCTGCCTGAATTCCTTGAACACCTGGCTGGGAAAACCTGTGACACGTAGGAGGGACAGAGGTGACAGTTTTACCTGAAAACCCGAGGTGATTTAGAGGGGACACAGCAAGTGTTTGTGTAGGAAAAGGTGAGGTGCAGGAGAGGGGAGGGAGGTGGTGTTTGGAGGGAAGAGCTGAGGCAATTCCAGGGGCACAGGATGGACACTTTGGGGTCCCATTGAGGGGGTGAGTGCAGAGTCTGGTGGTCCAACATGACTTAATCTGCAGGGCACAAGTAGGGGATAATCTACAAGGACCCCCAGGACTGTACAGCGACCCACAGGGACCATCTGGGGACCACTGGACCCTCCAGGGATCTCTGCCACCCAGGGGACCCCCAGGGATTCCCAAGCACCCTAAACGCCCCCAGGGACCTCCAGGGACCTCTGAACGACCGCACGGACATCCATCGAGTCACCACAGTCGAGTTGCCCTTATATCGTGACAATGAGCGCCGTGAGTACACGCAGTGCCTCCTGTTCGCCACCAGGCGGCAGCAGCGGCGAGTCCGGCCCGAGGGGGACAAAACTGCACCCAAGTATTCCTTTTCTGATTTAGTTTTCGTTTTATAGCTTTTATTTTCTATAAATTCTATTTATTTCTAATTTTTCTCGTTTATTTTATTTTGTTTTTTATTTAAGATTTTTAAATTTTTTTTTTAATTTATATTTTTTATTTTTTTTTATTCTGCATTTTCCTATTTTTATTTTTACTCCTTAAGTTTTCTCTTACTGCATTTTGCTTTTTATTAAATGGGGCTTTAAATCTCTTTTATATTTTATTTTCGGTTTTTCGTTTTTTTTTTCTTTTAAAATTTTTTTTCTTTCAGTCCCTGGGGGTCAAGGCACCCACTGGGGAGCAGCTCCACTCCCACCATTGGCCACCACCAAAACCTCCTACTTTATTTTGGATTTTGTATTATTTTCATTTGCTTTTTCATTACACTCGTTAGCTTTATTTTTTAAAAATTTGATTCTTGCAATTGATTTTTTTGATGTACTTATTTTTTTCTTTTATTTTTTTAAAGTATTTTGTGTTATTGTTTTATTGTCTCCCTTAAAGGCTGTGTGAGATGGCCAAGGGCCTGTGGGACAGGTTGGAAGGGAGGGAGTTGAGAGACCCCAGACCTCCAAAACTGGAGGGGGGGCCATTAATGGGATCCTCTGGGCCCCCCCTCTTTTTGGGGTCCCTGCCAACTTTGGGGGGGCAGTTCCCTGACATTTTTGGGCTCCTCTTTGACACTTTTGGAGGTCCCTATTGATGTTTCGGGGTCACCTCTCTGATACTTTTGGGGGTCCCTACTGATGTTTTGGGGTCACCTCTCCCAGTTTTGGGGGTCTCCCTTCCTACTTCCAGGGATACTCATCGTCTTTTGAGGGTCCCACCACCTTTAGGGGGCCCTCCCTGACATTTTGGGGGGTCTCTACCCCCTTTGATGGGGCTTTCCCAATATTAGGGGTCCCCACCTCACTTTTGGGGCTCCTCCCTGACATTCTGGGACTCCCTCGGCCATCTTTGGGGTCCCTGGGATCCCCACTCCATTTTGGGGGTCGGTTCCCACCTTTAGGGGTCCCCCACTAACCTCTGGGACCTCTTCCTGAAATTCCGGGGGGTCTCCACCCGCTTTTTGGGGTCCATGTGCATGCGGGTTTTGTCGTCGTGTCGCCCTTACTGTGGGACAATGAGCCTCATGAGACGCACTGCGCATGCTTAGAGTGTCGCCATCTTGCCCTTCTTTAAAACAAGGCTTCGTTTCCATTTCTGCGCATGCGTCGATGCGGTTGCCTTCTGCCAATACATACCACGTGCTCTTGAGAGCTGTCTGACGACTGCGCATGCGTAGTTTTCATGCCTGCAGTACTAATTATGTTCAGCAAGTGTCACCGGCGAGTCACGGCGCAGGCGCAGTACCTCGTGTTCGCCACCAGGCGGCAGCAGCGGCGGGTCCGTCCCAGCCGAAATATAGATTAAAAAACACAATTAAAAAACCTTACATAAAACGCCCACAATATTATTTTCCTGATTTAGTTTTCTTTTTAGTTTTTATTTTCTATACATTCTATTTATATTTAATTTTTCTTGTTTATTTTTTATTTTGATTTTATTGTTTTTTATTTAAGATTTTTTAATTCTGGTTTTTAAATTTATATTTCTTCTTTATTTTTTATTTTTTATTTTATTTTGTGTTTTATTGTTCTTATTTAAGTTTTCTTTTTTATTTTTATTTTTTAAAGTTTTATTGCATTTACTTTTTAATTAATGGATTTTTAATCTCTTTTATATTTTAGAATTACTAGAAGTGTATCCTGTTCATAGTTTGTCCCCACTGTCTTCCATCTACTGCCAGATTCTTGGAATTCCCCTTGGATGTGCCCTGGAAAACCCCTGTGGAACAGATCGATAGAGGAGCACCTTGTAAAGCCAAACCAGCCCCAGCAGCAGCCACAGCCCTCCCACTGCTGTTGCTGCCTGGTGTGCAGGTGGCTCTGCCCCAGCTCCCCGGGCGGTGCCAGCACAGGCCTTTGCCTCCTGCCCATGGACTGCCATCTGCACCACCACCAGCTTTCTGTGTGACCCCCCGAAAGTCAGACAGCACCCACGGAATGTCCTTTACTCCCTCCTGAAGGGGCTGAGCTGACCAAGCTGCACAGCAACAGCTCTTGCCCCAGGTGAGTTTATTGAAACAGTTTGTCAAAGCAGGTGTTTCTGAGTGTCCCCCATCAATCCCAGGGTCCAGAGGAAGTGTGCATGTTACAGATGGGATGGTTTGACCATCCTCATTTGTACCACCCCATGGGCAGGAATGTCATTCATTATGCAAATTGCTCCAGTTCCCCTGAAAAAAGTGGGGCCCACATGGAAAGAGCTCTTAACCCGGGGCTGTTACAGCTGTCCCCATGCCTTGGACCCCAAGATCAAGGCACTGGTGTTCTGGTATAAATCAACAGATTTTTGAAAGTGTTTCCTTGTTTATTTACATTTAAATTCGATCCTTTCTTTTTTAAGGCTGTTCTTATATGGTATTTAGTGGAAAGTGTAGCATTTGAATATTTACTGCAATATAAATACTTCAAAGTCTTTTTCACCTTCATTCTTCTCAACATCTTTAACCACAATAATCTGAAGAAACAGGCCCCAGGGTTGACATTAATAAACCAACAAAAATCCCTCCCCAAAACAATCAAAAACCCCAAACCAAATCCTGACACAAGGAGCGGATTTAAGGAACATCCAGAAGAAAGGAGGGTCCAGAGTTCAGGGGTAAACCATCCCTCCTACAGAATGACAGGAGTTTGTGCTGCCATCTACACATGGACAGTGATCCCAAGCTTTCATTGTTTGCCTCTATTAAAATACTTCAGCATTGACTTGGGATTTTGCTTTGGAAGAACAGTCGTCTGAGTTCCATATTCTGAATGCAAATCATTTCCAGCTGCTCCACTGCTCCATCCAGGTTCCATTTGAATGTGTCTCTGCTCCTCCGCTCTCATGACTTTCACACAGCTGAATGTTTCACCAGTCCTTTTCACCAATAATATGATCATTTCATTGTCAAAATAGTAACTTTTAGCAACTGAAAAGCTTGTTGCAACAGTACATCTCTATATCCAATGTGAAAGCAACAGGACGGTACAAATATCTGCATACATTGAATTACACAGAATATAATATAATATACACATTCCAGGTGACCCCGGAACAATTAACAGGAGTAGATGACTACTGACCATGGGCACAAAGTACTATTGAAAACAAGATTTTGAGAAACTTGAAGGAAAAGGTGGCTTCTGGAAAGGTGACAATCTTGGGACTCCAATTTTGTTTTCGATGAAGTCAAAGATTTTTATTGTTAAGGACGCCGTATATAAGAATGTACTTTGTATAAAAACAAAGATCAACACCTTACAGTTCAAGAAACTTTACATATGTGCATATTGACACATCAGGCATGGTTTTATAGCTCAGAAGGAGTTGTGGGAAAAGTCTGTTTTCCCTCTTAAAATGTTTAACTCTTTCTCCTTGGGATCATTTGCCACTGTAAGGGCACAATCCAGGGCTGGGATACTCTCCAGGAGCTTCATGAGCTGCTGGATGTGCCCCCTAAAGGGAGAAAGGAGAGGTCAGCACAGGGACAGAACAGTCAATGACATGGATTGATATTCCCACACAAGGTACATTACGAAGCCATATAATTAATATTCCTGCTGCAGATTTATTAGAGTTGCTTAATTAGGGTAATGACAACAGGTTTGCTCAAAGCTGGGAAAAAGCAGGGCAGGAGAGAGAAATTAAAGTAGAACTTGCTATGAAAACAAGGCTGACTGCAGGTTTCTCTTTTAACCAGAAAGCAGACGTGAGTCAACTCATCTTTTGCCTGCTTTGGTTGTGGCCTCTCCAGGGAATAAAATCATAGAATGGATTGGGTTGGAAAAGCCCTCCGAGATCATCAAGTCCAACCCTTGGGCCAACTCCAGTCCCTTTACCAGATCATGGCACTCAGTGCCACGGCCAAGCTCACCTTAAAAACCTCCAGGGATGGGGAATCCACCCCCTCTCTGGGCAGCCCATTCCAATGCCTGAGCACTCTCTCTGCAAAGAAGTTTTTTCTCATCTCCAACTTCAATTTCCCCTGGCAGAGCTTGAGCCCCCCGTGCCCCCTTGTCCTATTGCTGAGTGCCTGGGAGAAGAGACCAACCCCCACCTGGCCACAACTTCCCTTCAGGCAGTTCCAGACAGTGCTGAGGTCACCTCTCAGCCTCCTCTTCTCCAGCACAAACACCCCCAGCTCCCTCAGCCTCTCCCCACAGCACTTGTGCTCCACTCCCTTCTCCAGCCTNATCTTCAAAGATCATTAAATGGGAACCCCACCCCACACAGTCATGTCATCTTTCCAATTAAGATTTTGCATTGATTTTGGGACTTTTTGGGGTTGTTTTGTACCTCACCTTATTTAGGTTTGTGCTGCTACTTAACCGTACAAAGGTTTAGATACAGAAAACCTTGGAGAAAAATGCTCCTGCAGCAGTAAGAGAGAAATCCAATGACCTGTCTGTGCCAGAGGGTTAAATCAGTAGACAGTGCCCAGTTAAAAAGCAACACCCAGCCAGGAGGGAACTGCAGCATCTCAGGGCTTGTTGGAGCCACGGAGCGAACAGCAGGTCAGCAGGAGTGACCCCCGCAGGCAAAGGCAGGTGATGAACGGGCCTCAAAGACCCCCGAGGGATGAGGGTCAAGCCCTATCCCCCAGTTTTGCTGGGGAAAAAGGGCACTAGATGGCTCTGTGGCTCCACCAAAGTGCCGCTTTCCTTGGCACCTCAGCTGACAGCCCACAGGTGATGATGCTCTTCTGCCCAGTTTCTCTTCGGTGACAAAACCTCTGCTCTTGAAAACCCAGCTGAACTATTTAATCTTTATTTCCAGACAGGGAACGTCCTGCCTGAGAGGGAACATGAGTCAAGATCTGGCCAGCACTGAATGAGTTGAGCTGCATTGCAGTGCTGCTTTAAAGGAACATTAAACTCCAGATCTTTTGCTTCCTGGGAAGAACCAGGACGTGTGTGGGCAGTTCCAGAATTTAAACCCATTCCCCCTTATCCCGCTCTGGGCCTGCCCTTTGCCTGCTGTTGTCAGTCTGCTCTTCAAAGCCTCTGGGCAATCACTTTTAGATTAAATGCTTAGAAATGTGTAGGGAACCAGCCTGATTTACTTAATTTTATAGCTCCTTCTGAGCTTCTTTGCAAAGGGTTGTGGCTTTGGAAGGAATGCTGGCAGAGGAATGGCCCTGCCAAAGTGTTTGTTTGGGGAAAGCAGGAGCACAAATGTGGGAAACAACAGAATGGAAGTGTTATATGAAAACTGGTGGGGGGCCCTGTGTGTCTGTGAGGGGCTGTGAGGGTCCCTGAGGGGGAAGGTGGGATCCCTTGTGTTCCTGTGGGACAGGTGGGTGCCCTGTGTGTCACCAAGGGGGAAACGGGTGTTGGTGTGTGTCCTTGGGGTGTCCTTGGGTCACGGAGCGGTTTTTTGGGGTGTCCTGAGTGTAACGGAGAGGCTTTTGGGGTGTCCTGAGGGTCACAGAGGGGCTTTTAGGGTGTCCTGAGGGTGCCAGAGCTGCCCCTCAGTTCCCTCAGCCCCCTCAGTCCTTTCTGTCCCCTGTGTCCCCTCAGCCCCCTCTGTCCCCTCAGCCTCCACAAACCCTCAGCCCCCTCTGTCCCCTCTCTCCCCTCAGCCTCCTCTCTCCCTTCTGCCCCCTCTGTCCCCTCTGTCCCCTCAGCCCCCTCAGCCCCCTCAGTCCTTTCTGTCCCCTCAGTCCCCTCAGCCTCCGCTGTCCCCTCAGCCCCCCCAGCCTCCTCAGTCCCACCGTCCCGTCCACCCCCGAGGGGCTCAATCAGAGGGTTTGGCGTCTCCCTGGGGCAGATTTTGGGCTGTCACAGAGGGGAGAGGGGTTTGGGCAGCAGCGTGAGAGCCCAGCGAGCTGTTTTGGTGGAGTTGCTGAGGGAAAAGCTCAGGTACGTCAGGGGGGACGAGAGTTTGATGGAGGTAAAACTGAGGGAACTTTGCAAGGGCAGCCGGGGGATGTTTTGAGGGAAAATCTCAGGTAAAGTGTGAGGGACAGAGTGAAGATCTTGGTGGGAAACGTTGGCAGGATGATTAAAGTATCAGAAAGAATGAAGGTTTTAGCAGGCTGTGCTGAACAAGCATTCTGGGTAATATTAAGAAAGAGAGGCAAAGAGTTGTGTTGTTTGCAGTTTTGCTTTTAATTATACAGCAAACTGTGAGATTGTAAAGGTGCCTGCCCAGATACCTCACTGTCTGGGTGAGACAGCACCATTAATTTGCCTAAATTGGTTAATATGATAACAGAAAGGATTGTTATTAATACCTTTCCATCATCTTTGGGAAGAATCCTGAGACTGAAAACTTTCTGTGTGAGCCAGAACAGGATGGGACTCACATCAATAACTAAAACATCCCTTCAGTTCTTCTGGTCTTCTGATGGTCTAATACTGGAATTCCAGCTGAGGGAAAGGCTTGTACCACTTTGACTTGAAAGAGCTGAACGTTTTCAATGTTCAAGAAAGAACTGATTATCCCTGAAGAAGCCACAAGGTTTGTTTCTTCTCTATGTTTTTTCCCCCCTGGTGTTTCAGTTCTTTCTAATCATCAATTCTGTAAAAGTTAATATTGTCTATTACCTGAATTTGCATCAGATAAATGGTGATGCTTTTGTAACAGCTGTCAGACCTATTAAATTGCATTTGGTTGCTAAAAAATTATCATAGAGAAAAGCTGAAAATGAAATTAATAGGCAGTAGGTGTTTGTCTTTTTAGACAGAAATGTAGGAAATTTTATCTGTAACTTTAGTTTTGTTCTATGGCACAGAGAGGCTCTTTAAAAAGAAAAAAAATATATATTATAATGCATTCAAGTAACCCTGTTAGGAGAAACAGGTGAAAGTTGACATAGGAATGTTCTTGAAACCTGGTCATACTCATTAAGCCTCTGCTGGCATTCCTGCAACACTTAAAGCTGCTGCAAATAATTCCAGTTTTCACATGATGAATCCTCTGTTATAATCCTCAGGTCCCTCCATTCCAAGCATGTATTACAAATAAAGAAGAACCAGGTTGACTGTAACGATGTCTGACTCTCAACACAGATGCACTTTCGAAATGGTAAGGAGGCAATAATGACCTATTTTCAGTGTATAAATAAATTGTGTGTTGGGGGGCAGATCTTTTCAGCCAATTAATGCTCTCTGACCGTATTTATTTCTGGCTGTATTTATCTGAGATGGACCCAAAGCAGGACATGGACCTGGATCCTGGGCCTGCGGTGGCAGCCCTGGAATTAAAGCGTGAATTCCTTGGAGTAGGTGGAGGGATGGAAGTGTTGGAAAGGAATTATTATCCTTGAGCAAAGCAGGGTGAAAGTTCAGGGTGCCAACACAGAATCCAGACTGCAGGAAAAAAGGAGACATTAGAGACAGAATCACAGAATCGATTGGGNGAGAAAGGAGACATGAGGGATGCCACTTTATAAAGCCACAGGATCAAATATAACCTCTATACCTTGAATCTCCTACAATTCTTCACTAGGGAAGCCCTCCATGGATGAAATAAACCATGTAAAAACCCCTGGGACTGATTTTTCCTTTGGTTTCTCTGATCTGGAGAAATTAAGATTGGCTCCAGAGCAGGAACATGGATCACATCAGGTCTTTCTCAAATGCAGAAGGAAGAGACACCAGAGGGATGCCCTGACTGGCACATCTGCAGCTGCTGCCCTGCTCCACGGGGAGAGAGCTCTGACAAAACACCCCTGACAGGGTTAAAAGCTCAGTGTAGGCAGGTGGAGCCTCAGAGTTTTCCTGTTCTGCCTTTTCTTGCTCTGCCTGTTTAGTTCAGATCTGGTGAATTCAGTGAAAAATCTGTGTGTGCAGGTGGCCAAGTGGAAACACTCAGTGCAGGGGCTGGGGGTCCTCATCACCTCTAAGCAGCCTGTACTTTGTATGGAGCAGGAACTGGGGAGCAGCAAAGATCCCTTGGGTCCTTTGCACACCGTGAGAACTTGTGTTTGGAAAACTGAATCCCAGCTGTGGTGTAGGGCAGGACACTGAACCCTGTGGGAAGATGTGTCATGTTACAGCAACAGGGTGGACCTCACAACTTCTTGATGCTTGACTGGGAAATTCAAGTGGTCTTGGGTGGACTGAATGCATTTCCTTAAGGTGGTGAAATGTATTTAACTATAACAACAACAACAATAACACAAATAATGCAACAGAAGAGAACCCTGGAAAATCCAGGATGTATCACCCTGGAGAAAAGCTCTTTGGCCATTACAGTTGACTTTTGAACCCCTTGCCAACAGGACTGAGAGCTGAGAATGGATGGAGCTTAAATGATTTTTGCTGTTCCAATATTCATAATGTGAATTTGTTCCCACTGAGGGATGAGTGTGCACACAACAAAATGCCATTTGTTATTTAGCACCAGGCACAGGCCACAGCCCGAGGTCATCTCATGCACTAAGAGTTTATCTCACCCCATCACAGAACCTTGGAACTCAGATATCATTCCAAGGTGGGACTTGATGATCTTGGAGGGCTTTTCCAGCTGTAATGACTCTGACATACACAAACTTATAGCCACAGCCCTCAGAGCAGACTGCACAGCACTCCCATGTCTCTGCTTATCCATTTCTATCCTTAAATGATGACCTTCAGGGACGGCAAAGGAGCCTTTTCCCTTCCAGTCTCCCAGAAGGGACACCCAGGAGCCATATGGTCAAGAAGAGGCACCAGTCCTATAAGTGCTTCAGGACAGAGGGATGTCCATCTGAGTGTGCCTACAGGACCAATTCCCAGCATCCAGGCTCTAAAATATGCATTCAACCCCTGTGTGTTCTCACCTGAACTTCCTTGGTGTTCAGTGGAGAAACTCATTCCCTGCTGGAATCTTCTCCTCCTGTGGAAATGACCTAAAGCTGTGCCACCCAGTTGTCCCTCTGGAGGTGCACAGTCTCCCTCCTAACGGCAAAGGAAGTTTGGAGCCCAGAGGAGGAGCTTTGAGCCCAGAAAAATGAGGGTTTATTGCAGCACTTGAGGTGGTTAAAAGCCAGAGCAGGTCACCTACAAACCACAGTTCCTACCCAAGTGCTGGAACTCCAGAGCACTGTCTGGTTAATGCCGTTCTCACCCGGCTGATGGCTCTCCTGAGGGCACATTTCACCTCTCTGTTCCTCAGGCTGTAGATGAGGGGGTTCAGCAGGGGGGTGAGGATTCCATAGAGCATGGAAACGATCCTGTCCCGGTGAGGGGAGTAGGTGGAGGAAGGGCGCACGTACGTGCAGATGGTGGTCCCGTAGAAAAGGCAGACCACGGTCAGGTGGGAGCCACAGGTGGAGAAGGCTTTGTGCCTGCTCTGGGAGGAGCTCATGGCCAGGATGGCCAGGAAGATGTAGAAATAAGAGCCCAGAGTGAGCACAAAGGCAGCACTGCCCAGCACCCCAGCGACCACCAGAGTGACCAGTTCCCTGCTCCGAGTAGGTGAGCAGGAGAGGCCCAGCACAGGAGGAATATCACAGTAATACTGCTCCACTTGGTTAGAATCACAAAAAAGGAGGGTAAAAACCAAAGAGGTGTGCAAGATGGAGTTGAAAAAGCCAACCAGCCAGGTGCCAATGGCCAGCAGAGCACACAGCCTGATGCTCATGATGTTCAGGTACTGCAGGGGGTGGCATATGGCGACGTAGCGGTCGTAGGCCATGACAGCCAAGAGGAAGATCTCTGTGCCGACCACATCAATGAAGGAAAAGAGCTGGATCAGGCAGCCCGTGAAGGAAATCACCTTGTTGCCAAACAACAAGGCCCCTAGCATCTTGGGCACGGTGATAGTGGGGCATAAGATGTCGAGCAAGGATAAGTTGCCAAGGAAGAAGTACATGGGGTTGTGCAGGTGGGTGTCTGTGCTGACAGCAACCAGCAGGGTGATGTTGCCTGCCATGGTGGCCAAATAGATGGTCAAAACCAGCACAAAGAGAAGCAAGCGGAGCTGTGGAGCGTCAGAAAGGCCCACGAGAACGAATTCAGACACTGATGAGAGGTTGGCCCTCTGCATCTTCTCTTTCATTGTGGAAATGAGGCAGAGGTTTCCCTGGAAGAGAGAAGAAGTGGGAACTCGGTCAAATTTGCACTTCCCTTCTGAAGAGTGTGAGGGCTCTTCTGGGCTTGTTTTGCAGTTCAAAAACATTTCCAAGCTTGCATTGCCACCCTCAGAATCGGAGTTTGACTCCCATATACCTACAGTAAAAGGCACAATGTTGGTATTAAATCTTCACGGGCTTTAATCCAAAAAGTTTGATTCTTGCAAGTTTTGATCTCAGTCTGGAGAGGTGAGAACTGATGTTACCTCCTGCGTGGTGTCCAGCTTGGTGAGCAGCCCCAGGCGAGGTGACTGGTCTTTGAAGGGCCTCTGGGTAAGGGAAATAGGGTTCAGATCCCTAGAAATGCTTTCAGCCTGAATTATTTAGTGATAATAATGACACCAAAGGTGTTTAGATTACCAGCTGAAGCTAAAACTTGTTTTTAAAAAGGTAATGCTGTCACAGAATTAAATCCCTGGTAATGAAGGGACAGATGTCCTTGCTCTTGGCAGGGAGCTGGAACTAGAGGGTCTCTAAGGTCCCTTCTTCCAAAGCATTCTGTGGGTCTGTGATTTTGTTTCTTTCAGCTTTATCCCCTGGGATATAAAAGGAGATATAATCTGGTATCAAATTAAAAACCTCCCACCTTTCTATACATTTTGCCCTACAGACCCTTCCATATCAGTATTAGCACTTTTGGAATCTGTCTGGTCTTCCCCTTTTCCCAACTCAAAGAAGGCTGAACTTAGCATGAAAGGATCTTCCCATTTGTCCTGCATTGCTGCATGGAACGTAGCTCAGTATTTATGGTATGGATTTACATATCAGCCCAAGAGAGAGATAAAGCAAAGTTCAGTCCAAGTGCCTCCTCCTTTTTGGGGATTAGAGCTTGATTATGGGGTGGTGTGAATATTGTAGCACATTCTCATTTGTCAGAGATACAGATAATAAATGCAATAGGTGGCTGTGCCATCCCACCCAAGCCAGGCTCCTCTGTGCTCTCATGCTCTCCCAGAAGCTTGAGAGGGACCGAAGTCAGAGCCCAAACTACAGAAGGAATCTTGTACCCAGCAGAAATGAAAGGCAAGTTCTAAAAATGGGAAACTCGTTGGGGTGAAATAGCACAGCAACAACCCAGAAATACTCACCACTACACAGAATGAATTACAGGTAATGGACAGTCCTCTGTATCCCCAGGAACCACAACTACCCTTTGTCTTCCTTCACCATCTGGTTGGAATGTCCACATATGGCAGAAAAATGACTTCAGTCTGAAGGAAGAGACCAGTCCAGACTCAGCAGTGTAGGAAGAGTCCCACAGACCCCTGTGAGCACTGGCAGAAGGGCTGGCTGGGCTGCAGGGGTGAGCACCTCTCTTCTTTAATGAGGTTTCTAAAGATGGAGGTGTGTCTGGGGACAAGTGTCTCTGAAGTGTTTTGGATCTTGCCTTAATTGCATCCATGGGGTGTTTTTCAGAATGTTGCCCAAGCAGGCTGGGAATGGAAGGAAGCCCTTGGGCTCCAGAAAGCATCCATGTGTTGATTTATGGCAGAACCACTTCCCATCTGATGCCCAGGACTAGGAACAGGCCTGTTCCTATTCCAGCAGGAGCTGCCTGTAATTTCTGCCCTGTTCCTGTGGATGACTCTGCCTGTCAATCATTTTTCAAGCCTGTTTGCTGTGTTTGCAGGGTGGGACTCTTTCCAAAATAAGATTTCAGCATCTTACAGGGGCAGACAGTGATAGGACAAGGGGAACAGTTTTAAACTAAAAGGCAAGAGATTTAAATTAGATCTTGGGAAGAAATTGTTCCCTCCCAGGGTTGGGGGAGTCCTGGCACAGGTTGCCCAGAGAAGCTGTGGCTGCCCCATCCCTGGGATTGTCCTAGGCCAGGTTGGGTGGAGCTCTGAGCAACCTGGGCTAGTGGAAGGTGTCCCTGCCCAGGGCAGGGGGAGGACTGAGATGATCCTTAAGGTCCCTTCCTACACACAGCATTGCAGGATTCTGTGAATTGGAAGTCCCTGGCTGAGGATGCAGAGCTTAAAGTTACAGTTCTTACATTCTATTACAAAAAGAGTTATTAGAAAACAACACACAAACTCTGCCAAAGCAGAAAAACTCCTGGAATTGCAGAATCCAGATGTGCACCAGTGGATGATCTGCTGGATTAGACCCTGGTTGTCCAAGCCCTCCTGCCACACCAGGATCATCCTCGGGGTAGCACAACCAAAGTAATTTGATTTTGACCATTTCTGGGATTACCCAGCTTTGTCAAGCCTTGAGTTTTCCACCCAGGAATGCTCATGGTGAGCCCAGATGGATTACAGTCCCTCTTCTCTGATGCCCATTTGTGTTTCAGTCCCATAGAATTGATTAGACCGGGGTGTCTTCAGTTTTCTTGGGAATTAACAAAAACATTGCAGAGATCCTGCCAGTTCTCAAGGGAATCTTTTTCCCTGTGAGGCCATTTTTCCCTGTCCTCTAGACAGGGGCAATAACCAGGCCCAAGAGTGAGCCCAGAGCGCTGCTAATTTGCAGGAGAGAAAGAACTGGCAATTTTAATGATGCTCAGTGGAGCCAATTTCCACACACTCCCCAACTCAGCTGCCAAAGCTGCACCTTTGCAATTTGTCAGGCCCCAACTTTTTACCAGCACCAAGTGAGGCCCAATTAAAGTCATCCCAAGGTGTTTGCTGGAGAGAAAAATCAATTCTATGAAGTTGTTTGTCTTGATGGAATGGTTTGGGTAGAAAGGGATCTTAAAGCTCATCTTGCTCCAACTCCCTGTCATGGGAAGGGACACCTTTCACTGGACCAGGTTGCTCCATGTCTTGTGCTTGTGTGGAGACAGCAGCTCCCAAAAAAATGGAAATTGCATTTGTCATCTTGACTAAAATCAGAGCAATTATTTCAAACCAATTCACCTGTTGATGCCCCTACTACAAAATGAATATCAGTTGAATAACTGGACCACAGCTCTGAGTGGCCTTGCATTGATTTCCAGGAGCTTGAGCTGCTTCTAATAAAAGCTTTGTTGAAATTTAAAAAAACCTAACACAATGACACTTTCAATTATTTTCCTTAATTGAAATGTACTGTAATTGACCTGGAGAACGTTTTAATATTTTACCATTTCTCTCTAATACTGGAAAATATTAAAAGCTCTCTTCCAACCCAAACTATTCTATGATCGTCCAATGGTGATTCTAAGTAGGATTCCACCATTAAAAGGAAACCTTATTGGCATAAAGATGGGAGATATTCAGAAATGTGTCTTAACCTGGAGGATCAATGACTCACTGATGCTTCTGGTCTTCCTCCTCTTCCTGCTCATGTGGGAGTGAGGGCTAATTTCAGACAGGAATTTGAGCCTCCACTTTCTTTGCAGCAATTTCGACTGGATTCTGGGAAATTCCTTCACGGAAAGGGCTGTCCAGCCCTGGCACAGCTGCCCAGGGCAGGGGTGGAGTCCCCATCACTGGAGGGATTTAACAGCCATGTGGATGTGGCACCTGGGGACATGGGTCAGTGGTGGCCTTGGCAGTGCTGGGGGAACAGTTGAACATGATGATCTTAGAGGGCTTTTCAGCATAAACAATCCTAAATCATTCTGGTTGGTGCACTTATATCCCCGATGGATTGGATGATGTCATTGCTGCCCTCATGGAGGATAAATTGGAGGAAGTAGTACAGGAACTTAATCCCTGTGATGTAGAAATGTTGTTTTTTATACCACATCACAGAACAAAATCCTACTGCCTTTTGCTCAGTCTTATTCCCCAACACTGCCATTATCTATCCAGAATGCTGGACTGGGTCAGTTCTTCATAGGATCATTCAATCCTGCAATGGTTTGCCTAGGAAAGGACTATAAGAATCATCTAGTTCTGACCCCTGCCATGGGCAGGGACACCTTCCACTAGACCAGGTCCAAGCCCTGTCCAGCCTGGCCTTGGACACTTCCAGGGATGGGGCAGCCACAGCTTCTCTGGGAACCTGTGCCAGGGCCTGGCAGGGAAGAATTTCCTCCTGATATCCAATCGAAACCCACCCACTGTCAATGGGAAGCCATTCCCCCTTGTCCTGTCACTCCATGTTCTTGTCCAAGATCCCTCTCCTTCCTCTCTATATTGTCCCTTGTATGATTTTAAGAATTTGCTTGTGTGAGGGAATTAGGACTGTGTTCTGAAAGGTTAAAAAATATTCTCCTCCTTCTATGTCTGAGGAAATTCCTACAAGCAAAATCTGCACCATCTTTGCCTTCACCTGTGAAGATCATTGTCAGAGGGTGAATTTGGGGACACTCAGTGCTCGTGCCTCTGCTGTCACAGCACAGTAAGGTCAGCGAAGGGAGGGGGAAAATCCTTGCCCTGGACTTGTTTATTTGAAAACTATGACACCACACATGGGAAACTGTTTAGAAAGTTTTGGGGTTTCAACATGGATTTTTAATATTAACAGTTTTATATACATATAGATATAGATATACATGATTTGATGTGTGTAGGCATCAGTCAGTGCACCCTTAGTCTGCAGGAAGGTAACTCCAGGTGGGATTCCAGGTGTGGTGCCAACCACAGCTGGTCTCAGAAGGCTCTGCAGCGCTTCCACAACCTCCACATGGATTCCTTCACCTCGTTGCTCCTCAGGGTGTAGATGAGGGGGTTCATCACCGGGGAGAAGATGGTGTAGCTGACACAGACGTACTTGTCGAAGGGGAAGGTGGAGGGGGGCCTGAGGTAGATGAAGATGCAAGGCGCGAAGAAGAGGGTGACGACCATGACGTGTGCGGCGCAGGTGGAGAGCGCCTTGCGGTGCCCCCGGCGCAGGCGGCCCCGGAGCGTGGCCAGCATGAGCACGTAGGAGGTGACGAGCACCAGGAAGCAGCCCAGGGATATCAGGCCGCTGTTGGAGGCCATGAGCCACTGGGTGAGGTGGGCGTCGGTGCAGGCCAGGCGGATGACGGGCAACACGTCACAGAAGTAGCTGTTGATGGTGTTGGGGCCGCAGAAGGGCAGCTGGACTGTGAGCAGAGTCTGGGTGATGGAGTGCAGGAACCCCCCTGCCCAGCAGCAGGACACCAGCAGCCAGCAGGCCCAGCGGCTCATGATGGCCGTGTAGTGCAGGGGCTTGCAGATGGCTACGTAGCGGTCGTAGGCCATGACGGTGAGGAGGAACATCTCTGAGGAGCCAACAAGGTGCAGGAAAAACAGCTGGGCTATGCAGCCTCCAAAGACGATGGACCTCCTGTGGAAGAGCAAGTTCACCAGCATCTTGGGAGCGGTGACAGAGGTGTAGCAGATATCAATGAAGGACAGGTTGCAGAGGAGAAAGTACATGGGAGAGGAGAGCTTGGGGTCAGTCCTGACTGTCACTATGATGAGGAGGTTGCCCAGCAGAACCATGGTGTAGACCAGGAGGAAGATGACGAAGAAGAGGACTTGCAGCTCCCTCTTGTCAGAGAGCCCCAGGAGGATGAATTCAGTCACCCAGGAGAAGTTGCCCCGTGCCATCGCTCCAGCTCAGGCTCCCACAGGACAGGTGTGGGAGGGCAGTCACGGGCTGGCCAGGAAGAGAAGGGAATGTGCTACAGCTCCAGGGGCCATGGATGGTGCCAGCAGGATCCACTTGCTGCGGTTTTTCCTGCTAGGAAAGGACAGTGTCATGTCATAAATTGCAGTGAGCAGTGTTGGCAAAAGGCACTGCCAGCCCCTCCTCTGCCTTCCTGCTCCCCAGTCAGGTTTCTGGCTCCTCCACACTGGCCCTCATCCCTGAACTCATCTGACCACTATTTTCCTGCCTTGTAGGTGGTGTGACAAATGTGTGTTCTCCTTCTGACAGGGAGGAGTCACAGCATTGTGGAATCCCTGAGGTTGGAAAAGATCTCTGAGATCATGGAGTCCAACTATTCCCCCAGCACTGCCAAGGCCACCACTAAACCATGTCCCCAAGTGCCACATCCACATGGCACTTGAAACCCTTCAGGGCTGGTGATTCCACCTCATCCCATTCTCACAGATTAGAGAGCTGGAAAAATGCTACACTGTCCTTTTCCCTGGGAATATGAAGTGCCATGATGGAAAGGAATCCTGCCATGCTCAAGCATCATGTCTACAGTATATGGCTCAACCATCACCTGTTCCACATTCTCTTCCTCGAAATTGAGGAAAGGACTCTCCAGTTGGCTTATCCACTCTGAAACTGGGAATACATGCACAGAAACCAGGTCTGGGAGGTTCCTCACTGGAATTCCTCTCCTCTGAGCCAGCAGTTGTTTGGAAGCTTGAGTGCTGCTTAGTCCCACTGGGATCAGAACATGCTCTCCCAAAGAAATGGGTTTCTAACAAAGCAAAGGCTGCAAAGCCCTGCCCAGTCTCTCTACCTCTTTATTTTTTAAAGGAATTTTTAAATAGACAAATACACTCACTGTCTTGTGGAGGTTCAGATGGGACCAGCAGAGGAATGCACATTTCCATTTACAATCCCACCAGGAAATTCCTTTGCTGCTCATTCCTGCTGAAGAGTTTATAACTCAGCAAGCAGGAGGTTACTAGTAAGAAACCAGAGCCTGTTTTCCTTACATACCTCCTGCCCTTTGCCAATACCTGAGCCCTTTCCACAGGCCCTGCTCTGTTTTCTACCCCTTCCTGGTAGATCTCAAACAAGTAATTCAGAATACATGTCTGCAAATCACAGCATTGGCTTAGAAATGATCCTGCTTTTCCCTCTCTCCTTCCCTGAGTTTTGCAGAGGTGCTGAAAAGGTGAAGTGCCTACAGCCAACCCTGAGGCTGTACCAGACAGAGATCTCAGAACAGGCATCACAGTTTGTGTGTAGCAGTTCTGCCTCCCTGTGTAGTCAGCAAGGAGGAATAAACACCTTAAAGACATGACTCAGTTTGCCTTTTTTAGGTCATTACATCACAGGAAGATGGTTTATCCCATAAAAGATATTTCTTCTCTCCTTGAGTGTAAATGGAGAGCAGACACCTGCCCCAGGCCGGATGTCTACCATGCCATCAGCATGAAGTTAATCTGCCTGAAAGGATCCAAATGGCCAAATCATCACAGTAGTATTCACATTTTTCTGTACATTTTACAGCATATTACCAAGGATTTCTTTCTGCCTTTCATATAAACAGACACCCCCCACTCAGGTGCTTTAATACCCCATGGCTGACACAAAGACCATCAGGAAAGGAGAGAAAAAAGGGTTACTACTGTACCCAATTCCTAAATGTTGATACAACATCAACTTTCTGAGCTCCACATTTGTTGCTTGAAAACACTTGAAATCATTCTCTGCATCTTTTACGTTATTCATCCAACAAATCAGGGAATTGTTTCGCTCTTCTTCCTCCTCTTTGCAATTCCCATATCCTTGCTCTTACTTTTCTTGTTGCACAGAAATTTTCTTCAGGAGTTTATTAAGTCAGTTTTTTCCTTGCCAGGCAGTTTGTACTGTGATGGTGTCAGTGTCCTGTTTTCTGCCTGTCATTCAGACTGAGAGATGCAATGAGGGAACACCTTCAAGGCTTTCGGAACTGACTTCTGCATTTCCCGCGTCTTCCTTCTCCCTGAAGTCACCCCATCCCAGCACAACCTATAAACGCTGCTGGAACATACTGGGGACTAAACTTGGGCAAAAGAGAGCTGGACCTCTGAGAAATGTGTCATTAGCAAACTCCAAGCAGGTACCAGAGGGCCTTATTAAACAGTTTTGCTGGTTGGGTCCCTTGGTTGGGTCCCAATTCACACAAGTGAGTGGAGTCCTGGGGGGTGATGAAGAGAGGAGAAAACACCACACACTTCAAGGCACTCAGAAGCCCTTTGTGTGAAACAAGCCCTGAGGTTTGTAGTAATAAACCCATAAATTTAGGGTTGTACCACTAATCCCTGCACCGAGATGGTGTCAGGCACCAGGAAATGTTGCTTGAGGTCAGAGAGGCTGCAGGGCTGGGACAGGGAGTCGGTTTCTCAGGGATAGGTTGGGTCGATGCCTCATCAGGATGAACTATGAACATGAACCAATCTGAGTGTTCACTCCCCAAGTCAAAGGAGGGTCAGGGGAGACCATAATATCAGTGTTGATGTGTCACTGAGAACTCTGACTTCAGTCCCAATCAGTCTGAGCTGGTTCTTCTGAACATGGTGCTTATTGATGAGAGATCCCCTGCCTTTATCTCAGCCCAAAAGGTTTTTTTTATTTCAGTTTATCCCCATATCCAGTTGAGGAGGAGTGAGAGAGGGGCTGTGGGGCTGTCCAGCAGCCAGCCAAGGAATCAAACACATGGCATGCATTTCAGACTGGAATCTAGTCTCTGAAAGCATGGAATCTCTAAAAGGAATGAATGTGATTACTGAATTTTATGGCCATTTCTGCTGCATCTCCAGGAGCTGCTTTGTGAACTCCAGAAAGAAAATCTTGTTGACTGCAAACCTGGTTTTAGTTTTACCCAATGAAGAGAAACCCTTCCTCTTCTGCCAGTTATTTCTATCTCTTTCTCTGCCTGTTCTGATGGAAATATGGAGAAATTATAAGACTCTTCTGTCTGTGTAAAGATATTTTACTTATAATTTTACTGCCATGACAGAGTCAGAAAGACTTGCTGCTGTATTTCCTTTCCATATGTCACCAATTACCTTCAGGCAAATGAGTGAGTTGTCAACTGTTTCAAAGATATCCCTTTCCAAAATTTTAGGGCCAATAGGAGACTTGTTGAAAATTCATTCCTTGACCTCTGCCAGTCAATCTGCATTGCCCAGAGCTGTGAGATTCTGGGGGCATTTCCAAGTTTCTGTACTGGAAGTGGCTTGTCCCTCTTGTCCTGTCACTCCAGAGCCTTGGCCAAAGTCCCCCCTCCAGCTCTCTTGGAGCCCCTTCGGGCACTGGAAGGGGCTCTGAGGTGTCCCTGGAGCTTCCTCTTCTCCAGACTGAAGAACCCCAACTCTCCCAGGCTGGCTGCAGAGCAGAGGGGCTCCCACAGACATACAAACCATGTACCCTTTAACCATGCTCAGGTTGCTGCCCTGATAAAGGGCACCTATGACATAAAATCGAGGTCTCGGGAAGGTGTAAGCCAGCAGGACTCCTTTAAATAAAATTGATTCAACCAAGAATGGCCATAATTTTATGTTTATTGTACAGCAGTGGGGTTTGGACCTGGGCATTATTTTGCATGTCTAGAGCTGTTGGCACTGGACAGCTTGGGTGAGTTTTTGAGGAACCAGGAGGGAGAACAAGACTGAAGGAGACAGCACATTCACCAGAAAGCAGCAAATACACAAAAATGGATCATTCAGACTTGCTACGGTAGGAAAGCTTTGAGCTTTTACCCTGGTGAGCACTTGAATCATGATACTGATACTGAGCTCTAAGAATAATAATCATTTTTACTGGAAATTGCACTGGCAGGGGAAGGATGGAAAACTCCCCTTCTGTAATTGGCATCAACAAATCACCAAACTTCCACCTAATACCAGGTTTTCTTCCCTCCCCACGACTCTTAAGCTCACGTCATCTCACAAACGTGCACTGTGTTCTTTCATTTCTCTGTCCTCTTCACTGTCCTGCTCCACAGCTTTCTCATGCTGTTTTTCATGTCTTGGTTTCTCAGGGTGTAGATGAAGGGGTTGAGCATGGGCGTGATGATGGTGTAGAAGACAGACACCACCTTGTCCGCCGGGAAGGTGGCGGAAGGGCGCAGGTAGACGAAAATGCACGGCCCAAAGAACAGCACCACGACAGTGATGTGGGAAGAGCACGTGTAGAGAGCTTTGAGCTGCCCTTTGGGCGAGTGTGTCCTCAGGGAAAGCAGGATAACACAGTAGGACACAGCAAGGACAAGGAAAGAGCCCAGGACAATCACACCGCCGCTGATGGCCACGCCGACACTGATGGTGTGGGTGTCAGCGCAGGCCAGCGCCAGCAAGGGGTGGATATCACAGAAATAGAGGTCCAGCTGGTTGTTGGGCTCACAAAAGGGCAGCTGGAGGACCAGCAGGGTCTGCACCAGGGAGTGCACAAAGCCCCCCAGCCCCGAGGCTGCCACCAGGCAGCTGCAGACACGCGGGCTCACCACGCTGGGGTAGTGGAGGGGTTGGCAGATGGCCACGCAGCGGTCGTAGGCCATTGCCATGAGGAGGAAGATCTCAGTGCCCCCAAAGAAGTGGATCCCAAACAGCTGGGCCATGCAGCCCGCAAAGGAGATGGTCTTCTCCTCCCTGAGGAGGTCATGGATGAGTTTGGGAGCTGAGACAGTGGAGTAACTGATGTCTAAAAAAGACAAGAAGCTGAGGAAGAAGTACATGGGAGACTTCAGCTGGTCACTTGTCCTTATAGTAATGATGATGAGCAGGTTTCCAAAAATTATAGTGGTGTAGAAGAGTAAAAATAACAAGGAGCACACTTTTGCTACCCTCCTGTCCTATGTCAGTCCGTGGAGGATGAACTCGGTCACGTTGTTTGTGTGGTCCACAGACATCACTCAGGCAGGACCTGAGCACAGACGAGAGACACCAGCAGTGACATCAGACATGGGGCATTATCAGGACATGCACACCCTGACATCTGGCACGTTCCATACCCAGTATCTTTGGGTTTGCTGTATTTTGGGGACAATTTCAATTCGAAGTCAATGCTTTCCTCAAGGAATAGCAGTGATGTTCAAGTCAGAATGTGTTACTGACGTGGGTAATAACAAGCTCAGATTATTTAGTTGGGGAGGGTGGTAGGAATGATACCCAGGTGCTGGACTGAGACCTCACAAAAGTCACTCACCAGAAACACCACTTTTCAAAGGCAGGAGTTGAGTCTGAAGAAAACCAAGGGACAACCTCAGGACGCTTACACCGAGAGCTCTCCTGCTGTCCCTCCTCTGGTCACCTCCTCAAACCACTTCAGGGCCTTTCAGCAGAAGGTCTCAGCTGCAATTTGCTGCTTCAAAGTTGTGAAAGCCAGTCCAAATTTCTGCGAGCTCTGAGCCTTGCAGTGGCTGAAAAGAACAACCCAACTCTCTGCCTGCATTCCCCATTCTGAAGGAAACAGCCTCCAGGAGCATCTACAAGAACAATTATTTCTCCAGCAGAAACAACTCAGGTAAAGCCCACAGCAGAAGGATGAGACTCTCAGGAGTAATGAGATCCCAGAGGCCAATGAAGTTTTGTCAGAAATCATCAGTGGATGGGGAGCTAAAATTGTTCCTTGGGTAGTTATTAGGGTGGTGCCTGGGGAGAAGTGTTGGAGCAAAGATGTCTCTTACACAGGACATTTATATAAATTTATGGAAATTTACTTTCTCTCCTAATATTTCTCACCTGCCCTTATTTCTTATTAACTTGCTCTTATCACTGCACAAAAAAAATCAGACTTGTGCTACAGGTGTTACCCCTCAGATGCCTGATGTCTATAAATTTGAAACAAGAAGTAACACAGGAAATTACTCAAAGAATGTAGAAAGGCTTGTGGTGAGCCCTCCCTGCCCACCAGGTGTTTTTACTGCCACAGCACAAAGCACAGGAGCAACTTTCCAGCTCAGCTATGAAGTCCTTATAAGAATCCTTAACAAAATGTGGAGGAGCTAATGCTGTTTTCAGGGACACCTTCCCTAAGCTGGGGGTGAATATTTGCTTGGCAGCACTCAAAAATGAGACCTCAGAAGAACCCCATTAGTGTGCACCTCCAAAGCATTTAAAACTAGATCACTTTTAAATGATTTGTGTGTGTGTGTGTTTATATAAAGTAATAAGGCCTGTGTTGGGCTGGGAACACTTTGTAACCTTCAACCCTACTTAAGGCAAGGAGTTGTCTTGGCTGCTGCAAGAGTTCCTAAACAATAATTTTTTTTAATTGTTTTACATGAATTTGTGGCTCTAAATCCCTGCTTTGGTAACTCCTTAATTTTGTCTTTCATCAGATGTGTGATTCTGTATTAGTGTAAAGGTAAAAATAAAACACCCAAGGTGAAGCTGAAGGACAGAGGGGGTGGTTGGGTGGAAGGATGGCAGCAGTGATGGGAGAAGTAAATAGAATTGTGGAATTATAGGGTAACTGTTTGGGTTGGAAGGGACCTTAAAGACCATCTCATTCCACTCCCTGCCGTGGGCAGGGACATCTCCCACTAGGACCAGATTGCTCCAAGCCCCGTCCAACCTGGCCTGGAGCAATTCAGAAAGGATTTGTTGAGGTGATGGGGAAAGAGAAGAAATGTCTTTCCTATTTCCTGCCTCATCAAAGGATCCAGCTACCACATATTACCAGGGTTTTGTGGGGAATTTGCATGGGATGCTCTACCTGGGCAATGTTTTCAGTACTTTTGACAGTATTTATTTAAAGACTGATGTTCAGTCAGTGCCCAGGGGTCCCTGGTCTGGGCCTGTGCCCGTTGACCAGGAATAGACAGGGAATACCAGCTCATCACAGAGTTCACAATGTCTTTCCCATCGAAAAATGAGCCTTTAGTCCTTTTTTTATTACAGCAGGAGTTGTGCTTTGATAGGCAGGTCTTGGGGAATTGTCCCCAAAAAATCATAGCAACGAATGCTCAATTTTCTCAATTTTTGGAAACGTGACCGTGGCCCTACATCTCTTCATTTCCACTTCCCACTTTTCTGCTCCATGGTTTTCTCATGGATCTCCTCACCTCCTCATCCCTAAGGGTGTAGGTGAGGGTTCCAGCATGGGTGTGACAACCGAGGAGAACACGGCCACGCTCTTGTCCCTCAACAGGTCTCTGGGCGGGCGGGTGTCGATGAACATCCACGGCCCGAAGAACGGGATCGCCACGGTGATGTGGGACCCACGGGTGGAGAGGGCCCTGTGCCACCCCACGGGTGTTTGGCCTCTCCAGGAAATCAGGATGACAACCTGGGGCAAGACCAGAATGGTGAAAGTGCTCAGAGTCATCACCCCACTGTTGGCCACTGTTGGAACACGGGCGGAACACACAGAAATAGTGGCCAGCTGTGGTTGGGCACAGAACGGGAGGCGAGTGGTCAGGAGGGCCTGCAGGGGAGAGAGAAAGAAGCCCCCAACCCACAAGCCCATGAAGGAGATGGTTTTGCTTCCCAGCAGGAGGGTGGTGATCATTCTGGGAGCTGTGGCGGAGGAGTCGCGGATGTCGGTGAGGGACACGGAGCAGAGGAAGGAGCACACGGGGGGGTTGAGGCGCTGGCTGCTGATGGCAGTGATCACTGCGAGCACATTTCCTGCCACAGTCCTCAGACAGAAAGGCAGAAACAGCACAAAATATACTTTCTGCACCACTTGGTTCTCTGAGAGGATGAATTCCTTCATGCTGCTGGTGCTCTATTAGGGCAGAAAGCAGAATTTATGTAAATTTATAAAAATGTCCTAAGTAAGAGACATCTTTACTCCAACACTTCTCCCCAGGCACTGCCCTAATAACTACCCAAGGAACAATTTTAGCTCCCCATCCACTGATGTGCATTCATTGGTGAATAGTCAGTGCAGGGCCTGGAAACGTAGATAAATAAAGGCAAAATGATTCATCAGGTGTTTTAGTTACTAAAAATTAATTCTTGATCAGAACTGCATTCACACCAAAAATATATATATAAGATTAGAATTAAGTTCATCAAGTAGTATGTTGTTGTTGTTGTGGGTTTTTTCCTTCCCCCTCTGTGTATTTAATTTTCCTTGCGTGACACTTCAACCATAGAATCACAGAATCCTGGAATGGTTTGGGTTGGAAGCAACCCTCAATCCCATCTAGTTCCAGCCCCTCTGCCATGGGCAGGGCTGCCACTCTTCTGGGATTGAGGCTTCTGTTTTATGATTTAAAATTATGATAAAATTGGAAACTCCTGTGCAGGCAAAAAGCTGCTCAAGCATCCACAGGAAATGCTGATGTGGAGAAAAGCCCAAATTGCTCTCAAACCCACAAAGTGAAGCCTAGAGAGGAAGTTGGGAAAGTCTGGGGCTTCTCCTGTGCTTACAGCTGTACTGTCAGGAGGTGAAGGATCCTCAAGAAAGGGGGTAAAATTTGTATGTCTTACCTCTGAAAGTATCTTTTCAGGGACAGACTAGAGGTACGTGACATAATACAGTCAACTGCACTATGAAATACATACAGTGTGGACTGTTATAATTACAAGAAAGGATGAGAAATAGCACCACGTTACTGGAAGTGTTTTGCCCTAAAATTTCAGGGAAACAGAATTAAAAAAACCTGGTTTGGGAATGCAGAATGGGCTCTGTAGGTGGTTCTGCCCAAAGAGAGCCAGAGACAGTTCAGTGAAAATCTTTTTGTATTTTCACGTTTGTTGAAGAAGAAGCTGGTGAGGGGGGAAGAGGAAAGGAAATCAGGAAAGGAAAGAGAAGAGGAAAGGAAGGGAAGGGAAAGGATCCAGGGAACCTGCAAAACTTACCTCCTCTGTCTTTGGAGATCAAATTTTTTATGTAAGGGCTATGAGATTTTATCTCCTCAACACCTGCTCTTCCTGGTAGGAATGAGTTAGAGCCCACTCTTTAAAGAACAAGAACAGCTTCTGGAAAGCTTCCAGCACTTGCTTAGGAGGTGCTTTTACTTTTATAATCTCAGTTGGTTTAATTTCTTGCTTTCCTGTGTCACCAGGTGCATCTTGGTGTTTCCTGCCCACCAGAGATGGTTTGGAGGCTGCTTGAAGATGGGTGGGCACTGAAGGATGCGCACGCAGCCCAGCAAGCAGGGGAAAGGCTGAGAAAAAAACTGTGTCAGTAGCACTTTCCAACCATCTCCAAGGAGATCTCCCTCCTCAAGGGCTTAATTCCCTGTTTATGTAGAACGCCTGCACCCTCTCCAAGGAAATCTCTCCTGTCAAGGCCTCTTGGGGCTGCAGGAGGAAGGTGTGAAGACTCAATGAAAGGAAGGTGGGAAAGAAGATAAATTAATCCTGTTTTGTCAGGATGAAACATTGCGAACAATTTCTTCACTGACAGAGTGGCCAAGCCCTGGAACAGGTTATCCAGGGCAGTGGTGGACTCACCATCCCTATAGGGATTTAAAATGAGTGGATGAGGCACCTGGGGACATGGTTTAGTGGTAGCCTTGGCAGTGCTGGGGGAATGGTTGGACTTGATAATCTTAGAGGGCTTTTCCTACCTGAATGATTCCATGATTCCTTGAAATAACAGCCGATGGATGAGCTGAAGATTAAACTGGACAAGCATGGGATGTGACCTAGTCCAGTTAACCATTCCCAGAATCCACCAGGAAACGAGGAGTTGTGGTTTTTCTGAGTCTAGAGGCCCACTGGATTCGCTGCTTTGTCTTTATAGTTTTGGGAGAAACAGAAGAGGAGTTTTCAATAATTTTTTTATTCCAAAAAGAAAAAAACATGAAGCACAAATTGTGATAGATAAAATGTTAAAAAATCAGAGATTTCTAGTAGTGAGTAAGTAGTAAGGAGAGAGGCAGAAGATGACCTGGGTTGCCTCTTGGTGACCCTTCAAGTCCCAGTTTTACATGGCGTTTCGTCACTGGCAGCCAAGTGAATAAAACCTCTTGAGAGAACTTGCATGTTTCAGCGAAAGTCAGTGAATTACAGAGTAAGTTAAAAAAAATCCCCATTTTAAAAATTGAGAAACTGAGGGAGGGGAGGACGTCAGCTCTTGTACATCTGTGAAAGTCAGCTGAGTTGAGCCTTTGCAAGTTCAGGCTTTCCTATGGAAAGGAATGGATCTCTTCAGGAATTGATTGCCCTGATCAGTTAAAGGGAATGGCTTTAAACTGAAAAAGGGTGGGTTTAGATGGGATATTATGAAGGAATTCCTCCCTGTGAGGGTGGTGAGGCCCTGGCACAGGTTGCCAATGGAAGAGTTCAAGACCAGGTTGGAGCAACCTGGTCTGCTGGAAGATGTCCCTGCCCATGGAGGAGGGTTGGAATTCAATGGTCTTTAAGGTCCTTTTCCTCCCAAGCCATTCCAGGCTTCAATGAACTTAAGCATCACTTTAACTCCTCACTGCTGCAAAGTTTACTGTGTATTTTTAACTTTTCACTTAAGGGCATCAATAAATAGTTTCATCCACTGCCCATTCCTTTGTTTTGGTAACATTTCTTGAAGTTTAGAATGGCCCAATAAAAACCAAGGTGATGTGACCATCTCCTGACACAGAATGCCAGTGATCCATGCAGGGAAAAGAGAAATCCTCAAATGAATGAGGAGATTAAAGACTGCTCAAGGTGAAAATAGTCTTTGAATTTAAAGATCATCTTCCATGGATTCTGGGCCAGGTTAATAAGGGCTACCAGTAACAACTGTAGGAAGTAGCATTGGGTAAGAAAGGAAAAATGGTCTAACAGTCTTTGGGAAAGGAAGAGGAAGATGAACAAATATGTATCTGACCTGCTAAGCAAATTTGGGCTGGATCTGCCCATTTCTGTACCCACTGACACACATGGCAATAATGTGGCTGGTGTCACACTCCACTCCCTTTGTTTCCCTGGCTGGATGGACCAGCAGAAGTGCTTAATGCACAAGTTGAAATCAAGAGTTGCTGGTACCTCCTGTTGTGAAATAGCTCCCTGTAAGGACACACGTGCTGCCAGGAAAGGAGCAAGTGTGTTCTGTCTTTTCACTCCACTTCCTCTGGCACATGGATCTGGACACTGTGGTGGGGATCCTCATGGATGTGGAGCATGCAGGGTGGGAAGAGGAGTGGGGTGTTGTGAGTGGGTGGTGAATTTTGTGTGAGGAAGAGCCGTGAGTTTGACAGTGAGCAGGATGGGGCTGAGGTGCTGTTTGAGGGGGAAGTTGTGAAACTGGAAGTGAAAGGCTGGAGGTTTTCTTGAGGGTTTTTGTGAAATCAGAAGGGCCCAAGGTGTGATAAAGGATTGTGCTGAGAGACTGAAGTGGCAGGTGGGGTGTGGAGTTGCACTGAAAAAGCTCCTGACACCAGAATTACTAAGAGCCATGATCTAGTAAGTGGACTGGAGCTGGACCAAGGGTTGGACTTGATGATCTCAGAGGTCTTTTCCAACTCAATCCATTCTATGATTCTATGATTAGGTACTGAAGGCAGCACAAGCAGATGTTGGGAATTTGTAGCTGCTGAAGTGTGAAGTTAGAGTGGACCCCCCTCCAGGGAAGGCTGGATGAAGCAATGGGGACTAAATAGGGTGCTGAATTTTGTTGGGAGAGGCTGTGGGTCAGGAGGGGACAGCGTGGTGATGGGTGTGCTGTGGTTGGGCAGGGACAATAAGGTATGAGGAGCTGTGCTGGGGGAGGTTGTGAAACCATCAGCAAGGATGTTATGCGAGAGGACTGACAAAGGCAGGAGGGCTCTGGAGAGGGATCTGGAGAGACTGGAGAGATGGGCTGATTGCAATGGGATGGAGTTCAACAAGGCCAAGTGCAGGTCCTGCCCTTTGGCCACCCCAAGCCCTGCAGCGCTCCAGGCTGGGCACAGAGTGGCTGGAGAGCAGCCAGGCAGAAAGGGACCTGGGGGGACTGAGGGACAGGAAGCTCAACAGGAGCCAAGAGTGTGCCCAGGTGGCCAAGAAGGCCAATGGCATCCTGGCCTGGATCCAAAGTAGCGTGGCCAGCAGGCCCAGGGCAGTGACCCTTCCCCTGGACTCTGCGTTGGGGAGGCCACACCTTGAGTGTTGTGTTCAGTTCTGGGCCCCTCAGTTGAGGCAAGAGATTGAGGGGCTGGAGCGAGGCCAGAGAAGAGCAACGAGGCTGGAGAAGGGACTGGAGCACAAGTGCTGTGGGGAGAGGCTGAGGGAGCTGGGGGTGTTTGTGCTGGAGAAGAGGAGGCTCAGAGGTGACCTCAGCACTGTCTGGAACTGCCTGAAGGGAAGTTCTAGCCAGGTGGGGGTTGGTCTCTTCTCCCAGGCACTCAGCAATCTGACAAGGGGGCACAGGGGGCTCAAGCTCTGCCAGGGGAAATTGAAGTTGGAGAGCAGAAAAAACTTCTTTGCAGAGAGAGTGCTCAGGCATTGGAATGGGCTGCCCAGAGAGGGGGTGGATTCCCCATCCCTGGAGGTTTTTAAGGTGAGCTTGGCCGTGGCACTGAGTGCCATGATCTGGTAAAGGGACTGGAGTTGGACCAAGGGTTGGACTTGATGATCTCGGAGGTCTTTTCCAACCCAATCCATTCTATGATTCTATGATTCTGTGTCTCTGTGTGACCCTGAGCAGCAGGAAAGCATCATCTTCAGGGGCTGTGAAACCAGAGTATGCCAGGGACACAGGCAGGGAACACCACCAGTGCAGGGGGCAAGGGGTAGGTTTGTATGGACAAAACTGGCTGGAGAAGGGAGAACCAGTGAAAACAAAAAGGTTCTTCTGCAAAGAGGGGGAAAGGGGAAGTGGTTCAGTTGCCACACCCCCAATGTTCCCCCCCAGAATGATTGGCTGGTGGGTGTCACGCCGGCTTTTTAAACAGTGCCTGATTAGCCCATCCCTGCAACACTGACACAAGGACCTTGTGTGGACCCCATGCCACGGAACTCAGGTCCCAGTATTGCCCAGCACACCCACACCTGGCAGCTGCTGCAAAGAAGGCGCTGAAAGTCCAAGGAACCCACAAGAAGGTGAGAAATCTCTGGATGGATCTTTGCCATTGCACTCTAATGCTTTCTGTCAGGCTTTTGGGGAAATGGTGAGGGCAAGGGAGGAGAAACAACGGAGGAAAGAAGACAACTTATTTCCTTCTCCTGCTGGTTAGAAATTTGCTGTAGGTCAGAAACTGTCCCTTTCTTTTTCAAAGGTAAGAAGAGCTTCATTTCAAGGACACTTTTCTATGAACAAGTCTATGGAATTGCTCTAAATACACCTCAGTAATATAAAATGTTATTATTTAGACACCTGGCATTACAGCAGCGAGTGGTCACAGGGTTCTTCAGGCTGACATTTACCACAAGAATGACAGGCAGATTTTGCAGGCAAACCACAGGGAAGGTGGTTAATCCCAAGAGAGAAAAAGGCCACCTGGACTCAGTCTGCTGCTGCGTGAGGAGAGCTTTCACTAATTAGTTTTATTAAGGAAGTAGATTCCTGTCTTGAATGTGTCCTAGAGACAAGAATTCAGTCTTTCCAAGGGAATACAACAACACTCAAATGTTCATGACCTCTCCAAATGGACTGAGAATTTGCTTCATACTTACACAGATTATCTTGTGGGAGAGAGAGCAGTACCTCGGGTCTTCTGAAGACCAGGAAACCACTTTACCCACTGTCTTCCTCTGTCCATGCAGCAGAGTTGCTGCACAGAGTTTGATGCTGCTTCAGCTCATTTTTGCTGTGAACCAAAATCTCATAATTTGTGGCCACCTCAGAAGCCTTAAGGTTAGACTCGAGGTCCTGTAAGAGCTGAGGGTGGGATCACCCACCACTGTCTAAGAGTGTGGTGCAGTGCCAAAAGTTCCTGCTTTCAGTCAACCCGAAAGGAAATCATGGAATGGTTTGGGTTGGAAGGGACCTTAAAGATCACTGAATTCCAGCCCCCTGCCATGGGTAGGGGCACCTTCCACTGGAAGCCCCATCCAAGCTGGCTTTGAAATTCCCTGCATCCCATACATTTCTCTTGTCCCTGTCCATGTGGAACTGTGGCCATTGTGCCTGGAGTGGTGGGATGAAGCAATAATGATTCAACCTGTCACGTTTGGAGTGTTTTTGGAAGTCTATCTCCATGTGTTTTGCAAGGAGAACCGAGGATTTATGCTGGTTAGATGGTTCAATGGTTTGGTTCCCAGTAAACCCTGGTTTGTTCCGCTCTCCTTTTTAACCCATCTCTCGTGACGTTTCTCTGCCTACTCTGTCCAAGTTAGCAGCTGATTGAAAGTAAGCAAAAGAGTCACACTATTCATTCTTATCAGACAAAAAAAAAAAAAAAAAAAAAGAAAAGAAAAAAAGTGTTAAATCTATTTTCACAGAGGGTTTTTACCAGGGGTCTCATTCAGATCTCAGTACCATGGGGGAGGAAACAGGGAACAGGGTGAAATAATTATCAGCTCCATAAGTCCGATGTTCTGTGAGGATGAGCTATTTTGTGGTTTCTTACATGTGGTTCTCAGTTTCTGAGGAAACCATCTGTACATAGGACCCAGGAGAACAAACCAACCACATTAAGTGGCACTTCATTAAAACAGACATCAGTCATCAATATGGAAACCTACGAGCTTTTTATAGAATTTAATGTTTTCATAGAATCATAGAATC
The DNA here is from genome assembly GCA_013396695.1 of Sakesphorus luctuosus. NCBI lineage: Eukaryota > Metazoa > Chordata > Aves > Passeriformes > Thamnophilidae > Sakesphorus > Sakesphorus luctuosus. The sequence goes on from VWZD01000664.1 coordinate 531,148, forward strand.
ACAGAGGGCTTTGGGTTGGAAGGGACCTTAAAGTTCACCCAGTTCCAAGCCCCTACCATGGTCAGGGACACCTTCCACTAGACCAGGTACTTCCTACAATGTTTCCTGGGCATATATACAGGACAAAATTCAATCAGTTTTTATACTAATTAGATGTGCGTGCTGGTTGCCTGGAACCTTCACACACTTCTGACAAGATTTTTGTCCCACCTAATCCTATCTCCATGGGACAATTATCCCAGAGTTGTTAGCACAGAGTTCTGTTCCACTTTAAACTGACATTGGGTGGGTTTGGGTGGGATACTGGGAAGAAATTATTCCTTGTGAGGATGGTGAGGCCCTGGCACAGGTTGCCCAGAGAAGCTGTGGCTGCTCCAGTCCTGGAGGTGTCCAAGACCAGGCTGGATGGGGCTTGGAGCAAATGGTCTAGTGGAAGGTGTCCCTGCCTGTGGCAAGGGGTGGAACTGGATGAGCTTTAAGGTCACTTCCAACCCAAACTATTCCAGGATTCTATGAAATCAAGTGCTGGCTACAAAGACCTGAAACAAACTGAGGAACCCCAATAGGTCACCATGATTGAAAGTCACCGTGGAATTATGATCTCCCCCCTCTCTGCTTCCAGGTGTGTCTGGAATCACCCATTATGAATTCCTCAGCCACACCAATCTTCCTTCCAACCACAACCAGTCAGGCACTTGGGACTAACCAGAGTGGAGCTGTGGGACAACGGGAGCCATCCTATGCTGTCCTCAAGTTCATGGAGAGCTTCTGCCTCATCAGCTCTGCCTGTGGGATGGTGGGGAACGCCCTGGTCCTGTGGTACCTGGGCTTCCGCATCCGCAGGAACCACTTCACTGTGTACATCCTGAACCTGGCGGCCGCCGACTTCGGGTACCTGCTCTGCATCGCCATTGAGACCATCCAGTACCTGATGCAGTTCAACGTGGGGGTGCAGTTTGGGATATTCCTCTTCCTGGATCTCTCCATGTATGGGACAGGCTTGTACTTGCTGACGGCCATCAGCATCGAGCGGTGCCTGTCCGTGCTCTCTCCAATCTGGTGCCGGACCCACCGCCCCAAACATTTGTCTGCCGTCATCTCCGGCCTGCTCTGGGCTCTGTCCGTGCTGCTGAACCTGCTGGGGTATGTTCTGTGCACCGTCCGCCCCTCTCCCAGGGTCTGCCACAGCCTGCTCATCACCATCGGGACCTTGGACTTCCTCATCTGCGCGCCCCTCATGCTGCTCTTCAGCCTCACCCTCTTCCTCCGAGTCAAGTGCAGCTCCCAGCACCTCCAGACGGGTCGACTCTTCATCATCATCATGCTCACCGTCCTCCTCTTCCTCATCTTCGCCGTACCCCTCAGCGTTCTCATCCTCTTTGACTTCCTGGGCTACAAATTCCTCTACTCCCCGGAGATCGGCTTCGTGCTGTCCTGCGTCAACAGCACACTCAACCCCGTCATTTACTTCCTGGTGGGAAGCTACAGGGACCGGAGATTCAAGCTCACCCTCAGACTGGCATTCCAGAGGGCCTTTGAAGAGTCAGCAGAAGGCAAAGACGAGCGAGAGACCAAGGACTCAGTAACTATGTCCTCCTAAAAACCCGGTCTAGAGACAGAACTGAAGAACTCCGAGGTACTGGGGAAGGTTCATCTCACCTGGCCTTTGGTATCCTCACTGTACATACTTTAGCAGATTATTTTGTGTTCTGCCTGTGGTTGGTGAAAACATGCAGGGACCTGGACCACAGAATGTACCTGACCTGTATTTGGACCACATTAAAAGTGCCTGTTTCTTTTCAGAGACTATCAAATAATATTAATTTGATAAAGGGGAAATGTCTTGGTGTCTGAATTTCATTGGAGGGATTCCAATCAGAATTTGCTCTTTGCTCAATAAATCCCTGTCATTCATAAATTCCTAAATTCTCAGTCACTTTTCACTTGCATCTCTGAAGATGAGATGGCAACCAGCTCTCCTCCTATTGAAGTCAGACCTAAAATTCCTGGAAGGAGAGTCTGTTTATCCCACCTAATTTTGAATACCCCTATCTGGGCACAGATATTTTTTTCTGTTCATTTGCCTTTTCTTTTCATTTTGAAAAGCACCTCTTAGAAAAACCCAAGTGATTCACTCTAATGCCTGTAGTTGCTTTTCTTCCTGTTTAGAGTTCCTGAAAGCTGAAATTTGAGTATCATTTCTACTATTCTTTAATTTTTAATGCTATTTTTCTCTAATGTACATACAGGTGATTCAGAATTTGTCCCTTTGGGATTTCTCGAGACCTTTCACAAAGAGGCTGTTTTTACATCACCTTAGAATGAAGGAGGAATCAGCCCATGAAGTCCAATTTCTTCTGAACACAGACCAAATTTTAGATCACTGACTTCTAATCTTCTCTGGGTAGAGGAAATGACTAATGGAAAGAAACTTTGGAAGGTAAACAGGATGGAAAATATCCCTCTTTACTGACAGATATTCCTGGTTTATATTCATTGTTTCTGTCCTGTAGTTATATTATTATTAGCACCCACTTAATTATTTTGGCGTTTTATTCTCTGTTCTTAACTGAATAATTTCATGAATATTTGGCAACATGTTTTTCTCCACCTTGTTATCTAAGTCCATTATGCCTCTTCTGGAGCTTCTTTAGGATATGTTTCCATCATAGCTGTGCTTGGCATTAAGGAAGGATCTGAGAAGAACCAGGAATCCTTGTGGCACAAAAAGTAGGAGAGGAAATAAGACTTCAGTAACTGTCAAATACAGAACTAAATACAAGGCAAACTGTAATGAAAATAAACACAGGGTAAAATGGGGAGACAAAATGGGGATTGGACCAGATAAATGGTTTTTATTTGATGCAGAGAAAGAACTCTACTGAGTCAAAGGAGCCAGAGTTTATTCCCTGGGAACAGAGC
>VWZD01000667.1:0-14874 GCA_013396695.1 Sakesphorus luctuosus
CTTCTTCGTGAGGGGAAGAGGAGTGGTAGGCATCGATCTCTTCTCTGTGGTGATCAGTGACAGGACCCAAGGGAATGGCCTGAAGTTGTGTCAGGGGAGGTTTAGGTTGGATATTAGAAAAAGGTTCTTCACCCAGAGGGTGGTTGGGACTGAAACAGCCTCCTCAAAGAGGTGGTCACAGCACTAAGCCTGCCAGAGTTCAAGAAGTGTTTGGATGATACTCTCGGACACATGGTGTGACTCTTGGGTATGGTCCTGTACAGGGCCAGGAGTTGAACTCAATGATCCTTGTGGGACCCTTCCAACTTAGCATATTCTGTGATTCAGTGGAATAAAAAGAAATTGATATATTCACAAAACTTCCCCACCTAAATTTAAAGAATATGATTCAAATGAAAGCAAACTAAGAGATTTGTTTTCAATTCTGAAGAAAATGAATACACAGCAGATTACTTGGGATTTATTATTTTGTCTAATTTGGTCTTAACAGCTCTATCTTGATCAAGATAGGTGCAAGCATAAATAGACCTGTGGAGTCCTGGACAAAGCCAAAATTTTTGGGATGCATCTTCTGTTCTTTTGGGCCTATAATTCTTTGCTAACTGTATCAGTAAACAAATAATGTCCAAAGCACTGTATAATGTTACTTTTAGGAAATCAGAAGCACTGAAGCATATTGCCTCAGCTGGGGAGTCCTAACATTAGTTGCTTCTAGCTTTTGTCTTGCTTCCATGGTTACCCGTTGCAAGTTCTGCAATGTGCTAACTTTGGAGAATGGAAGAGCAAACTAAATAGTGACTTTAACAGATATGCTAAATTTATTTCCATTAATTATCTACAAAGCTAGTTCTCCTTGCCAAACCTAAGAAGCATTAAGCTTTTACACTCCTTTGCCAGGTCACTGTACTGCATCTATCAGCTCTCCCAGCTCTGGTTCCACTCTAGTTTTCTTCCATAACTTTCTTGACAGAAGCGAGAATTTTGAAATGACTGCCAAGTTTACTTCTATAGACTTCTCAAATTTACCTTCGGGATTGTACTGCAATTGTAGGAAAAAGCAAAAGTGAGACAATGAAAGACATATGACTATCAAGTATAAATCACTTATTTTCTTCACTATAAACCATATTTTTGGAACAAAAATCTCTCCTGGAAAATTAGGTATTCAACAGAAGAGACAGGTGCATTCATATGTCTCATGGGCCTCCTAAAAGTGACTCTTTTGCATTATAATTTCAGAAGAAATAAAAAATTAAGAATGTGAGAAAAGGGGGATGCCAATTTTCTGACCCAAATTCCCAAGACAGAATGAAATTCATTAGAATATGAAAGACCTGTGGCATAGTAACTGACATTCCATAATAGGCTGAAATACAGCTCAATATAATAAAACAATTGTAAAATAATAATAGAAAAGATTATTCCATTTTGATCAACAGCCTCTTTGGAACAGAGAGACAGGTATAACACGTAACTACTTTGTTTAATCTTTTTATAAGTGAGGAGCATAATGTTTTCTCTATTTGCAATTTTCATGATGTTCCCCAGTGTTCTATATAACCGATTTTATAAAATGTAAATACAAGTTCTCACTGATAATATTACATTACACATTGCTTTGTAAAATTTGGTGGTGTGAAAAGATATTGCTAACCAATTATAATACTAGACAGGACTCAAATCTAAGCTGAAGAACTATGTCCAACATTGAATAGTCATAGAGTGTTTATCTAGTTTATGAGGAAAAAATACTCTGTGACAAGGTAGACAGACAAGATAATTGTGAAATTGGGGCAAGACAACACCTGGTGCTGGGTCCCTCAATAAGGATTTCTGTGGACACTCAAATGGATCCTGGAGTGGGGAGTAAGACAGTTAAGTGCATTTTTGTTCATATGCATGTCAATTTACTTTTGTGATATTATCCTAAAGACAGGGAAGTAAATCAGAGGAGACTGCTGGAGGAAACAAATAGAAGATAAATCAGTGGGAACAGTGCTGTTTGGTTCCAACTAAAGGGATAAGATTTATGCTTCAGTGCATTTTTCAGCAGCATCCGCAATAAGCCATCTAAAGGAAGGCACACACAAATTGCAGCAAGACCCCATCTCTCCCAAGCTAGAGATTGAAAATTGAAAGTCCAGAAGGCATAATATAAATTACAATGTTGATAAGACCATGCTGATGATGGGTTTATTTTGAGTATTAACCCTTTTCTCTACCTGCTCTATGGTTTTGGATAACTAGTGTCTTGCAAAAGGCGGGGTTTTTTATTTCCTTTATCAACTATTGCAGGCTCAACAATCCCTGCTATACCTATTAACAGATCATAATGATGCATGGAGCAAGGGGCTGTGAGATTTTACATACTCTATCCCCTTCAAGATAGAGGTCAATTTTTTTCTGATGGTTTTCTGATGGCTTCTTTCTGAGAAAGTGTAATGTATCAACAAACCTAAGTGATGAACTTCAGTGTGTAAAAAGAACACATTTACCAGATGTACATTCCTAGTTTGGACTTAATTATGTTTCAGTTAAAATCAAATAGAATTTTTTCCATAGCACTTTGTGAGCTCTTGTCTACAAAATGGTTTTGTCTTGCATGTCACTAAAGACCTTTGGGATCACTGTCACATGATTGATGCTATATGTAATTCACATAGTGTGTGACATTATGAAACAGGGACAGTCTCAAGATGACAAAGTGTGCCGGAATTCAGAGTTAGTCATGTATACGTTCGTTGATAAACTCAACTGCTGTTGGAATAAATGAAGCTGAGGAAAAAAATAACAGCCAGAAATAGCTTCATCTATGCAATGGAAACAATGTGTTTAGTCTTCATGATGAATGTAAGTGAAGTTAGATCAAGTTTTAAAGTTTTCTACTGGGTTTCAGTTACAGACAGGTCAAATATCAATACTTGCATTTTTTAGTTCACTGTATTATGTAAAACAAATGTTTTTCTCCTGCCTCATGAAAGCAAAATTATTCTTCCTGAAGATGAAAATGTTTTTCTTCATTTTCCAAAGTTCATTCACTATGAAAAAGAGTGAAAGGATGGAAAAGTGTTAGCATGGTAAAAAATATTCTAGTTTAATGAGAAAGCATTCAAATACATGTTAATAATAATGAAATTGAAAGCATTTTTGATATATCAGAATAGGGTGAGGAAAATTGTTCAAAGTGCATTATCATGCATTTATAATTGTCTTATGTATGGATATCTTCTGTAGAGAGATGACATGGGAGTCCTAAACAAGTCTTCATTGATCTACTCTGGATCTAGAATCAGCACTTGTAACTTTGCTTTTAAGCTGAGAGACTTGGCTTGTCAAATAGCTTGATGTTAAATATTGCATTCAGACTGACTTTTTGAAATGGCTTCTGGTGGAAACAGCAGCTCAGAGACTTTATCTTGAAGGAAAATGTTCTAAGTTATTAGGCAAAACCTGCAGCAGAACAGGTAGTTGGTATAATTTAAAGAACATTTTTAATCTTCTGAGATAGAAAAAGGGATTTCATTTAACTTCTTTCTTCATAAAACAGTTCAGTTCGCATTAAAATTTTAATTGTCTTACAATAAGAAGTGAACACCCCTCAAAGTCAGTCACCATGTCTTTAACATGCAGTTCAATGATTTATCCATTATGAAAGGAGCTGATGTAGTTGCCTGCAGGTTAAAAATTCTTAACCATGATAGGCACAACTTGAGTCTTCTAGTGCCCAGTGTTCTCTCCTGGTTTGGGATGGTTTTGCCTTCTCTGTAACTGCAACAGGTGCATGGCCCAGGCTGCGTGCTGGAGCAGGTACCATGGACAGTGCTGAGGCTGTGGAGCAGTTGGGCTGCTATCAGCAAAGTTCTGTTGTCCATGGAGAAATCTGGGGATGCACGAGCATGGACATCACACACCAGTATCTCAGGAGCTGAAAGCTGAATCTTCCTCCTTTTGAGGGCACTCCCTACATGGAAGAGTTTTCAGTCTTGGCGTGTTCTCACTACCTTATTTAGTTGGCATAAATCTGAGGACTGCCCTTTGGGTGTGGTACAGAGGGTTGTGGTTTAAGCTCCATGGAAATTGGATTTTTTGGGTATATTTCAACTGGCATATGACAAAATGAATCGCCAATGCGAACTTGCATTAGAGTTGGCTGGGCTTTTGCTTTTCTGGGCATCTAGAATCTGAAAGAGCACCACCAGAGGACAGGCAATAATACCTCCTTTGAGTTCCCCTATTCCATCCATAATAATCTAATAGACCACAGCCTCCACTAGGCTTTTGCCTTAGGAGTCTACATAACACTTCCTGATATATGGAGAAAGTAGTTATTTTACAATGGGAGTATTTGCTACTGGGATAAATCTATAATTAGGATATCCACTTATGGACATTTTCCAAATACATCTAAACAGTTATGCCAATTACTGGCATAATTGCAAGTGAATCAGAATAAGCATCAGCAAATGAATCAAACTGGAAGTTGTACAGTTAGTTTGCCTTGCTAATTATATTCCTCATAAAATAGCTGACATGAGATGTCTGCTGACTGCTGACTGAGAAATGCAGGGAATTTTTAATGCTAATTTTGAACACTATTAATAAATAGGATATTTATAGGGGAAAAAATATAAATAGCTTCAGATAGTGATCAAGAGTTGTTATTTTAACATATAGAATATACCCATTCCATTAGATTTGGAAACCAGGCGTTGGTGGTACACCTTTGCAGTGTGTTAGCAGAAAGTACAGATGCTTTGCTCCTTAGTTCAAACTTTCTGAATCCAGTTCCAAAAGCTTTTTCTTTTAAGCTTCCAGCCTCCAAGACAAGGAAGTTTTGGCGGGATAGACTGAAGAAATGTAAATTCAGGCCTTTCTTGGTAATTTATGTATGTTCAGTTAAAATAAGTAGATTCTTGACATTTCTATCCTTTTACTGTCTTCCTCTCCTTATTTGATGCCTTTTATTGATTTTTCAATCATACAAATAATTCTTTTCAGCAGCTATTTGCCATGTAGTTTTATTGCTATCATTTACAATGAAACTCACAAGAAACGTGCAATATTAACAGCTGATAACATCAGATTCATATAATATACATCAGAATAACCTTAATTTTGCAACTGACCCTTCCGATGGGGCTAATATTTGACCAAATTAATGAGCTGTTCTTTCTCCCCCACTGCCAGCTGGTTTAGTCCCACACAAGGTGACAGCAAAGGCTGGTGAGGGGGAAGCAGAAGAGAGGAAGCTGAGACTAAAGCTCCTGCTGTCTCTTCTTTGGCATCGCTTGCTTAGCTGTGCAGCTCAGCAGCAGCAGAAGTGCCTCACAGATGCCTCTTCAATCAACTATGCAAGTGTTGAAGCGTCCTCTCCATTCTCAGGAGTCAGGAAAGTAGCACATCTGTACCCCCTTACTACCAAACTTACCACTCAAATAAGACACTTGTTAGCAACAACAAGGAGTGTGAGGCTCATCATTATTTCTTTTGCCTTCTGTACTTTGCTTCTTCTCAAGAGATGTATGATTACAGCATAAACAAAATAAGAACAGAAGTAGAAGCAGCCATCTCTCTGTGGATGGCTCCAAAATTTTGCTGGTTCAGAGCAGAGAAAAGCAAAGCCTGCAAAAGTCTGGGTGGAAGACAGTTAGTTCACAGTCCAATTTGCTCACTGTAATTATCCAGAAAGGAATTTGGTCAATGGCTTTTCCCACTGTAAACCTTTGAAAATAGAGAGGGGATAGAATACTAAAGAGGTTGAGAAAGTTAAAGAATAAAAAGACACTCAAAGGAACTTATTTTCCATATTAATGATGCATGAGAAAGTAAACAGAATTAAACTGGGTTCTTACCTTCCATGGTCTGTCTCAAGATGGTTCACAAACACTGAAAATAGGGAGTTGATTTTTATTATTGGCTACCTGTTTAGGATTACAAGCACATAATATCACTTTTCACCTGGAGATGTAGTCCCATATTTGTATCTCTGTGATAACATGAAATTTTTCTTGAAGAGTTTGCTGTGCAGTCAGATAATTTATAGCCAAAACCTAGCACCTTAGAATCCTGTTAGATCTCTCAGGTGTAAGACCCATGCAATAAACAAAGCAAGTGTCCCTCATTTTTACATTTTATACATCTGGGTTGTTTTCATTTTTGAGTTGAAAACTGTCTCTAGCCTACTAACAGAATTTCAGAAACACCCACGCTCTGCAATACCACACTTCAAAGAGTAAAATATCTCTAATCAAAGGTTCCCATTCTTGCTTATTTTCTTGTACTGCTGAGGAACCTGAGCTCTGCTCAGAGAAGTGGGCATATAAAGCATTTTGAGCAAAAAGTGACATATCTCAAAAACTCTTGTCCATTTTGACATATGTGCTATGCACAGTTTAATAAACAGTTTAACACAGCTCCATCACCTTGATATAGACACAACATCTGTGCTTTAGTGGAGCTTCTCCCTGCTCTGTGATACTGCCTCTGATTTTCACTTACTGTAGAGCTGTGCTTTGAAAGTAAGTTGCAAGACAGGACAAGAAATAATCTACTTAGAGATTAAGAGTTAGTGTCAAAAAAAAATTTAAAAATAACCAACAAAAACCTAAGAGACTAAATGGTATTCAAACTCAGATAGAAGAGACTGTGAAATACTCAGTTTTGGACAGTATTTTGGACCACAGAATCAGTGGCAAAGTCCTTGTCCTAGTTGCAGTAGATCCTGGATTTCACTGCTTTTATATTCCTGACCCGAGTGAAAGAGTGAATATGCTGTTCAGGAATAAAATCTTGACTACATGAATATTCTTCTGCATTCTGTCATATAAACTATGACCTCCTGCTGCTTAAAAGCTTGCACTCATCATCCTGAATAGATTTAAGGAAGTTAAATGCTACAGACAAACTGTTCTGCTACAGATGATTTGAAAGGTGATGGTGTGTAGCCAAGGTGATACTTACAGAGTACCATTTGCCTTTTGTATATGAGGACAATGTGTGAGTGGCTAGCCATTATGATGTGATTCCTGTTGTGTGTTGAGGATTGTGTTACTGGGGCAACAACATTCAAAATTCCCAGAAAAGAACTTGAAATTTATGTTTCTAGCTATCAAAATTCAAGGAAATTTCATCTTCCTCTTCTGAAAATATCAGGAGAAAACAGAATAAATAGAAAAAAAGGTAGAAATTATAGGTCTAAAGAAAATTTGCTTGAGCGAAGCATAACAGAGGCAATGAAGGCGTATCCAGGGGATAAACTGAAGATAGTAGAGACGTTTGTGAAGAAAAAAAAACATTGAGAGGGGAAACTTTTGAGTCATAAAGGCTGACGTGAATGGGGGTAGCATGTGGGCAGAAATGAAAATAGACAAAATAGAAAGAAAGAAGTATAGGAAAGAGAACTGAAGAGGAGTGCAGAGTGAGAGTGTCAATGAATGGGAAAGGGACTGTGTGAAGGACCCCGTGAAGGAAAGTGTGCAAACTGAGAACAAAGGAATGAAACATTGGGATTTCTTGAAGGAGAATATAAGAAGTGGCAGATAAAATAGGAAATAAAAGGGGAGAGCAAGTGTGAATGCTGGCTTGGAAGAATTCTGTCCGGATGAGTGGCTGGGGAGGTGGAGTATTTCTGAAGGGATGATTTTCAGGAAATAGAAATTCTGAGATAACGAAGGAGAGTAGCAATATTGAAGAAATGCATAATTTCCAGCTGCTCCTTCCACTTCTAATCCTTCATGCCACTTAGCATCTTTTTCAGTTAAAGACCATTTCACCAAAATTCCTTATATGCTTCCTTCCTTCTTTGCAATCAATAATCTTCTCTCTTCCCACCAGCCCTTTCCTTCAGCTCCTGTCAGCTGAGGGGACATAATTTGTCTGACCCTTACAAGTAGTCTTGTGTTGAGACTCAAAATACTGCATTGCTTCTTCGTACTGCCTCATGGAAAAGATCAACATAACCTCATCAGTTATATCACAGAATCATAGAATGATGTGGGTTGGAAGGGACCTTAAAGATCATCTAGTTCCAACACCCTTCCATGGGCAGGGACTCCTTTCACTAGACCAGGTTGCTCAAAGCCCCATCCAGCCTGGCCTTGAATACTTCCAGGGAGGGGGCGTCCACAGCTTCTCTGGGCAATCTGTTCCAGTGCTTCATCACCCTCACAGACAAGAATTTCTTCCGATCTCTAATCTAACCCTCACCACTGTCAATGTGAAGCCATTCCCCATTGTTCTGCCACTCCTGACCATTGCCCAAAGTCCCTCTCCAGCTTTCTTATGGGCTTCTTCATGTACTGAAAAGCTCCTAAGGTCTCCTGGTGCCTCCTCTTCTCCAGGCTGAACAACCCCAACTCTCCCAGCCTTTTCTCATAAGAGAGGGGCTCAATCCCTCTAATCACCTTTTTGGCTTTCCTCTGGACTCAGTCCAACAAATTAATCTCCTTCATGGGCTAGGGACCCCAGAGGTGGATGCAGCACTCCAGGTGAGGTATCACCAGAGCAGGGCAGAGTCATCTCCCTCGACCTACTGGCCACTGTACTTTGGATGCAGCCTGAGTGGACTGCTGGGTCACATCCAGCCTCTCATCCACCAGCAACCCCAAGTCTTTCTCTAACAGTGGATGAAAAGCCACCAAATATTGGTGAGGGTCTTCAGCTCTGAGTGGCTTAGTTCTGCAAATGATAAATCAGCTCTAGTGCTATCAGCCTGTCTTGGGTTGAGCTGGCAAAACACCAAGTGTCCAAGAGAGAGTGAAAAGGGAAGAAGAGGGAGAGGGAAAAAACCCCTTCAAACTAGTTTATGCAGAGCAGCCCACAACAAACCACGTTCTCTCTGTGTCTTACCCTTGGGGCTCAGCCTTAGCCCCTTAAAGCCCAGGAAGGCTCCCTCTGCACCAAGCACCGCACCCAGAACAGAAGTCCAGACACAAGAGTCTCAGTAGCAATAGAAGAAGCAACTTTACTGGAAATGCCCCGTTTATATAGGGTTAGGCAGGGAAGGTTCTGGGACAAGGAGCGGAGTCATGATTCCCATTGGTCAAGAGAAGGATTGAAAAACGGACCAATGGGGAGTGGGGGTGGAACTTCATAACAGCCAATAACTGAACAAGGATAACAACCAATCACTGAACAGACATAAAGGCCAATAGGAATACAGACCTTGAACCAATGGGAGAGAGTGGCAGAAAAGGAACCCTAGGGGATTATGGGAAGAAGAAACCTGGACAGGAATGACTAATGGAAAATGCAATAGGGAAGACATATTTATGATGCACTTTTTATTAAACCTCTGATGTTAACCTAACAATATTAGGGGCAATAGAAATTGGAGAGTCCACATTCTCATAGGCACAGCACTTAATCCAGGGTATTCTCCCACATTTCTCAGCAGGGCTGCTCTCAATCTCTTATTCCTCAACCTGCATCACTACCCAGTGTTGCCCCAATATGCTCTGCCATGAACACCATCTGGCATTGTGGAGGAAGAAGCCAACTCATGACCACCTTCTTCCTTACCAGCTGTTCAGGCAAAGAGTTCAGGGTTTCCAGTTCTTTTCTCTCCAAAGGACTAGGACCTATTGCTTGGAACAGGGAAGATAGAGGGGAAAAAATTGTCTACACATCAATTTTTCAGAGGGAGTAAGATGCATGCAGCCTCCTTGCTTAGGCAGTGTTCCAGTGGGATATGAGGTGGAATGAGGTAAAAGTCTTAGAATCTCAGGCCCCAGAACTGAGCTCCACAAGCACCACACAAGGAAGAGACCCACAAACATAAGCAAATGTGACTAGATGCAGGTTGACAAGCAATGTGTGAAAAAACAATATAGTAATAGTATTCGGTAGTGAGGGAAAAAGGGAGACAAAATTGAACAAAGGGGAAAGGGAAAATAAAGGACCTCCTTTGCAATGCTTGCCATAGAGAAGCCTCCTTTTCCTGCCCACAGCCTGTGCCTTTGGCCTCTTCTCTTCCATGCTTCCTTCCCACTGGCTACCCACCAGATCACTTCCTACTACTCACAGTAAATGAGGAAAACAAGCAGCCAGAGCCCTCAGCACAGCAACTTACAGTACTGTTACGTTCAAGAGCTTCCTGTGTAACAGTCTCAATCTCAAAGAGATGCCAAAGAGCAAAGCAACTATCCGATTACAGCAAACATAATTCACTTTAGTCTGCACAGAGATGAAGTGCAGAAAGTTGAAGAGCTTTTACAATGGAAGATCACTTTCTCTTGCACTGTCATGGCATTCCTGATGGAATAAAACCCCTGTATCTTCCCCTCCACTGCTTTTTCCTGTGGTCCTAAGGCCTTCACCAAATATAAAGTGTGAACAGCAATGCAAAAGATTTGTCCCATTTGCCATTTCATTTTATTGACATCTTCTGCTTAAGGATGAAGTTTTGCTTCACTTTTACATAGATATGGTTAATATTTAGAGGTAAAATAAAGAGAGCAAACATATGCTGGTATTAAGGGAACAAAGATTACAAGTTTTACTGTATATTTAAAAGGAGAGAGCATTTCATTCATGTTTTTTTTAAATATAGTAGTTACAGAGTTAGGCTGGTAAAAACCAATATCATACATAACAGAGCCCCATAGATTTTTACTTTTAACTCTTTGTTTTCAGTCAGTGAAAGTAAATTATTAGTGGCTTCAGCTCAACATTTCATGCAATGTTTCTGAAATATGTTGAAAGAGAAGGAAAAAGGAAGGAAAAGAAAAGGCTCGAACAGAGCCTGCAAACAACTGAGAGAATTTTTAAATTTAAATTCCTTACCACAGTCTAAATTCCATTAGCATGAAACTTGGAAGGACACATCTGCTATTCTTTAAGGAACTAAAGCAGTTGGCTGGCCTCCTAGCTCTTGAACAAAGTGTTCAAGGCTCACATGGCAACACTGTGCTGCATATAACAAATCTGTTTAATTTAAATTATATTTCTAATGGAAAAAAAGGAAGGAGTAATGATTGAGAAGCATCTGTGAAAGATCTGCTACACCTTGGGTTTTTTTTCAAAATCTGTCATCGTGGCTTCATTTGTCATCATCTGTAGTTACTGGAAGAAACACTAACACGGAAATGCTGTTCATGAAAAGTACAATATCTGAAGATTAAGTCTAGTGTCCTGTTTCTCTGTCTTGTATATGAACAGAGAGTTTACAGAAAAGGTGTGAAGAAAGCTGTTTAAGTTCATTTTATTAGTGACAAACTGACTCAAAATACTGACCAGCCTTTTCTTTTCTTAATCACCTTCCAGTTGGACTGCAAGTGTGTAATGAAAAGGAGTATGCAGACTTCTTTACATGAGATTTTGGTGTAAAAATCTAAGTTTAAAGATGTGGAGAGGAGGTGGGGGGGAAAGCAGAGTGGAAGATAGACTAAGGGAGGAGTAATGTTTATAGAGACAAAAGAAGTGAAACCAAATGTACTTGAAGCTATCCATGAAGTACTATACCAAGAAACCCACAGAAATAAATTATAGAGAGTGAAAAGTCCCCATTCATTCTTTAGGTTGAGGAATTGATGTCCTCATGTCTGAATGACTACAGAACAGACAGACATAGGGGTTACATGTATGTGTGTTATCTAAAGAGGTACAGTGGTTTAGCAAAGGAAGAAAAATTACCAGGAACTATATATTTACAAGAAACACATAGAGGAAAAATTTTGTGATTAGATAAGTAGACTTTATCCACTACATTCAAAATCCTTCAGTACTCGAGTTTTACATTATTCATCTGTAAATGTCATATATAAAGGCTGAATGAGAAAAACATTAATATGAACTGTCCTGAATGTCTCATGAAAAGCCTAACTTTAATCCCTGACATCACTTTCATGAACTCTTTATAAACCATGGTATTTCCATGTCTTTGCATTGCTAGTCAATAGAGTTTGGAGGGAAAGACAATCTACAGAGACAAAACTGAAGGTCTTAATTTGTTATTTGTGGGAGTCTTTTTCTTTCTACTGCTTTCCAACAAGACCTACTGCAGATATGAGGATTTTGTTTCTGAAGACTCTTCATATTCGTCTTTGATTTCTTTCCTAAGACAAAGAAAAAAACCAACAAAAAAGACATAAGAAATTTTTCAGTATTTGAGAAGCCAAGCTGTTCTCAGCACTACAGAAAGAGAAGAGCAGCAGAACTTTTGTAAGACTGGGGCAGGCCTACAGTAACCTGGCTGAGGCACTCCTCATGGGAGATTATCATTATTTCTGGTCATCCCTAGCCTGGATAGCTTTATTGATATTTTATGGGTTTGCTTCCTTCATTTAAAAGGAAAGACTTAAAAAACCACAAGAGTGTTTTCCCTGGCCAGCCAAGATCTGGATGCCTCATAATGCATGCTGGTCACTGAAATATTTCAAGTACTTCTTCAAGTAAAACCCGTCAATTACAAAAACCCACTATAACAGCACATTTAGGAACATATGGTTAAACTGGCTTCACCTATTTTAAGCAGGACAAGGACCAACTGAAAAATTTCAAAGATGACACCATTTTATGTGGAGACACTAACGGGATCTTTTTGGGTAAGAACCCTGTGATTTGAGTCTGAAAAGAAAATAAATATGTTGTGGAAAAATAAAATTGCAGCATGTATGGACTTCTAGATGATTGCCAGGAGATCTCTTCCATTTATGCCAGCTCTGTCTGTGGTTTGCTGCATAACCCGAAATTAAGAGGAATAAAGTTTCTATAAATAAATAATTTTTAGTAGGCCAAATGATATTGAAACAGACAAACTTGCAGACCTCTCAAATATTTCAGGCTCTGAATAACTGATCCAATTTTGTCTGTCTGTAAGTTTACACACAAGCTGATCCAACTTAATATAACTTAAGCTGATCCTTCTGCCTTTGGGAAGAGCTTATGCGCTCCCAGGAAACACTTTAGCACACATTCAGCGGGGCTACTTAAAAATGTCAGGCTTCATGTTCACCTGTGGTTTTGGTCCAAGGAATTGCAGCCCCATACTCAAAGTACTGCCCTGAGCATTGCAAGCTATAATTTCAGAACACAGCCTTAACGTGGCCAGCCTTCAAGCCCACAGCTCTGCCCACGCAGTTACAGGCAGCATCGTTCATTTTCCAGATAATTTCTCTACACAATTGTCCTAGTTCAGCAGCTGGGAGAAGTTTATCACTGTGTGGGTGTAACCAAAGCTGTATATTCTACACCCTCTGAGTAATTTCTCATGAACTGTTAGCAATGGACCATTTGCAGCAGTTGCCCAGGACACACCTGACCCCTCAGGCTGCAAGCTGGATGTTAAAGAAGCCTCTGAGACAGGAGCTGTAATTACTCCCCTCTGGTGAGTCGTTAGCACCACAACACCCAGCCTACGGGGATGTGTCTGCTAATGGGCCATCAATGATTCCAGAAATACCCCATGACTCACAGAGTTAAATCACCCACTGTGAAGTTCCCTGCCCTGGGGGAGGTACTGGGCAATGGTATATAATCAGATGGTATATAATCTTGGGGTTTGAGGACATCTGGGACCACTTATCAGATCCAGAGGACAACTAGAACCTCAACAGGACTGCGACTGCCATCTGCATCAACCAGTTTTCCTTTCCTTTTACTTTGGACTCAGAGGGACTATGTAGTGCTCAGCACAGGGGCTAATGAACACCACTTTGTTTGTGCCCCAGGCTGCTGGGTTATACCTCTGGGTTTTGTGGATTAAAACCAGTTTTTCTTTGTATCATTGCATTTATTGTTTTATTTTTATTAAATTGTAATTCTGATTTATAATCTCTTTTTGAGTTGGGTTAATTTCTCCTGCAGGTTTACCTTTAAACAATATACAAGATATTGTCCACTGTTTGTCAGGGAAAAAGTCAATGAATAACATGGACTTAATTTCACCACCCATTTTTACAAATGGAAGAATAGGAAGCAGAATGTAGAGAAAGCTTTTAGAAGCTTTGAATCCTTTCATTACATTGTACTGCACAGGCAATTTTATTGCTTAGAATGAGATGAGCAAGCACTTGCTCAAAATATGGAATGATTGACCTTCAAGGTCAGCAGAACTGGTGGCAGTGTACAGCATGACTATTTGCCAGATAGTAGAAAGAGGATGAATCAAATGCTCTCAATGCATTTTTTATCTTCAAACTCATCTTGTGGGCCTTGTGGAGGAACAGAAATGATGCCACTGAGGACAAAATAGAACTGAACTAAGACTATTTCTTGTCTTGCATTTTCTGCCTCCATCTGCTCACATTTCCTGGGTGACAGGTTCATCTCATCATTGCTTAGTTGAAGACCCACCCAGACTGCAAACCTCTTAAAACTTTCATTGTCAGCAGTAGACAGAGATTCTGAGTGTTTTGCCATGATTTTTATTTGTGTGAATGTTGACTTTAGCAGCAGAAAAATGAGCTGTTAGCCTTACATGAACTGTGCCTTGTCCTTCTTGCTCAACAGCAGAGAGAGGAGGCTGTCACCCCAATCCACAAAAAGGGCTGCAAGGCTGACCCTGGCAACTACAGGCCTGTCAGCCTGACCTCGGTGCCTGGCAGGGTTATGGAGCAGATCGGCCTGAGTGCAATCACACAGCACCTTCAGGATGGACAAGGGATTAGACCCAGCCAGCATGGGTTTAGGAGGGGCAGGTCCTGTCTGACCAACCTGATCTCATTTTACGATCAGGTGACCCACCTGGTGGATGAGGGGAAGGCTGTGGATGTGGTCTATCTGGACTTCAGCAAGGCCTTTGACACTGTCTCCCATAATATACTCCTGGAAAAGCTGGTAGCCCATGGCTTGGACAAGGGTACCCTCTCCTGGATTAGGAGCTGGCTGGAGGATCGGGCCCAGAGAGTGCTGGTGAATGGAGCTGCATCCAGCTGG
>VWZD01000667.1:15126-31129 GCA_013396695.1 Sakesphorus luctuosus
GGTCCAGAGAAGAGCAACAAGGCTGGTGAAGGGACTGGAGCGTTAGTCCTATGGGGAGAGGCTGAGGGAGCTGGGGTTGTTTAGTCTGGTGAAGAGGAGGCTCAGAGGTGACCTCATCACTGTCTAGAACTACCTGAAGGGAAGTTCTAGCCAGGCAGGGGTTGGTCTCTTCTCCCAGGCACTCAGCAATAGGACAAGGGGGCACGGGCTCAAGCTCTGCCAGGGGAAATTTAAGTTGGATATCAGAAAAAAATTCTTTCCAGAGAGAGTCATCAGGCATTGGAATGGGCTGCCCAGAGAGGTGGTGGATTCACCATCCCTGGAGATTTTTAAACGCAGATTGGATGTGGCACTGAGTGCCATGATCTAGTTAATGGACTGGAGTTGGACCAAGGGTTGGACTTGATGATCTCGGAGGTCTTTTCCAACCCAATCGATTCTATGATTCTATGATTCTATGATTCTGTGTTTAAAGAGATACGTAGTGGAGGAGAGCTGTCTACCTTGTCCTCAAGGCTGTAGAATCTCATGTAGCCTGAGTATGTTTTCTGGCCATTGTGTTAGTGTGGGGTTCTTGTTTCATTGGCTTCCCTTTTAAAGAGGAACTATTCTCCCATTTTTCAAAGAAAAATTGTGACATCAGCATTTTTAAGATTTTCCCTTTTTCACTTAAACCGCGTTGTTTAGAAGTGGTATTTCCTGAAGGTTGTATTCTACCCTGACCTGTTTCTTGTGGGTTCTGACAAGACAATTTCCCTTGAATGTGATAAACATTTAGCAAAGCAGAATGAAATGGTGGGTCCAACCCACAGACGTAATTGAGTAATCCAATAAGTATTTTGTATTTTCCAATAAGCCCATGGAGACTACTGAATAAAGATTTCATTCACTAATGCATAATTACATGTTTAAATAATATGTAAGAGCACTAAATGAGAGGTGGACTTTGTAACTCAGGCCCTCACCTTGCTTGTGAGAGAACAGGCAAGAATTTGACAATGTCTTTCACATGCCTTTAATCACTGGATTACTTGTTATTTAGACATGATCCCTTCTGCTTTAGAAAAGAACATATCCTGAAACATTTCTGTTTCTCATTTACATTGCTTTATTAGTACTAGATTTTAGAAAATTACCTTCTCCCTCTGTAGAGAAGCTTCCTGGAAACTAGAGTTACATTTTGTTACTCCTTTGGTTCACTTGCAGCCTAGATGCAATGTGGCTCTGGAGTTGAGGGGAGCTTTGTTCAGGCACTTTTCTGTTCTTACCTCTCTGTTCTTACCTTTCCCCAAGAGAAACAGAGACTTCCCTCCTTCACAAAGTCCTTCGAGATCTGCTGCTGGCATCACTTAATGAAGGTTGCTATTTGATTTAATGTCGATAACCTGCTCCTTCTCTCCAACTTGTGTTGACTTGTACCACTGTTTGCACAAACACAAAAATTTTTGTGTGCTCCAAACCATTCATTCAAAGCCACTTAATTCCTATATTGTATTATCAAGGAGCTTTGTCTCACACTGTCAAAGAAATGTGATTACATCTCTAAAATTGCTTTTCAGAAACTACCCTCTGTGTTTATAGCAAATCAAAACAGAATGTAATCAACTCAGTTTGCTTTTGACAGATGTTGAAAGCAATTTTATGCTACATAGCTTCCTTGCATCAGGTTTCTGCAGTGCTAGGATACATTATTTATAATATAGGTCACCTAATATGGGGTGGATTACATGTCATTTGATAATCCTTATCTATACAATACTATTCCTTTATTTTTAGCATTTGTGTTGTGAGTTTATGCTTCCAAAACATGGTGCTCTGTCAGAAATGAAAGTTAAGTCCTCTATTTATAAACTGGAAAAGCATACAAATTTCCTCTGTTGCCTTACTAAAGTGCCTTAACATGACTACAGCTGCAAACCTGAAATATCCTTGAGGATATACTTAGCTTTAAACATGAATTACCTCATTAAATGTCTTGAAATCAATTACACTAATTCTGCTCTAAATTAAGTAGTTGAACTGCTCTTGCAAACTGATGCTCTACTGCCCACTCCTGGGCATAGGAAAGTAATTCATCCTCAAAATCTGTTCAGCTCATAACTTCCCTGCTGAGCGTTTGAAGTTGACTCTGAGGCAAACAGTTGTCTCACCAAGAGCCAAACTCCATCCAATAATCATGATCTGGATTCAAAACCATTCTGGACTGGATTTGAGCCAGTTATTTGAAAGACTCCATATTTCTCCACTGACCGGTGAATTACCTTTTCCTCCTTACTATTTGCCATAAAATGAATTTCAGTATTCCTGATCTTCATCAAACTACAACTAACATGAAAGGAAAGTACATAACATGGATACATCGAGTAATCACCCTAGCAAAATTGTTTTTCTTCTCAAGTTTAAATGCCAAAGAGTTAATCGTAAGCTAAGACAACCCACGAAGAAGAAACCTCTAAGAAATGCAACTTTGGTTATTATATGAAAAATCTCATTAAAATAAAATATAATATCTTAAAAGAGAATGGAAACACAGTTAGGGTCCTTGACATTGTATTTAAGTAATTCACTCCCCCAGGTGAGCATAAGGGTTATTTAGTACAGATCCTCTAAAAAACAGAGTATATTCTTTTATCTCCACTGCAGGCTTTGGAGACATCTCCTGCTTGTTAATAGTGCCAGGGTTTTAGGTCTAAAGCAGTTCTTTGCACTATTTCTCCCTTCCTCTGAGGCTTCAAATGGATACTGCTAATTATTGTTTTAGCAGTAATCACTACAGGATGATAAACTAACAAAATACTTACTGAAAATGAAGCATAAAAAATAAACCCATGACTATATCAAAGTGAAAATTTGCAGGAGCATGGAGTCCAGTGCCGGTGTCACTGGTGCCAGCCGGTCCATATAAGGGGAAAAAGAATGGTCATGAATTTGGAGAAGGCATAAACAGGCATAAACATCTTGGTACTAGTATTCATGCTCCTACAGCTAGTTACACTCTTTGCAAGTGCCAAGCTTTGGATCTTCCCTGAAGTCTCCGTGACTTCGGGCTGGTGTGTTTAGTCCAAGGATACACCAGGTAATTTTTAGCTTGCACTCTGTCTTTATTTGGGACCTTAATACACTTTTTCAAGACAAATCCTTGGTGGGGAAGACTCCACCAAAACAGTGTAGCTGCAAACTAGTTGTTAATATGCTCTCATTTCTCAGTGTAGACATGTTTTTAGAGCTCCTTGGTGCCAACTCCTTTCTGTATTTTTCCTGCTCCTTTTCCCTGACTTGAAAGGCATCCACAGAATTTTTTTTAGTGCTCAAGGATTTAACAGAGATATTTGCAATAGCTGGGAATTTTAATTGTTTCTGATAGTATCAGGAGCAAGTATTCTCCTTTAGGAGAAGCACTGATCTGATTTGTAGGGGAGGGAGCTGTTTCTCTCAAAAAGCTCTACAGTCCTAGCACTGCCCAGAACTGGCATACACCACAAGCATGAATATGCAACAGCAGTGTTATTCAAGAATCAGAGTTAATGGTAATAACCTTTTCCTCCCAAAATTAATCAGAAAATATGTAAGTCAGCATATTTAAATAATGCACTGAAATCAAAGCACAGCATGAACAATATTTAAATTAAATCTGACAATGTAAGAAACACAAAAAAAGAATATTCAGAGTAATGGAAATAAGGAATTTTGAAAACTACATTTTCTGAAGGAGGAAATAATTAAAAGGCCTACTTCAGTAAGATAATTTATGGGATGACCTTATCAGCAAATAAAAAGTATAGTTAGACTAAATGAGGCCTTCATAAAATGAAAAGCAGAAAAAATGAAAGCAAGACACATACATTGTGTTTTGCAGAAAGGCACGGAAACTAAAACGGGTAGACTCTTCTCATGAAAGACACCTCATTTTTTGCAGATGAAACCTCTATGTCACTAAAAGCACTTTAAGGAGAAAAAAGCCTTTTAAAAATGTGTTTATGAACTTAAGCACATCTCAAATCAACAAGCTGGACAACAAGGAGCTCAAGTTCACATTTCTGAATGGCAGAGCTTACACTGCGAGGGTACATAGAAGTCAATGCCTGGAAAATACTCTTTTCCATGATGGTACCTTGCTTTTGGTCACAGATAAGGACTGTACTTGGGAGAAGATATTCGTGTTTTTATATTTCACTGCTGATGTTGAAATATACTCAGGATACCCAGATTTTGTACACTGCAAGCCAATTTCTAGGCAGAATGGGAAATAGAGTGGACTAGAGCCTTGGTCAGTTCAACTCTGTTTGTAGTATCATTTAATGCCTTTAAAAGTCTAGTTGCCAGTGCCCTGACGCCTCTCTCTCCCTTGCTGTAATATAGCTAATTACATCTTATATTTATGTGAATGGCATGGTCTTTGGGCTATATCCTGCTGAATAAAAAGAATTTGTTACATTGTTATCAGTTGATCAGGAGCATCTACTTCCAATTTAGCTGTTTGTAGGTGTTGCTCCTGAGCACTATCAGAAATGCTCCTCAGCAGTTTAGTGTGTTTCCTGACCTCCATGTGTCTTCTGGATCTGCACACAGGGAGGTTTTAGAGACCCCTTTCTTATGTACATTTTTGTACTGAAATGCTCCATCATCTATTGCAATACAAATGTGTCTTTTTGGTAGTTAATAATCATTGTGAATAGTGACTGATTCTTTCCATTCTGCTGTTCAGGCTTGTATAAATATCAAGATGTGACAGCAGGGATGAGGAAGGTGTCGCCACAGCTTCATTCTGGCAATGGAAGGGTGGTGGGGACGTAATAGCATTTTTGCTCCAGTATCGTCCGCACAATTAAACCAATCGCTGGTTGTAGACAAAGGCGCTCTGAACTCACAGATGGGAACAACGCCATCCTCACAGATGGGCATGGGCATCCAGCACCAAGCAACACTGCGCTATCACTGAATATCTGTGCTGATGCCTGGCCAAAAATGTCAGAAAACCAGGTGCTGATCCTCATCTTCTGTGCTCACAATACAAAAGAATGCACCACCAGTTGTTAATCCAACACCCCTCTGAATTATTTCCAGAAGTTCCTGGGAAAAATAAGGAGAGTTTAATGAGTAGGTTTAAAACAAGCTGGGTGTTTTGAAATGCATTTCCACATTTAGAAATCTTAGAAGAAAAACATTCTTTGAAATCTGATCTCATTGACATCTTGATTTCATGCAAACATGAAAATAATCTGCTAGGAAAACAATAGTACTCCTGAAGCCATTGATCTTATTGCCCACTGTAGGATTCCAAATATTTTACAGGGAACAGAGGCTACATATAACCAAATACAACCCTGCTTTGACCACTACCAGATTTAAAAATTAAATAATTCACTCAGGGACACTGAAAAAAGAAGGAATATGTAAGAATGATAGTAATGAAAAGAAAGGCAGAAATTAATGATGTCTCTCTTTAAGGGAATGGTCAAGATATCTGCAAAATCACAGATCTCCTTCACTGTGTTCATTGTAATCATGGAGCAGCATAACTTGGAGCTCTATTTGAGGACTCCACAACTCTAATATAAATGTATTTCCAGCTGCTTTAAAAGGCATGGGCAGTCCAGAGCTCACTTTTTACTTGAATCTCTCTTCATTCCTGCCTACTACATGAATATCTGCCTGATGAAAGCAGAAGAGGCTCACAGTAATATGAGCACTTTGGGAGAGTGATCATAACTGTTGACTTCCCTCAAGTAAGAAAAGGAGAAGAAGTAGAAACTAAAAGGTATAAAAGGAATGAAAAAAATAAAGAAAAATTGAAAAATGTAAAAGTGGTGCATAGGAAAACCTGGAGAGGCTTTAAATACTTTCATTACATTGTACTGCACAGGCAATTTTATTGCTTAGAATGAGATGAGCAAGCACTTGCTCAAAATATGGAATGATTGACCTTCAAGGTCAGCAGAACTGGTGGCAGTGTACAGCATGACTATTTGCCAGATAGTAGAAAGAGGATGAATCAAATGCTCTCAATGCATTTTTCATCTTCAAACTCATCTTGTGGGCCTTGTGGAGGAACAGAAATGATGCCACTGAGGACAAAATAGAACTGAACTAAGACTATTTCTTGTCTTGCATTTTCTGCCTCCATCTGCTCACATTTCCTGGGTGACAGGTTCATCTCATCATTGTTTAGTTAAGATCCATTCAGACTGCATTAATGTGTGAATGTTGACTTTAGCAGCAGTAAAAATGAGCTCTGTTAGCCTTACATGAACTGTGCCTTATCCATTTTGCACAATAGCAGAGAGGAGGCTGTGTTCAAAGAGACACTTGTGTAGAGACACTTATATATGTCCTCAAGGTTATAGACTTTCACATAGTGTCGGAGTGTTTTCTTACATCATGTTAGTGTGCCATTGTGAGAAAGTAGTCTTGTTTTCTTAGTTTCTCCTATAGAGGGAGAAAATTCTTTGGTTCTTCAAAGGGTACTTTGCTTTGTGGAAGAAGGAAATGTTATTCAGGAAATCTGAAAGTTAATGAACAAGAAAGGTAAAAAAACCCAGGCAGTATAGGAAAGTGTGATGTTCTGTGAGGAAAAAAAAAAGCAGTGAATTTTACTCCACCTCATCCAGACTTTTAAGTCTCACATCACGTCAGTCACTACCAGGTTTACTTCCCTCTGACTAGACAAGAAAGTTGATGATACCTGATTTCACAGAGTAGAAGGAAAAGAAATAACCAGCTGTGTTAGTGCTTAGTATTTGTGACATTTAGTATATGTGCCTCATTTTATAATTCAGATGGATAAAATCTTTAATAGTTATATCAACCTTCACGGGGATTACATGAACACTGACATACTTTAGTTTACTCTGAACTGATACTTCTATATTTTGCAGGTTTAAAGAAACACACACATTGCCTCTCTTACAAATCTTTTTCTTTCTTCTACCACTTGTATAATCATGAACCCTATCCCTGCCTTTGCATTTTGTTGTTTATTTTATTATGATGTTATAAAACCTCTACACTACAAAAAATTAATTACTGTGGTTTGAGTGAACTCCTCACAAGTTTTCATGCTGACCTGTATTTAAAGCAGGAATAAATGCATGCTTCAGTCATTTTGGAAAGTCTTAGTCATTTGAAAGCTTAATGCTTTGCAGAATTCATGGATAAAAGAGGAATTGCAGTCCATGTTCTTCTAGGCATAAACAATGTACGGCATATAAACTGATAGTTCTTCTTGCAGGGAGATGCAAACAATCTCGGGCCAGTCTCTCTGAACAGGGGTTCAACATTTGTCTTCTGTTGGCAAACACTCCCTGCTTGCCCAGTTTTCACATCAATGAAAAATTCCCCTAAGGCCAACATACTTCTTGACAAATTACCTAAGGGTTTGGATCCAATACATAATAGAGCCAATTTGATTTGGGAACTGGATAAGCATTAACTGCTTTAGTAGAAAGTTGAGATGTGATGGCTTTTAATAATAATTCTCTGAAAAGGTTTTTTTGTCATATACAAAAAGAAAAAAAGCCATCAATTGGTTTTTATCTAAATGCTTTCAATTTTGAAAACAAGCATTTTTAATTTTTTGTGTCAATAACACAAACCAAGAAGCATTTGATAAAAGAAAAGCTGTAAGAAACATATCATTTGGAGCAAATCATAATCTGTGAGCAGGCAAATCGTAGAGACAAAAGGTTTGTTAAAGAAATTGAATCAACAGTGATGTGGATGTTTTGGAAAATTGTCTTTGGAAGGACAGCAGGATACATAGTTACCCAGCTTATGATGGCTGCTTTCTTTGTGTCATAACTAGTCCTTTCCTCATGTGTTTTGAAAACATAAATGTAGTTAAGTTAGTTAGTCAACCTTTATCACATGCTCAGTTGTTGGGGTTTTTTCACTTTTTTCCATGAAAGTGTACACTTTTAGTAAATTGTATCTGTTACTATTGTAAAACAGCCGTGTCCAGTGAAATGTTTTTCATAACAGTTCTTTCATCTTGTTCCAGAATTTTGCCCCTACCCACCGCACATTCAACTCTGTCATCACAAGTGATAAAAGTTAGGAATCATGTCATCTTCCTGTGTTGAGAGAGATGATTACATATCTGTGGGTGTTATGCTTGTTGGCTAACTACGAGTTTAATTCTGGCATAAACCATTTATCTTGGCATTTCCTGTAGTCAGTAAAGAGCCATGGACATTCCTTGGGGAAATTCATTAAGTCTTTCTTGCATTGTTATTTTGGGCTGTTTTTTAAAGGTGATTTTTTTTTCCCTGCCATAATCTGTTAGAGGAGGTTATATCAACTAACTTCTGTGTGGTCTGTTTTTTAGGTAGTTGAAGTTGGATGTGAACAATTCAACTGTGAATGTGCAACAGATGGAACATTAAAAGATTTTGAGTATGCATATGCAAATGCCCCCAAAATAGGAAGTGCACACACAATAGCAATGATGGCTCCAAATAAAGCTAGTTTGGCTCCCTATACTGCCAAAACCAAACCAAACCAAAAACAAAAAACAAATTGAAGTTTTTATAGAATAAGCTAACCAGCCTGAGCTAGAGAAGGAATAGAGACTTGTAGATCTGCAGTCTTTCCTTAGTGAATTATAGAGAGGTTTTGATAAGCATCTCCTTGAGTTTATCAGTATGCATGCTACAAAGCCTAAGCATATTAATTTTTATCAAGATGGCCCATACTAGATTTGTATCTGTCCTTCATACTATTACAGCAATTTTTCCACAGGTACAAGGGATAGCCACAAATCAATATGGGATAGTTATTCAGAGAGAATTCCGTCTACTAATGTATAGGTTCAAATAAGAAATTGATTTCTTTTAAAGCAATTTTGAATGCCTGCCATGAACCATGCTATCTATGCACAGCATCAGTAGGAATAGCTAGGGAGAATATTTCAACTATGACTTTATTTTCTGATTTAGGACCTCCTGCAAATCAGTTTCAAGACCCTTGAGTAGGTATAATCTGTGTCATTTTGGTCAGGAAAGGTCTGCCTAATCTAAACTGCCATATTTTTAGTGTGCACATCCTTAAAGGGTTTAATTGCCTGACTGAGAGTAATTTCCATGGAGTGAGAAGGAACACCCTCATGAAAACTGTAGGTGGTTGAAAGTTTAGTGAGCAATGTATGTTACAGTGTTTTACAGGTAGCTTTCTACACATTATTTAATCAGATGCACTGAGAATCTACTTAATTCTGCATCATCCCTGGGAACCAATTTGGCCTAAGGAACTAAATATCATTGACTGCTGAGTAATGAGGACATTTTTGACAAACATTTCCATTTAATAGATATTGTTCAGCCAGGTCCAACAGCTTAGACTGTGTTTAAGGGCATGATAAATGAGCACAATATTCTACACTTTCAATTTCTTAATATGCAAGTAGCCAAACAAAAAAGTAAAAGTAAGCAATTAAGGTGGAATAAAATAATTTTATCTGTCTATATTTATGCATTTCCCCACTTATTTTGAGTAATTCACAGCTTTAAATTGAATCCCAACCTGCAAGAGACCATTGAAACATTACTTACTGCTGGATGCCAGCTATATCTGTCAGCACTCCAAAAATGTACAGTTGACAATGAGTCATAAATAAGAGATTAATTAGTGCAGTAGTTGGAAGTTGTGTTGCTTGCTGATTCAGATATTTAATATCTACTTCACTAAGACGATTTGCATATGTTCTGCCCTCTTATAATCTGTTAAAAGATTTGATGAGGAAAAGGAGTCTAAGAACGTTGGCTGCTAAGGGAAGAGAGGGACACATGGGAACGGCACATGAGGATGTTTGGCTGAAACCTCAGAACAGTAGGAAACAGCCCTTAGCGCTGGCATGAAAAAATCTTGAGAGTCAACAAGGTTGATAGTAATGGTGCCTTTGGAAACAGAACAATAGGCATTATATTTCAAAGTTCAAAGGCCAACCATGAAAATATCTGATTGGTTTACACTCTTGATTTAAGCCTCGTTCCCTTATTCTGCATTTTAAAGTTTTTTTTATTCAAGCCACTGGGATTTTTGCCAGTACTCCCAGTGGGAGAATTAGGTGTACTGAAAATGTATTTTCAGATATTAAAAGAATTTGCAGCAGTATAAAAAACTGCATTCATATTACAGATTAATCAGGCATCACATATTGAAAGTGGCATATATGTGCCAAACTACAGAGCTATAGAAAAAAATAATTCATGATAAGTTTTAGTTTCTTCATCTAGCTCTGTCCTCTAGCTCTCCTTTTGGCTTAATAGCCTAAATACATGTTCAATCCCACAGTAACATCCTATGTCCTAGGCAATACTTGTGCAGCTTTTCAGGGTTAGCCACCTTTTTCAAGGCAAATATGAAATTCATGAAAAAATAGTCACCTATTTCCCTTTAAGCACCCATGGAAAGTCAGTACAATTCTGCCCTAACCTGTTTTTATTGAACATGTGATTTTGTGGATTCCTGTTACTGGCTGCTACACAACTGCACTCTGACTTAGCTCTAGGATCCCTGTGCAGTTAAAGGAAAAAAAATAGGCACTTTAAGGTCTCTTTCCTGTTTACTTTATATCTGTTTTCCTTTTAGTTCTCAAACAAATACAGACATCTGTTTTTGTGTGACATAAATCCCGCTTCCAAACTGCCTGTTTCCCTTACCCAAATGAGCTAGGTTGACCAGATCAGATTTAACTATTTGCATTTGATCAGATGACTCTCACCCCGTGTGAATTAAGAAAACATTCAGGTACCCCCAAAATGCCAGGCAGTCGAAGGATTGTGGAAAATTTATTTCCAAAGTCGAGAATGCTGGACTTACAAGCTAAATCCTAATGGTGCTTCAAACACACCACACCTGAGGAAGACATGCCCCCTGTTCATCCTCAGGCTTTATCATCACTGACCCCCAGGCCCTCCCCATAAAATGGCTGTGAGTGTTATCTCCCCTCACATATGAGAGACAGAGCTTGAGAGCCTCTCTGGAATGTAGAGGGAGAAAACATCAAAATTACCTTTGAGAAGGATGTTTCTTTTAGGCAGGAAAGCTTTCTTAAGCAAATAACTGTGAAATCTTCTGGAAGAGTATTCTATCCTCACATCCCATGACCCCAAATTTCTAAGGAAGCTACAGATATTATTGTTGATGGAGACATAAATTGAGTGAAATAGTGAAGCGGTCCTTCCATAACATTCAGAACTGCTGAAAGGTGGGTCTTCACTGTGAAGAAAGTCATGGACCAATTTTGGCACAAAGTCATGAGGAGACTCATGAAACTGGAAGTCTAGAAAATGAGGCCTTCAAGAAAATGTAAAAAATGAAGTTTGGCTTAGTCTAGCAAAGAGGAAAATAAGGGAAAGTACAAAATCATATTCTGTGTGTTTTTTGGATCTGCAAAAAGGCAAACAAACTTGTCTCCATGTCAACTGGGAATAGGGCAAGAAATAAAAAGTTAAAACTTCAGTGAGGAAAATTTAGATTAGATATTGTAGAAAATTCTAACAAAAAGATTCCTTAAGAGAAGGAACAGTTTGCTGAAGAAAATTATGAAACCTTTTAAGTAAAGATTTTTTAAAAAATTTGGAGCAGTATACACTGGATACACTTTTAAGGTAGGATATGAAGATGTTCCTTCAAGGTAATTTTTTCTTTTACTCACCTCTTTCTCTCTCTTTCTCTTTTTCTCACTAAGTGTGTTGTATTGGGGTGGAGAAACACAGCCTCCAACAGTAGCCCCAGTTTTATTTCTGTGTCTGGATTCCAAATAAGTAACTTCTTTTTATATCACCTGAAGTTTCTTAAGTCTTTGTGAGGTTTATGGCTTAGTGGCTGGCCTCAGAGAAACAAGTTACAAGTGAAGAAATAATTGCTATGTATTCTACCCTTTGAAAAGCAGACAAAACCTGCAGGAACTAGCTGGAGAAGAGAAACATGCATAATTTACAGAATAACCATGTCAATCTGAATCTCTGCTGAACAGAAGGGACAGGCCCAGAGGGGCATGTGGAAAGCAAGGAATTCCTGCAGAAATCCCTGTGGTATCTTTCCTGCTACCTTCTGGCTTAGCCTTCAAAAACACCATGTCTGACAGTCTGCAAAAGAACAAGTTGGGGATTTATTTCTGCCTGTAATTTTTTACCATATTTCCCTTTCTGAAGAAAAATAATTTCCACTGGGACTTCTTCATTGCTTCTGCAGAGTTTTCTAAACAGGCAAGATACAAGAGTATAGTCAAATGCTATATAGTTAAAATGAGGAATAGTAAATTTTCAAAGACAATTATAAATGAGTAGGGAAAAAAGCCTTAGAATCCTTATATTTACTATACCACATGAAAACAAAAAAGGAATTAAAAAGGTAACAGAACACAAGGAAAAATAATTAGCACTTACATTATCCCACTACTTTTCAGATCATCACTGAATTTGTGTCATTTGACATTTTAGCTTCTGAGGCTGCAAATAAAAAAATCCCCCCAACGCCCCCAAATTTATTGTTTTTCTACTGAAATCGCATTAAGCTGCTCTTGCCCCCCACCCTCTCACACTACTCCTCCCTCAGGTGGTTAAAGGCACATTTGGTTGCCTGTTACACAGATCATACATCTGGCTTGTTTACAAATAGTAGACGGTATTTTTCTATACATTAGACTTTGAATAGTGGGGAAAAGCCCATTATAACATTCCCATGTTTTTTTCTGAGGTACACTACTTTTTTTTAGCTAGGAGAAATAATATTTTTAAAACAAATCCAGGTCTGATAAACTGCAGTCCAGAGGTTAAAACCCCATATTTTTCAGAGAACTTTCAGAAAGGAAATCCCACTATTTTTTAAGGCCAGAAAAATTGTTTTATAATAGCCATATATGTCTATTTATAATTATAGCAACATATATCAAGAATGTGTCTTTGGCCTAGTTATGCAGCTGGAGTTGAATTCGTTGCCCAACTAAGGCTTCCATGGCACATGAGGAATGCAATGTCAGGTCTAGAAGTATTGCACATAATAATGGAAGTATTTGCCCTAAAGTATCCCTTTGATCACACAATGGTCTACATTATACACAGCAAACTTCAACACTGAATACAATCTGAGATACAACAATACTACCACTACAACACTGGAACAGGTAGATTATTGTGCTTAAACCCCTCAAAGAACCTACTTATGAGACTTGAAATCTGCTCCTGTTGCCTTTCCTTCCCACAGCAATGCCAGTGTATAAATCTGCCTTTTCCAGAAACTTCTCCAGACTTTTTCTACCATGTCTCTTTTTGTATTAAAATTTCTCCTGCTCAATTTTTTGTACAGATAGCAACAACTAAAACCACTATTGGTCTGCATGCCATTTGAGATCAAATCACAAGTGAAGAAGAGGTGCCAAGGCTCAAGTAATTTTGAATCGGAAGTGGTGACAGTGAGCAATCGTGAAAGCTCAGAGGAGTTTGCAACCACACCGATATCTTGTTTGGCACCAGGACCACTGTCACGATGGCTACATTTATTTTTCTGTGTGAGGCCTATTGATGCTATAGCCAACTGAAGTGTCCAGAATCTCTGATGTAGTAACAGGAAAGCAGGCCATTTCCTTCACATTGGTGAGCTCCACCCCCTTGTCTCCATTGGGGAGAATTGTGTTGCCTCTTCAATTGCTTTCTTTTGGCCTTTGCATGGTGTATTTCTCTCCACAGGGCAACACAGATGCAACAGGAAAAATGGAAGACGTGTTTAGCCTCTTTCACACCTTTGTGTTGCTCTCCTGGAAGCTGGAAATAGAGAATCTATACCCCACCGAAGTGAGAAGAACTGAGACCTGAAGCTCTTCTCCATATTCTATTCACTCCTCTAATATCTAGGATTTCTCTGGATTTGTCGCCAGTAACACATTTCCTTCACCTTAAAATGCAATTGACTGGTTGCTCCCACAGATACGTTTGCTGATGCCTAGGTAAAACATAGAACCATATGGTTGTAGGCATGCCCAGAATTAGGCAAAGTTTGAAGAGGATTTGAGGGCGATTTGAGGACTTAAATTTTTGAATGTATCTATTTACAGATTTGCAGAAAGATAAAATCTATTCAGCTAAAATGCGGAAATCTTTTGGCACAAAATCCCTTCTTTATGTCTGAGATAAAAGACTACAAAGCCAAACACAAAAGTTTTTGAGCTGCCAACAGCACTGTAGCATAAATGTTATTTACCAAGACAGTTGTTTTGGCTTATATGTCTTTGTTCATGGCTTTAGAGGCAGCTGAACATCCAAATGCCTTTAAGATTCTTGGCCTTTGTTCTCATTGCAAAACTGCAGGGGAAAAAAAAGGAAAATCCCAGGAGCTTCAATTTATTTTAATAGCAAGTTGAATGAATGTTCCGTTTTTTCTATATATAGCTTTAAAATATCATTCTCTTTGTTGCCAGCTACTCCTGTAATAGTGCTGTTTGTCTCTTATAAGTACCTTTTAACTGTGTCCTCACAACACTTTCCAGAAGATGAAAAATATTTGGAGTGTGGGGAGTACAGACATTCAGGATAAAATTGCTGCTGCACAGACTTTTGAGAAATAAAACTAGAATTTTCCCAGTTCGTAAAATTATATTAAATATAGAGTCCTCAGTACATTTAACATGCTTTATTTTCCACAAAATTTTTGTTTATTCTTTGCCAAAATCACAGTAATATGAAATCACTGGCAAAATGGAGTTAGCACCACTCTGTTATGTTGTGAGGAAATCACAACTCAGATAAGAACAACTGGCAAATTTCATGCCACATCCACTTGTATTCAGTGGCTACTGGAGTCCACAGGAAAAGTCCATTGCACTGTTTGGAAAATAAAAAGTATGAGTGGGAAAATCATGTGCGGAGACAAGAAACCCTTTTGGCTGTTCCACTGACAATATTTTACTGTAAGACAATCAGTTTCTTATGCCCTGAACTACAGCCACAAATTTCCAGAAGGGGAATGAAACAGGAAAACTTAGATTTTTTTTCAAAATTTTCCTAAGTGGTACTGTACTACTCTGTGCCAAATATACACCCTTCTTCAAGAGTTTGGTACAGAGTATTAAGTTTATTGTCTCCATCTACAGGGTGTCTTTAGGAATACCATTATCAGTGGTCAAAGGGAGTTTGAGTGACTTTTTCATCCTCTTCTTGTTTTGGATAGGAGCGACAGACACAGTCATCAAAAACTGGAGGTGTCACAGGTCTGCTGAGAGACAAGCCATTAAATGAGCTGAGGAGAGGAGTATTAAAGCCATATTAAGCCCAGACTCAAAAGGTTGTAATTTAAAATGAAAAAATAAAACTTGACCAAACATATCTTTTTGCAAAGTATTCATTTTGTAATATGATCAGTTTTAAGAAATAAGGAAAGAAGAGCTTAGAACACCTGTTTGTTAAGTTAGTTACTCAGAGAAAAAAATCCATAACTATATGCAAGGTTTCCCTGGCCAGCTGTTACCTGTGAAGGAAATAACTTTGGAATAAGACCAAGTGCTGAGAATTCCAGGCTAAAAACAAATTATTTGAATAAAAACTACATGGTTATAGAAGCAGAGTTACGAATTTAGCTATATTATGCATTAATGGAAATTACAAGTAGGGAAAATTAGACTTGAGAAAAATATGACAGGAAAATCTATTTAAATGGAGCAAAGGAAGGAAAAGTCAATAAAAACTGTTTTTCTAAAAAGAAATTAAGTTTTGTGCTTGAATAGCCAGAGGTGTGACCTTCAAATGATGTTTTATTGAGAAGTGATGCCTGGTTTTACCTTTCCATCTCCACAAAATAAATGAATTACCATTGCATTTCATGAATAAAAAAGTATCAAGAAGCATCTCACCAAAAAGATGGGAAGTATCACTGACATAAAGAAACATAAAGAAGAAAATGAACATTTAATAGTTCTATGCACAAAATACTTAAGAAAACTACAGACAAGAGGGCAAGATAAAGTTCTTGGCACAGAATAGAGGCATCTATCAGAGACCATTGCACTGAAACA
>VWZD01000667.1:31156-106536 GCA_013396695.1 Sakesphorus luctuosus
AAAACAGCCAAGTTAAAACCAGCACAGAGGGCAGAGATGTTACCATTCCTGAAGCTAAAAAGTAAAATAGAATTCTGATTTTAGAGTGGCGAGGTGCTCCTGGAGTGTGGATATAATTTGGTTTTCCTGTTTGGAAATTCCACATGGGAAACAGGGGGAGCCTCAACTGCTTTTTGTTTTCCATACAAACAATGCTTAACACTGCCTTTTTTGCTTTTTTCTTCTTTCCTTTTTCTTGTTTTTTTTTGTTTATTTGTTTGGTTTATTACAAATTGTTGTGACCGAATAACTGATAGGGAAGTAAAATGCCGATGTGTACATTAAGATGCAAAAAAGTAAGTCTCTGAGAGACACATTCATTCATCTCTAGCCTGCTAGAAGCTGACCACAACAATGATGATATCCCATCAAATGTGCTCTTTTGTTCAAAATGAGCACCATTCTTTATTGATTCCTGGTGAAATTGCTCTGAGATGAATCAAAATACCAGCTGCCCCATTTACTGAGCTGTGAAATATTTCTATTCGCTGTGCAGCTGTGTGAACCTGAACTAATTTAAAGGCCAGATCATCTAGAAGAGAGCTCAAAATAGTTTTATTGCAGGCAGTTTGCCTAAGTATTAAATATACCCTGCTCACACAGGATTCTGAGCAAGTACTTAGACTGAAGGAAAAGCAATGTTATGTACTAAATAGAGCACATATTGACACATGTTTTTCATAGATGCTTGGAAATTAAACTGGTAAACACATCCAATTTTGAATAGAGCAAATATATCTCATGACCAAATACTGTGCCATGATGCTCTCTACCTTGAATGTGGTACTTAGCATTGTGCAAAACTAGAAGACTGGGTGGTGGTTCCTCATAAAAACGTGTGTCTCTAGTGAATGTTATCACTGTAAGAGGTTGAAAGGGAACAGAATTGCCTAGTAGTTTGGTTTGTGACAGATGGCTAATGATAAAGCACCATTAAAATCAGCCAACCAACATAAGGTTTTCATTTTAGTGCCGGTGCATATGTATGCTGCTTGGGGAGTTATGTTCTAATTAACCTAAAGCATGTAGCATTGCTCTTTTACACATAATGGGAAGGTTAAGTGAATGCAGCAGATTTAAGGTCATTACCAAAATACCACTGGTAATAAGGATTCTAGAATAATATAGGAATACTCCAAGAGAGGAACTGAAATCTCTTTTCTCTGTAACATTTTTTTTTCATGCCATATTTTGTAATTTTTGACAAAGACAAGGACATTCAGACAGTGTATGGTTCAGTAAATTCCACTATTCTGTGGTAAATAGCCAAACTCTTTCTAGTTACAAACTGTGAGTCTCATATCTTGACAGGAAAGAAAAGTCAACAGGAAAGAAATGAATTTAGTTATATCTTTAAAGTGTGTGGCTATACCATGCCCTATGAAAAAAAGAGGAATTTCAGAAAAGCTGCAAATACTTGTAGGATAGCCTACTAGCACTATTTTGGGAGTTTCCAGTCATTTAAATAAAAATTTTGGCAGTTTGTCTACATTTATTTATGAAGTTGTACTTTTGAAGATTGTATTCCATCACATCCAGATTTTCACGGGCTATTCTAATAATTTATGAATAAAAAACTCTTGAACTGGGCATTTACGATGCAAGGTGGAAAAGGGTGTGTGTGTGTGCATTCTTTGCCATCTCCTTAGCACTCCAGGCAGTTAAATGCCACCCTGACATCCAGTCCCATCAGATCTTGGATGCTAAGCAGGGTCAGCCCTGGTTAGTACTTGGATGGGAGACCTCCTGGGATTACCGGGGGCTGTAGGTTCTAGTCCCAAGGACTTCACTGTCACCATCCAAGCTCGCTCGGCCATGGCAGATGAACCTGAGGAGTTAAAGGGTGGGGCCAATTCTGTACACACTGTGCCTCACCTAAAAAATCCACTGCACAGCTTGAAGGATGCACACACATTGGTAGAGCCCTTCCCAAATCTTCTTCACGAAGCTTAGCCATGATGAGTACCCCAGCCCTGTGCACTTCTGTGACTGTCTGGTGCTCCAGCCATCAACCATTTCACATTTGATAAGGCTGTCCAGAAATATTAAGTACCTCCTGGCACTCTCTTTGACGGAATATACTGGATTGATAATGTATTTTGCAGACAAATGGTAATGTTATGGAATAGGAAGAGGTTATGAGCTGGGGAAAGAAAGACTGGAGTTGCCCCTTGGATAAAAAAGAGAGGAGTGGATGAATATGGGACAGGAGGAACAGGGAATGGGACAAGGCAATACTTATGGCCCCTGGTCTGAGAAAAGAATAAGCAATGCTGCTACTGGGGAAGAAAGAATTTGGGCAAGATGATCCAGCAAATAAAGCATTTGGTATGAGTTCACAAACCAGCTGAGTTGACAAAATGCTCTGTTCTGGTCTTAATGGAACAAGGAGAATGACAGAGAACATGACAGATGCCCCTGCCGCTGGGAAGGAGCAGCTGAGATACTTCAGCAGGATTTTAATCCAGAGAGAAAGGAAGGATAAGAGGAAATGGGAGTGACATAGAGTTACTCTAAGAGGGTCCTTAGCAGAGAGAGAGAACAGTTAGTATGAAATAAGCACTCGCCCTACCAGGAGGAAAATGCAGAAGGACAGGAAGATGCCAGATAGGACAAAGCAACAAAGTAAAAGGAGGCCTTGTATTAGTTCACAGTAAACTTAACTGACAATAGTTGATGAAATGTGTAGTTTCCTTGTTACTGCTTCCCTGTGCTTTTTAACTACCTCCTTCCACTGCTGCCCAAAGCTAGTAATTCTTTCAGTCGTGCAGGTACAGGGGATTGTGAAAAAAATGATGATTTGCCGTCCATGTGGATCTTTGTAAAACTTTCCTGCAGCTTGGCTTAATGGGGGAATATTTGCATGACTGGTGTATGGTTACAAGTTCTTGATAATACTAAAAGTTTTGCAAGAAATGTGAAGTCCTAATGTATTTAGCTAAAGATATTATTTGAGCACTGCAACTCTAAAAGAAGAATCAGCGTGATCCACAATTTTACAAAGAGTAGGCAAGAAGGAAAAAGAAGACATGAATATATATAAATATGCATACATATAGTGTTTCTTTGCTGACATATTTCTGGGGGAAAGAAAGAAAACAACCAAAATTAAAAACATTTATACAAAAATGTCTGCAAGTAGGACTGAATTTGTTATTGAGTAATAACCATGTGAAATTTGTGGAACTATTCAGAGACTTATTATGTAACATTAATTTACAGAAAAAAAGATGTCTCATTACTTATAAAGTTGGCTACAATTTATTTCCATCTCTGAAAATGATGATTGATTGCAAACACTTCTTAAGGCAAGATTAAGGCTCCCATGATATTGAGTCAAAAAATATTCATAAGATCAAATACATTTACATTCTGAAGTGAGTCACAAAAAATAGTAATTTGAAATAATGCAACAGTCCACATATTCCAAGCCCAGGAGGTTTCTGAAAAAAATGTTGACTGCCCCATGTCTAAAACACACTGATTTAGAACTGTATATAAGATAATCCAGTCATCAGGCAAACATCCAATTTGCATGGATGTAGCACCTTCATCTTTAGTGACAATCCAAACAATTATCCTTCAGATGCTCAGATAAAAAAGCACAAAAAAGAGGAGTTCCATAGAAGCCTCTTCTCAGTGCCTTTTAGCTATGTAGTCCTGGATGGATGTATGTATGGTCAAACTTTGCGAACGAAGACTTGGGCAGGGCTCTCCCCACGTGGGTGTGCCCTTCCAGCCTGCGCAGTGCATTTTTAGGTGAGGCACAGCGTGTACAGAACTGGTCCCACCATTTAAGTCCTAAAGGTCCATCTGCCATGGCCGAGCAAGCTTGGACAGTGACAGTGAAGTCCTTGGGACCACCCACAGCACCCGGGGCTGACCCTGCTTAATATCTGAGATCTGACGGGATGGGATGGCAGGGAGGCATTTCACTGCCAGTTGACGGTCCCCACTGAGACTCGAACTCAGGACCTTGGGATTCGGAGTCTGGAGTGCTCTCCATTACACCGTGGGACTGCCCTTATGTAGTCCTAATTGCAGCCTTAATTTAGAAAACCTTTGTGGTTGTGTTTAATATTTGGCTTTGAAAAAGTCTAAATACTATGTCTAACTATGCTCCACTGGATCCAAGCATTCATCTGTCAATAACTTCATGGAATAGTATTTGTAGGCAACCTGCTACCACCGTAGCATTTCAACAGAAGAAAAAGAAAAAAACTCAAGACCCTAAATAAATTTTCTGTCTGTTAGGGATAATGAAAAAAGGTGAATTCCAATAATAAATTCCATTTGCAATACAGCCTTCCCTAAAAAATAACTACTAAGGAAGGATAGAAAGAACAAACGTAACAGAAAAACATGATTTGCTTGTCCCCAGAGTGATAATTTCCTAGTTCACTTTCTGAGTGTATTTAACAGCATATATCTGGAATAAAGAAACAGAGACAGAGCAGAAAGAAACTGATTACATGAGGGACTATGAGTGAAATAAAGTAGCTTTTGGCTAGTTTGGTAAATGACAGGAAGTATTTAGGATTCAGAACTACACTAAAGTCAAAAATGCTACAAAAAGTCACATGATGAGTGGCAATCCCTCAGAGAATGAAGATGATTTTGTAACAGAGGAATGTACAAACTACATCCCAGAACAGTGCAAATCTTGCCTGTTGACCAGTAGTCCAAATAACAAGATCAAGACTGTGGTACAGGGGCAGCTCTTTGCTGGCAGCAATGTACCTGCTGTAAATAATAACCATGGAGCTGCTCCTTTATCAGTGCAGCAAATTCCCGAGGATAGAATTATTTAAGGCAAAGGCTCCCAACCTCACCTGTGAAACCTGAAACTCTATATTACTTAAATTCTGTAGTAATGCAGAAATTCAACCAGTGTCAATAGTTATATTTCCAGGTTGGGGGGGGTGGGGTGGGGGTGAGATCTGAAATGGCAGGATGGAAGCGAACATCTTCATCTGTGGGCTGTGCAGGGGCTGCAGAGTTTAGTGTCTTGGTTTGTGGGAGTTGAGCAAATGGGAGACAAATGCAGGTGATCAAAATAGTGTTTAGGAGAGGTAAGCCGTGTGGTATCAGGAAGGGCAAAAAGTTGTTTCTATTCTATGATTCGGTGTTTGAAGCTAGGAGAAATGTAGCTGGGAATAGCAGGATGATGCAGGGGTGGTAAAGGTGATGGATCTTAACAGTATGAAGTGTCATGCAATTTTGCCATGTCAACAAGAGCCTTTCCTGGTAAGAAGCAACAGCATTAGTAATGTGTCCATGTACATCAGAAAAGGCTTTTAAACTTTTTGTCCATCCTAACAGTTTGTGTATTCTTCCACAATTTTGCACCATCAGGGTTTTATCAAGACTCAGAGCTTTTCTTTGAAACATACAGAAATTTCATGTTCTTTATATGCAGAGGCTTTTAATTTGCTACAGCACAGTGCCTGATATTCATTTAATAATTATGCATGACCAATATGAAGAAGGGGGAGAAAAAGGTAAGTTTGGCTTCAGAGGCATCTGTTTTTTTGAAGCCTGTAGATTACTTCAGTATGAACAGTTATTTTATGTTTATAAATAGAAGCATATAAAAGACGTTTTAAAAGGAAAATTGTAATTGACCTACTCTTTAGTGCTTTTGATATTTTTAATTAATTGATCCCCTAATTATTGAAAACTGTAGCAGAAAAAGTGATAAACAGGTTGGCTTGGAGTACTTTTTGTAAACATTTTAGTACAGAGCAGTATGTGTATGTAGGAAATCAGTCTATAGGTTTATACAATATACTGCTCTTTCAAAGCAACACAACTCTAAAGATTAATGTTTTCTGAATAACCAAGTACATATTTTGAAGCTGTCATTCTCTTGTGCGATTAGTCTGTGGATTAAAGTCCCTACCAGTGTACACAATAACGTATAATGACATCAAAAGAATATCTCATAAAAACTGGGTTACAGATAAAGGGAAAGCCTGAGATATGAACTTTGGTTTATGGTTCCAGCTCATATTACATCTTAAACACAGTAGTTAAAATCCGTTCTTTCAAATACATTTAGAGACCCTGTTATATGTATTGCATAGACTTTAATTTTATCTATTCTTTTCTTAGGCAAAATATATCCTTCTGTACATGAAATTAGTTTTATTTCAATAAGATAACATTAATCCTTCTTAACTTCCCATGAGATTATCCCTCAATAACTTTCTGTGAGATTATCCTCCCTTTCTCTTTAGCAAATACATAAATCAGGGCCATTTACAGGATGAGAGATCAACAGCACAGGAGAAACGATGGTGGCCATTGTATTTGGTAGCAATTTAAGTGAGAGATGGTACTATGACTCACTCCACCACTGTAGAAAGAAAATAATTCTCTGAGCTGATTATGAAAAATCAAAATTACTAGAAAGAGTATATCTAAGAGAACTCATGGATTCTGCAGTGAATGTTACAAGTTGAACTGTCTATTTGCAGCAGATCCTAAATTGTTTTCATAAATGCCATTGGCAGCACTTCTGCTGCTGTTGATCAAGACTTCATGAAGACCAGTATCCTGTCAACTAGAAGAAAACACAGTCTGAGGCACTTCAAAGTTCTTCACCATGCACTCAATTACATCTGGAACCAATACCAAGATGCTGAAAGTTACATTTTTCCCTACTTCCAATGAACTTAAACATGGAAGTACAAACAGTTGTAGCTAAAGGGCTGAGTTCATCCTTTCAGTCCCTGACAGATGATTGCCTCAAGGCAGCTGTGCAGCCCTCACACCCTCTTGCTGACTCTCCTGATCATCCCATATGTGGCAGCAACAGTTTTACCACCTGCATGCCAGCCTCTGGAGAGCTGAGAGGACCCCTTTCACACACAGTGGATAAGGATTCAACAACTCTTTCATGCTAAACAGGGAGTTGACAGTACATATGTGCATCATGAATAGATGTCTATCCACTAAATAACTGCAGGAAAATGGAGAAGTCTTCCTCCATCAAAACAAACCAAAACAAACAAAAACACCCCAACAACAACAAAAAAGAGAAATATTCAGCTGTGACTCTATTTTTCCAGGAACCACTTCCACCAGTGTGCATAGTATATTTCTGTTACTCTAGCCATGATGCTGTATTATATAAGTTGCTAGACACATATGCCCCAGGCAGTGATCCATGGCACTAGACCACCCATTGCCAAGTGCTTCTCTCCCACCCTGCTGAGACCAGGTCTCCCCAGAGCTACTTTATGGTAGCTACACTACAACCATCTACCTCATACTGTTCTGGTCTTTTCTGATGGAAAACAAGTGATGCACAGCTTTGCATTTGACCCTGGAAAATCTGTATGTCATTACATCAAACTAGAGACAGCTCCCTAAAAAAGTGTTAGCAAAATAGTGCTGTCTGATTTGATCCTTTCATCTCGAAACCAGAGCAACACATGGGAAGCTTTGGGAATTCATTGCTTTCCCATTACCACTTAGGACTTACCATTCTTTGTAACTCAGCAACCAAAGCAAGAAAACACCTTCAGTTTTTCAGTTTCAGTCATTATTCTGACAAACCTGGAATAAGATTTCATCAGAAATTATTTCTCTAGCAGTAACCTTCAACTAGTAAATTATAAATATTTTTCAAGGAAATACAGTGCATATTTCCCTATGGTCCTTCAGTTTCACTCTCTCTATGAATGGAAATTCAGTAAATCGATGATACATTTTCCCTAGATAGCCATAACTGTCACCCTGATAAAGCATCACAAAACTAGTACCTACTAAGGGTAGGCAAAAACTTCGAAGCACAGTATTTAAATTGGAAATTTAAACACTAATAGACTTGTGTTACCTAAATTCCTTTCAGCACTTGCTACTATGAAACTACTCATTTGAGTATTTGAAAGTGTGTGTAGGGGTTTCCATTAATATGCCAACAGGTTGAATGTGAGTATCTAGCTATTTAGTTATTACACAGTCTGTGCTGCTTATCTTTAGTCTTCATGCAAGGGCAAAAATCTCTCTGGTAGAAATTTATGCCAGTGGCCTTTCCTCTGAATTTTTCTCATCTCTTTTCTCATGAAAATACCCTACAATGGCCAAAGATCTCTTTCACCAGCTGTTGCCATGGACAGGCACAGAAATCCTTGCACCAAGAACAAGATTTTTCTTTTGTACAGCTATAACAAGATTTCAGAAAAAAAGGGTTGAAAAATTTCTTTCCCCCCCCCGCCACAGATCACAAGAGAAAGGTGAGCTAAAAGTGCAAGTAGGCCATATATTTCTTTAAGATTACACATCTCATTTATGTTAAGATTATTGTTCTTTGTTTGCTGTTAAGATTTTTGATCTAATAGCATTTCTATTACCATGCTGATATTCTGAAAGTGCTTTGCCTTTATATTTGTTTGATTTGAGTATAGTTTTGCATAGACAGTTGAAGGCACTTACTGATTCCAGAGGGATTTAATGTGTCCCTAGAAAGTGGGAAGTATTTAGAGAGCAAAAATTAAATGTGCTAAAAATCCCTCACAAAGCCAAAAACTCTGTTGTACAACATAATAGTCAGTAATAGTAATTATTAATTAAGAATTTGGTAGCTAGATGATAGCTTCAGGAGTCAGCAAATGAAGATCAGAATAACCCACCTTAGAGCTGATACTAAACCTAAGAACAAAATTCTGTTACTATAATGACTAGAAACTAAAACCACAAAGAAGTTCTCATGGAATTTGTTTCATGGAGGGTATGTATAAGTTATTTGCCTTGACTTGCTGTACATTAAGTGGGGACAAGTGGGCTTATTTAGCATGCTACTCATGTGACCCTTTCTTCTAGCTACCTTGACACAAGATGAATTGGACCATAAAAAAGTCCTCCTACTTTCTCAGCTGTCACTGTGAAGCTACTTGGATCTCTGGCTTAGACCTACATGTTTCTTAGGACTTTCAGACTAGGTCCTTGAAATCAGCACTGAGAGCCAGGTTCTGATCTCATTGGTGTTTGAGACACTCTACAGGTTTCTTAAAAAATTCAATAGATTTATTTAGAAATACATAAACAAGGGCAGAATCTGGAATATGTCTCTCATTCCTTACTGCAAACTAGATTGATGAATACATCTCCACCAACAAATGAACAGGAACAGGATAGATTGCAGTCCTGACACACATTTATCTATATTGTTTAATTTTCACTGAATTCAGAATAGTTTGTCCTGTGCCAGCTGGAGAAACTTCTGCAAGTGGTCTGAGGTATGGAGTAAGCCTAGAAATAATACCAATAAAGGTATGGAGAAAACAACATTTCCAGGAGAAAGCTTGTATGGTGATTGTGCTATGCTGTTTGTCCTCAGTCAGAAATCTCCTTTTTCAGTAGCAAATGGGTCAATATTGACAGAAAGTCCAGGGTTCATTCTCTTGACAAGCAAACTGTTGGTGCAGCTTTATAGAGCTCAAGGCAAATGACTGCATCTGGCAATTAACAGTGGTAGTGGTCTCACCTACGTTCCTTACTCAATTCCCAGCTACTACTGGAAATATAAGTAATTGACAGTAGTTCCACCTTCTCAGGTATTTGTAACAATAAATCCTGAACTCATTTAGTTCATTATGTTTTGGAATACTAGTAAAAGGTTTATTAAGATTACTGTTGAAATCTCTTTCCTCAAGCATCTTTGAAGGTTAATGATTTATCTGCTAGATATATCTTTCCCTTTGGCTTTCTAGGGAATAGATAGCTGTATATTTATTCTGTTCTCATGAGTAATTGTTTAATCAATTTCTATACATTCTTAGTCTCCAGCATAATTTCTTTTTCTGCATTGAGTGCAAGCTACTGAATAACTATGACTGTGTATGATGTAGATATAGAGGTTGCAATGGGTTACAGTTTGCAAGTTTCACATTGACAGAATTTGAAGCTTTGACAGTCACTTACGGAAATATTTTTTCCAAAGCAGTCTATAAATTCTTTAAATATTCCTCCTGCAGAGACATTTTAATAGTTCTGGCAACATCATCAAAAGCCAAGCTGAGGAGGACACTTTTAATTTAGATAGTTTGAAAACTCAAATGGTGTTAAGAATATGTGTCCAGATAAATATGAAGATTTCCCCTGGAAACATATGATCAGTCACACGCTTAATGTTACAACTGACTTTGACAGTACAAGTTTAGTTAGAAGAGCTTCCCCTGTATGCTGTACCCTCTTCCCTCAGTGTCAGTAGTCCCTGCTTATGATGGTCCTGCCTCATCACCCAGCACTGGAGTTTCAGGGACTTGTTCATGAATTTTCCAGTGAAGGAGAAATCAAGGACTTGGTGCGAACAGACTTCGAACTTGGCTTATTTTGTCAGCATACACACACACAAACACATATACACACAGGCACACACAGAGAAGCCTTAGAAATGAGGACTGCAAACAACAGGAAGTGAGTCTCTCTTCCAGGAATACTGTCTTTACAAAAAATACCTACTATGCAGAGAATCTCTTAGTTTTGAGCATTTATTCAAATTTTAAAGAAGGAAGAAAACTGCCCTCCTTCTTG
This sequence comes from Sakesphorus luctuosus, assembly GCA_013396695.1. Lineage (NCBI taxonomy): Eukaryota > Metazoa > Chordata > Aves > Passeriformes > Thamnophilidae > Sakesphorus > Sakesphorus luctuosus. Next base: position 41,738 of record VWZD01000667.1, read on the forward strand.
CAAAGCACCTTTCCAAAGGCTATGGTCACAGCCAGAGTGTAACTCAACATAAAACTCATGGTACAATGTCTTCTCCCTGCCCTGAGTATTTATTTGCAGGCTATGTGTAATAACGCCACCTACTGCAACCTGACAAATGTAATTTGTTTAGCTTCAAAGTAATGTGGTAATTATCTTTTTACAAAGTTCTCATATTTGTAGATTTATGATCTTAATTTTGAGAAGAAAGGGAATTCTTCATGCCACATTGAAATAAACTCTGTTCATTAACTTAATGTTTCAAGGCATCTCCTGATTAAACTGTCACACACATAGTCATAATGCATAAATTCATGCATTTATTCTACTGAAGTTAAAAGAGATTCTTCACCAAAACCAAATACAGCATCAAATCTCAACTATCTGACTAGAGATTTGCAAATTTATTGTGCTTCAGATGCTAACTTTTCAGACTGTGAAAAAGGAAACATGACTTACCCAGGCCAGTATGTCAGTATTTTCAACAATACTTAAATCACATATTGAATGAAGTGATCTAACTAGAAGAAACATGTAAGAAATTACCAGAAAATAATAATTTTTAGATTTATATGAGCAGAAGCATGAATCATTTAAATAAATCCTCCCCTATTCTTTACTAATTACAGTGAATGATAACTCCATCTTAATCACCATAGTATTTATTATTCCATTTTACATTCCTTTCATGCTGAATCTATGAGTAAGGAGATGTTTAAAATTCGTGTTGGACTTTTGTGATCAAATTTTTAAACTTGGTACACAAAATTCTGGAGTGCATCCATATCCAGCAAAGCAGAACTGTTAAATGAATGCCTGGAGTGTTTGTAGTAACACTGTACATGGTTTCATAATTTGCAATCATTTCAACAGTCATGGTTGGACTAACGCATTACACTTCCACTACAGTTCTAATTGCAGCTGCACATGCTCTGAAGCACAAATATTGTCTGACAAATAAGTGTGCCAAATATGTATTTTACAAATCAGTCCTGACTGGAAAAATGCAAATGGATTTCTATTTAGAACCATGATTTTACTAAACCCAGATAATGTACTAGTCTCCTTTTATTCAGGAATATGAACATGAATAATGTGCTTGCACAGGACTCACAGGAATTGAGTTCATTTTCACCTTTTACAATAGACAATTCAAAGAAAACCATGTATCATTCTGGGAGACACTGACCCACTATCTTGAGCTGAAGTGGACTCTATTTGATGCTGTTTATTTAGCATAAATAATTTTTTCTTGAAACACATAGGAGGACACAGCTTTTCAACATCCTAGGTGGCTGACTAAAAACTAGTTACCAGGGCTTTTCTTGACCTATTCCACTGTGTTTAAAATAATCCAACAGCACGTCTGAGGATGAGCAAAATGCAATTTTGGTAGCTTGTCTGAAGGTAGGAATGGGACTTCAGTTTCCCTGTTTTGTTTATGTATTTGTTTACAAAAAGGAAAAAGCAAGATTGTAGGAAAAGGAAGATGTGAAACAAAATGGGAGTAAGAACTTGGCAAGTACCAGAGGATCTTCCCTTCCTACTCCTTCCCTAAAATCTCAAAAGTTATCAAAAAATCAACTTGTAACACAGAACATATAATGGTTATTCTCCTTGATGATCTTATAGGTCTTTATTTGCTTTTCTAAGCCATGAGGTATTAGTGTTTTCTATCACTTGTAAAAGGAATTTTCACTGATAGTGAAAAAAACATAGTAACTACTTTGCCAAATCAGATCCATTTGACATTTGCTTTATATTGTTTTTATTTCATAGATGTTCTGGTGGCATAAGTCAATTTCACATACTTGATTTGGTTACAAAAGAGATTACAGACAGCTGTATCTTAGAGAGCTGGGTTTGGTTAATTTTTGCTCTGAGAGGGTAGATGGAGTTTGAGCTCTGCTTTGACTGATATTACATGATCTGTCATATTTTTTTGTAAAATACATGTCATTTAGCTGATGACATGTTTTTTTCTGCGCTTCCTCCTTCTGAGTTGAAAAGTAACATCTTCACTAAATAATTCATAGAAGCAACCCCTTATCATGTAACTAGCTTATTCAGCACAAAGATCTTGAAGGGTACTTCACTAAAAGACAATGCACTAGAGAATGGAATGTCAACTTCTTTAATTAACTGTAGCATTGTCAGTTCCAGAAGAAATCACAAAATGATCCAGAGACCGACTTGTCTTACTCAGGAGTTTTATCTTTATCAATCTTGAAGACACAGCAAGAGTGAAGGCCTCCAGGCTGTTTTCCACTGATATTTCTGAATCCATCTCTCTGAGATGCCGATAAGAATTAAACAGAAGCTGCTTGGTAATACTATCCATGAGGCACCCTTTCAGCTAAAGGCTTTTATTTAAAAGAATTTTTTAGGTTTATTTTTGACTTGATTTAGAGGGCTACCTGACACAGCACCAATCCTCATGGACACATGAAGTGCAGTGTCACAGTCACTTCCTTCACCTGGCAAAAGGCACAGGGACACACACACTGCACAACATCCCTTTCATGTTGGTGACTGAAATACACCTTTCACAACTTGGGCCAACTTCTGCTTTCCTTTACTGTTCTGGAAGACCTGAATAACTGGTCAGTAACTAATGCAGTTTTGCCAATATGACACTAAACAGAACTGTGGTATGGGAAACAGGTGAGATTAGAAGGATCAGTTGGCTGCAGACACTGAACTACAGGAATATTTTTTCAGTGCAGTATGCTGCATTCAGGTAGAGCAATTCACTAGTGACTGTAAAGAAAGTGAGCAGAATGCACATTGCAACTCCAAAAATCTTTTCACTGGCCTTCTTAAAAAGCTTGTAACTAAACACAAATGAACTTTGCATATTGGCTAATCTGTTCCTTTTCCTGGGAATATCTGCTTTCCAAGACACATGCACAGTTACTCAGGTACACCCACGCCAATCCTACAATTTGTTTTGGAAGGCAAATTAATGATAATTTGATAGACACTTACATAGCAACCAAATGAGAAAAATGTGTTTCAGAATATAATCTGATTTTAATCAATAAGTAGATTTGTACAAGACAAGGATAAGATCAGGTGGCCACAACTGTACCATACTGGGTTTCATCTCCAATGTATCCTATGTATAAAAATTACAAATAATTTTTCATCTGACTTTTTTAAAAAAGAATATCTTCATACAAATAAAACCAGACTTTTTAATGTGAATACTAGTATTATAAAACATGTAATCAATTTTGCTGAGCACAACCTCTATAGAAAAAATAGAACTGATAAGTGGTTTTGACTTTAGCACTATTATTTTTAAACTAATGTCCAAATAACAGAGACCACAAAGTGTACAGAGAGCAAAAAGTAAGCATTATGACATTTTAAAAACATTTTCCCCTTCTCAAAGCACTCTGGTTCTCCTTGGAGAATTGTAAAGTTGAACTTGTCAACAATTTCTATTTTTTACAAACTGGCTTACCCATCTCTGGGAGAAAATAGGGAATAGTTGGAAACTGAGGACGGAAAAAGAATGTCAATATGAAATGGCTGCAGCTGAATGTCTACTACGAAGTTGTATGATAATTCCTCCTTAATGATTTTAAAACAAGATTGAAAGTGTTTCTGAGTGTTACAGACTAGTTCTTCCACAAGTAATTGATCTCAATACTTCAACTGGCAATAGAGAGAAACAGTTTCCTCTCTGGAGTTTTTTAAAGGACTCATTCTCCTCTCATTTCCCACAAAACAACTGGGAAGTCTCATACTTTTAACTGACTCACTTGTGAGGCTTTCATTTTATTTGGATTCCAGACCTCTGTTTGCCAGTTACTAAGGCAAAATTGTACAGCTATAAATGACCTAAGGGTTAGTTGGATATGTAACATGATGTTTCTGGAAAAGGGAAGATGAATGTTTCAAAGAGACTGTTTAGAAAATGAGCCTGTATATGCATACATGTAAACTTTCCTAAATACTACTGAATCTCATAGCTCTGTCTCATTTTATTACAGAACGTTATAAGATAAATTATTGCTAATGACAAACACAGACGTTTGGAGCCATGGACTGTGGTCAGGTCTAGGTGACAAACATCTCCCTGCAAAATGCAAAAAATAAGAAGTTTTGACTTTTGATTCTCTTGCATTTTCTGAAAAAGCAAAATATGTTTCCAAATATTTTGTGACTTTATTTTCCCCACTAAGGAACACCATCTTCTGAGTCCAACTTGAAAAGAGGCAAGAAAAACATTGCATATGTTTAGGTTTCTTCTCAGATTCTTCTTTTTATTCTTTCACCCTCTTTTGTGTCATCCTTGTTATTTGGATCATTCTTGGTGCAAATTTATTTCTGGAAGTATGTTTCTGCAAGAGACTGAAACGTCCTAATTTGGAAAAAATAAAAGTAAGTTCTTGTCGGACTCGGCCCCCTGGGCTCACATTCTCCATGTTCCTTCCCGCTCTCTGTGTGTTTTTTCCCTGAGGTTTTTCTACACCCGTACCCTGCCCTGCTGCAGTGCCTTCCTATCCCTGCTCCTAAATGTGCTGTCCCACCCCCTCCAAACCCTGCCTCTATTAGGACTCTTTATAAGCTGGACCCCAGCCGGAAATATGTTCAGGAGCCCACTCCCAAGATAGTTCACACGCACACAGGTTTGGAGAACATATGGAAAGCACTTTATTTCTGGCTGGGGTCCCTAATAGGGGTGGGGTTTGGAGGGGGTGGGACTGCACATTTAGGGGCAGGGTTAGGAAGGCGCTGCAGCAGGGTAGGGAACGGGTGTAGAAAAACCTCAGGGAAAAAACACACAGAGAGCGGGAAGGAACATGGAGGATGTGAGCTCAGCGGGCTGAGTCTGACAAGTTCTATGTAAGGATTGCTGGCTTCAAAGTTCAGGCTGGATAAATAGAAAACTGGGAATCTGTGTTCAGTAAAGGCATAACAGTTTCAGGAGGGTAATGGTGAGGACACTTAAAATCAGTAGGATGACAGACTAGATGCCTTGTGAGATAGGTTAAAAGGCTGAGACTTAAAAGGGAAGAAGTTTAAGGATGTGTGACTGAAATGTTTGAAAAGTCATGAAAGGTTAAGATGAGTGTAGAACGTTATTTGCTAAATCTTGCAATACTGGAATTAAGAGGTAATTACCAAAATTAGAAAGATGAGCTCAAAATAGAGGTAGATGTAAAATGTTTCTTTACAAAGCAAAGGGTGATCTGAAATTTGTTTTCATAGAAGATGTGGAGGCAGACAATAACAGCAGATTCATAAAGAGATTAGGCAAATTCATGGGAGTCATTTCCATAGACAAATACTAAAGAGTTAGGCAGGGATATACCTTCCAACACCCTTAATACAACAACTGGAGATACTGACATAGTTATAAAGGGACACTGCAGAAAATAAACCAGCCATTGTCCTTCCCTTAGACAGCACATGCCACTGGCACTCCCAAAGGTGAGATGGGGAAGAGGACTGCCAGCCAAAGCTTGTCGGAATTGTATGCTTTTGTGATCCTATCATGTTTATTCAAAGTTGTCCTCCTTAAAAGTATGAGGTATGCACAGAATTCCTTGGCATGCTTTCAAGAAGTAGAAACAGCCATGAATACATGAGCAACGTACAGAAAACATGCAATCAGGAAATGCCCATGAACAGCATGTTAAAACCGTAGAATCATATAATGGTTTGAGTTGGAAGGGACCTTGAAAGATCATCTAGTTGAGCTGCCCTACCATGGGTATGGACATCTTCAACTACATCTGCTTGCTTAAAACCCAGTCCAATCTGACCTTGAATACTTACAGGGATGGGTCATCGATCACCTCTCTGGGAAACTACTTTCAGTGTTTTAGCACCCTCATTGTAAAATATGCTTTCCCTGTATCTAGTCTATGTCTGTGCTCATCTGGTTTAAAAGCATTACCTGTTGTCATACCACAACAGATCTTGAAATATTTGTTCCCATCTTACAAGCTTCCTTTAAGTACTGAAAGGCCACAATGAGGTCTTCCTGGAGACTTCTCTTCTCCAGACTGAACAATTTCAACTCTTTCAACCTGCCTTCATAGGAGAGGTGTTTCACCCCTCTGAGAATTCACAGCTCTGTCTCCTCTCTTAACATTCTTGGCCAGTGACTTATGTGCTTCCCTACCATTCCTCTTCTTTGCTCAACTGTTATACAGTGAGACAGGATGAAGTTTTATACATATATTTTTGGCCATACAATGAGTTTTCATGAGTCAATTAAATATTTTTGAAAGGAAGGCCACATGGGAAGCTATTGGATTAAGTTGCAAAATTTTTTCTGCTTGGATTTGATGGGGAGTGGTTTATTGAAGAAAATATGCTGTGTACTGAATTGAAAATCTTCATAGAATAACTATAGAACTTCAGACAATTGAAATAAAGTTATTTTATTTAAAATCTTAAATGCTGTATTAAATAACCTGACAGAACTCTTCCTCTGAGTCTAACATTATTGATGAACACTTTTAATAAACTTGCCCAAAAAAGTCATAAATATGTAGGTCGTTTTTCATGCTTCTTCAAAGACCTTAATGACTGCTGAAATTACAGGCAAGTCTTATTATTACTATTATCCAGTATCAAATAGGAACACCAGAAAACACTCCACACAGCTTAATCTCAGTCAGCAGTCTTCAGTCAAATTACCTTAAATAGAAGTTTTCTGTGCTCTCTTATTCCAAACACAAAGAAAAAATACCAGAGAATATTGGTTGATCAGTAGGTGGCATAAATTATTCCTGACTCCCTACTACAATCACAGTTCACATTAAAACCAATAAGAGCTTTTATACAAGCCACAATGGAAGCAGGATTGGGGTGGTATTTTGTAATAGGGGGGCTTATGTGTAGAGTCACAGTAATTTATAAATCATTGCTACTGAACAAAATGAACACAAAATGTCATCCTACAGCACTAATGGTTTTCCAGTAGCTGGCCAAGGTTTTCCTTCATGGAGAAAAGGATTGAACAAGTAAGTCCCACACCTGCTGTACCTTTTATACCAAGCCTTATCCAATTATGCTATTTGAGATATTTTAACTCTTTTTGTTTCCCCTCTCAATTGCCACTACATGAAGATGATGGGTGATGGCCAAAAACACGCAAACAGCTGCATTATCTCTCTAATATTATCTGCCACCAGTTAAAGGAAGCAGAATAATATGGTAGCATCTATCTGTGGGGAGAAAGCTGCCATTCCTTGCCAGTTAGATGCATCCTTGTCTTGCCTGAGGAACTCCCTATCACTTCCTTGTCATAATAGTCAGATACTAATAAGGAGTACAAATCTCAGGATACTGCACCACAAGTCCTGGTTGAATGGTTTCTCTGCTGTTAGCATGTCAACTTCCACATGAATGTTTTTTCCCCTCAGGACTAAAAAAGAACTAATGGCAATTAACATCGAAGTCCTGGAGATATCTGATTCCTTATACATGCTGATGTGCCTGCTTGTGTTCCTTATTATCCTCAATTCTGTTCCTCTTTACTATTTGAGTAACTGACATTCCCCAGCAACAATGAACTGGTGAAGGAAAAAAAGAGTAGAGCTAAAAGACTTTTTTCCTTTTGGATATTTGGATATGTGTGTTTCAGCAAGGACAGATGACACTGTCCGATCAAGTTTAGGCTTGACATCTAATGGGAATGGTAGCTCCCTTATCCCTGCAAGAAGTGCTAGCATGGCAAATTCCATGTAAGAAGAGCAGAGAGAACAGAGAGGAAGGCGTATTATGCACATTCCCAAGCCCTCTGCACTAAGTGAGAGACCTCTTTTAACACCTCTCATTTATGAAACTATTTAGGTTAATGTACCTCTGAGAACTCATTAGTGAAGGGAACACAAAGAGAAAGAATTACAGGAATGTTTTTGTTCAGGAAATCAGACAGTAGCACAAAGTACCTGGAGATTTACAGGAAACAAAACTGTTGCTAAAGCCCTGTAATCAGGAATGCATTGTAAGATGAAATTACAAGTTCATTTGTCACACAATAGGGAAGAGAACAGGAAAAAAAGTCTTCTTTTTTTGGCTATCACCTTCAAGTATCTAAAACAGAGTTTGCAAAATTTGCAGAGACTCAAAATTCACTCCTTACTGAGCTCTCCACTTCATACAAATCAGTGAAGAATGCAACGAGACTCCAGGGCTTTTTACTTGTCCTGACTGCTCAGTACCTCTGCGGCTCTCTGCCTGAATTTCAAGAGAGTCATTTGTTCATTTTCTCCAGCTAAAACACTTGATCTAAGAAAGACTCTTCCTAGTATTGCCTTTTTTTGACTCTCAGGCTCATCAGTCAGGAGAGCAAAATAGGTGTAAACTTGGGGTTTTTTTCATCCTCGGACAGAATATACATCCCTCTTATTAACATTAGGAGAGCTTACCTTTTCCGCTCCTCATAGGGCCTCAGTGCCTTCAGACTTGCTGTCTGTATCAGATTGCATTACAGAGGCACATCTTTTTAGGTAGAATTGTCTCATTCCAGTAGCCTACTGTAAGAAAAGTACAAAACAAAGGGAGAGGATATTTAATTTATACCTTTCTTTTCTCCCATCAGCAGTATGTTACTAACAGCAAGAAAAGTGCTTTATTAAGGCTATATTTATATACAAGCAGATCATCAGGGACTTTGTTTTGCATATCACCCCCTGAAGTTGTTGCAAACTTCATGCTGAGCTTCCTTAATTCATTTGAACTAGATAATTGCTTAAAATAGATAGGAAACATTCAAGAGATAAGTAAATCCCCACCACATAAGTGCAATTCTAAATCACAGCCCCCACAAAGCAAACACTGAGGTCGATAACAACCTTTCCAGTGACACAAGTAAGTTTTACGTTTGCCTATCTGAGCTAGAAGAAGAGCAGATATCTTTGTGATCCTCCAGCCCACATGGTTTCATGTTTACATGGGCAAAATCAGCAGGACAAATAGCACAACTCACAGAGATCCAAGAGGAAGGTTACAGGGGCATTGCATTTATGGGACAGAGGAGGCTTCCAAGGAGTCCCACTGTTCTCTCTCAGCATTACCATGACTTTCAGAATACTCTGGCAGTATTAGTCTAGTTAGGTCCCAATGTTTTATTTTTCTCCCACAACAGAGATCCAGTTTATTCCTCTTGCACACTAACCAGAAAATAGTACAGCTAAAATAGAGTAGCTGTTTGTTTGACTTGCTGATAAGCATACATAGTTCAAAAGCCCCAGGTAACCCATGCCTGATCTCAAAAACTCTGTTTTATCCTGTCATTTGTCTTCCCTTGAGTCTGCTGCTACCTCAGAATGAAAATTTGGAGATGTTGAGCTTGCTCACCTCCTGAGTAAGTTGACTTGGATCCAGTGAATGTAGTGCAATAGGGTTTGTTTACATGTTCTCTGAATATGGTCACAAGCTATTAAATCAAGTTTCCCTATGTAACTGTAACAAGCACAAACTGTTGGACTGTGCTGCACAGAGTGGACTAAAATACTGGCATCACACTGAATCGAACTGATTAGGCTAAATTATTGCTAAGCCTGTGAGTAAAATCAAGCAAGAGAGAACACAGAATTGCTCTTTGCAGTGTTGTTTTACAGGATGGTCTCCTAGATCCTATTGTCTTTTTGAAAATATAGCTACATTGATACAAATACTATTCTGCATTGGATGAACCAAGGAGCCTGTAAATGGAATGAAATGCAATGCTTCAACAATGTAGAAGTGGTACGTACATAAAGTGAATGAGCAGGAATATGAATTTTCCACTAATGACAGTTCTAGACTTGTAAATCAACCCAAAACTTTTTCACAGATTCAGTTATATCATGGACTTTGAGATTTTGCTATTATTTAAAAAATTGTAGGGGTCTGATGAAACCTCCTGAAGTCAACAGATAAAATCTGTTCCCATAGGGCCTGGATGGCACTTGTGATGCTTCTCACTAAATTGGAGAGAAGGAAGCAATGGCTAAACTGTTAGGTGGATAGGAATTGACTGGATGGTCACATCCAGCGGGTAGTGGTCAATGTTTCAGAGTCCTAATGGATACCAGTGCCAAGTGGTATCCCTCAAGGAGTCTGTAGTGGGACCACTGTTATTTAATATCTTCATTAATGACATAGACAGAGGGATCAAGTGCACCCTCAACAGATTTGCAGATGACATCAAGCTGTGTGGTGCAGTTGACATACCTGAGAGACATGGTGCCATTGAGAGGGACCTGAACAAACTTGAGAATTGGCCCATGGGCATCTCATGTGGCTTAACAAGACCAAGTGCAAGGTGCTGCACCTGGGTCGGGGCAAGGCCTGCTATAAGTAAAGGCTGGGTGATGAACAGATCAAGAGCAGCCCTACTGAGAAGGACTTAGGGGTTCTGGTGGATGAGAGGCTGGACATGACCCAGCAATGTGCACTTGCACTCCAGAAAGGCAATTTTATCCTTGACTGCACCAAAAGCAGCATGTCCAGCAGGTTGAGGGAGGTGATGCTGCACCTCTATGCCATTCTTGGGAGACATCACCTGGAGTGCTGTATCCAGCTCTGGGGTCCTCAGCACAAGTAAGACATGGATCTGTGAGGAAGAGGGTCATGAAGATGATCGGGGATTGGAGCACCTGTCCTATAAAGACTGGTTGAGAAAATTCGGGTTATTCAGCCTGGAGAAGAGAAGACTTCTGGGACACCTGATTGCAGCCTTCCAGTACATAAAGGAAGCTTGAAAAAGAGATAGGAACAAACATTTTAGTAGGATCTGTTGCAATAGGTCAAGATGCAATGGTTTTAAAGCAGAAAAGGGCAGATTTAGACTAGATATAAGGAAAAAAATTTTTACAATGTTGGTGGTAAAACACTGGAAGTGGTTTCCCAGAGAAGTGATCGATGGCCCATCCCTGTGAGCATTCAAGGTCAGATTAGACTGTGTTCTGAGCACTCTGATCTAGCTGAAGATGTTACTGCTCATTGCAGAGCTGGACTAGATGACTTTTAAAGATCCCTTCCAAATCAAAGTATTCTACAATTCTGTGATTCTATGTTCATGTCATGCAGACTTCTCATGACAAGTGCTGGACATGCAAAAACAGTTCTGCTCTTTCCTGCTACTCATATATCATGTGTAAATTCAGCTATTTAAATTAGATCATTTAAATTAGAAGATCATCCTTGACAAATGACAATTTTTCATACATACGGCCTCTTTTTTCTTGTTTTCAAAGTGGCTCCTTTTTACGTCTCCAGGTATGATTAGTCCTACAAAAAATTGGTACTGCTACATCATTGTTTTGTGTGTGAGTAATCATTTCTTCTTTAGTTAGTCTCAACAAAACTTGAACATATCTTTGAAAATTTAACATTTAATATATTTTTTTGAATTAATCTAGAAATTATTTTGTTGTTTGAGTGTAAGGAATATCATGATGTGTGCACAAAAGTGAAATGGTGAGATTACAAGTACTATGAGCCTAGAAAATATCCCCAAGCTCAATGTCTTGTACAGCTAAAATAAGAAGCCATACAAATTCTCACACTGAGAGCTCTCATACTTTAGCATGGTCCATGTGAAACCCTCATATACATAGAAGACATACCTGATGAATACCTAACCTGGAAAGCTGAGAGAAGCAAAATTGTCTGGAAACCATAAAACTGTAATTTACTTATATATATAACATTTGAGCTGAATCAAACAGATTTGGTGCCTCAAGTCTGCTAAAGCTTACAGATGGTACAGCTTACTTTCCCTCTCCTGGAGTTGTAGTGTCAAAGAATCTGAGCTGCTATATCCACTTTTCATAATTGATGTGGTAGGTACTGTCACATTCTATATGGGTTTTTTTTCAGTGACTAAGCCATCTGCAGAGAAACACTACATAGGCAGATAGAAGGGTCATGATCAGTCTATAAAAGACAGCACTATCTTAGTGTATTGATGTAGAAATTATTTTCATGATCTGAAACACAGTCCCTTACTACTGTAGGAAATTCTACCAGAATACCTAAAGTATCCATGAGTGTGGAAGAAAGCTCTACAATGTGCATTCCACACAGGAATTTTCCACTTACAAAACTGGCATTCATTACAGCTGTCACACCATGGTCAACACTCAGTACATGACAAAGGTTGACAAATCATGGCTATAGCTATTCTTACAAGTAAACAGAATGGCAGAGAATCAGCCTGTTCTGAAAAGAATGCATGCAAACTACTTTTGGCCTGAAGTTGTGTCAGGGCAGGTTAAGGTCAGATAGTAGAAAATGGTTCTTCACCCAGAGAATGGTTGGACACTGGAACAGGCTCCCTGGGAAAGTGGTCATAGCACCAAGCCTGGTAGACTTGAAGGATTTGAATGATACTGTCAGGCACATGGTGTGACTCTCGGGAATGGTCCTGCGCAGTGCTATGAGTTGGACTCAATGATTCTTGTGGGTCCCTTCAGACTTTACATATTCTAGGATTCTGAGATACTTTCATAGTCTTTCTCATTTTGTAGATAATCTTTATGTGTGGGGTTTTTTTTCCCCTAAAAGCTAACAAAGAATACATAAAAGAGTTGTTTCTGCCATTGGAAGTAAAGGGACAGGATATGTTCTGAAGGGATATTGTGAATGACAGAACCAGTTATTATCTACTCAAAAAGAAGATACCATGCTCAATAGCTGATACAGCTAAAACAAGGAGGACCCTGAATCTGACCTCTTTTAGATTTGCCTCTTGGATACTATAACAGCTTGGGATGAAGTTCATCTGGGGCAGAATTTTGAGTGGGTGCTGAGATGGTTAGAATAATTTTATGTACAGTCTCCAACTGTGAAAGCCAAAAATCAGTAAGTGGAGCATGAGTTCTGTCCTGCTCTCTTTCTTCCGTCCTGCTTCATTCTTTCTGCCCACAGGTGTACCTGCAAAACAGGTGACAGAGACCCATTTAGTAGGCTTTGAGTCCTTTGTGCTCAATAAGAAAATCCACATCTTTCCAACTGTTCAGATTTAGCTTCAACCAAGCTAAATAATTTCTCTTCCTCTTCTACCGTGCCTTTTCTCATTTGCTTTCATAGCACTTCCCTTCTTCAAAGCACAGTCCCCTGCTGCGTTCATTGTTCTCTCTACTTTGCCCCCCTGTTTCCCTTCCGATGTTTCTCCATTCATCTATTCACTTGCCTTTCATTTTACCAGTGCTGTACCCTTATGTACCCCCTGCTGTCTCTGATATCCTTTTATTTCTCCCCTGCTTCCTCCACAGATAGCAGATTATATAAAACAGATTTGTAAGAAAATATTCACGTAGACAAGAGTACTAAAAGACATAGCATTCCTAAAATACTGAAAGCCAACTGGCTTACAAGAGCAGATGACCTCCTTTTTAGTGTAGGGTTTGATGCTGTGGGCTAAAGTGCTTTTATTTCATACAAACATCTTTTTTCTATAGAAAAAAAATCAGAAACAATGCTTAAATCCTTAAAACAGTGTATATTCCAAAACCATGATGGCATACATAAATTATACAAATGTCATTTGTTATTTAGGAGACCTTGAAAGTTCAGAAAGGAGTTAATGCACAAGTTTCTGTCATCTCCCTATTACCCAAGTTCCGATTTACATATGAGTGACCTCTTTTTATACCCATTTGGTCTCTAAGGCAGGTCAACAATTTTTAATCTGTTTCTGACTTACTACCAGAGAGGTTTTACAGATTATTCTCCATTTTTTCTTCATTTGATAATGTATTTGATTTATATTAAGTATTTTGAGTTTATTAGATCTTGAGTTATTTTTGGTATTGTTAACACTGGTAGAAATATTTCTCTCCATCTATCATATTACACTTGAGCACATTTTTGTTTCTTTCCCTTTCATTTCTATCTTAGTATAGGTTAAATGGGAATAATTCTTATGCAAAGTTATTCATTAAAATGATAATTTTAAAACATACCTAGTATCATCCTCTCAAAAGCTCACAGAAAATAGTTATAGGTTTACTATATGACTTTGGAAGAGATCAAGAAAAACTTTCTTCACTGGGCTTTGCAGAAGCCTCATGGGGCTGCAGCTCGTATGAAATGATAATGACTTGCCTCTTATTAAATTCTTTCATTTTATGATCTAAATAATAAATTTGTACCTAGTGCTGTGATTGAAGGAGATGGGTGTGGAACTGGTTCTTTCCTGGGTTGTTGGAGGATACAACCAAAATATAGTCAACTACACTGTGATTCTCAGCCACATATAAAATACCAGAAATAACAGGTAAGCAAAGAAATATTTTCTGTAAATGCTATACACTGGGATCAACCAGGTCTGAGAGTCTACATCATACCAGGAAACGTCCCTGGCAGACTGTTAGTCTGCCTTCCTGCTGCTTCACATTCATGTAGCAGTAGGAAATATTTTGTCATATATAAGTATGAATCAAACCTAGGAGATCTGATTTTTTTGAACCCACTCTCAGATATCCTTGTTTTCCACCAGGGATGGACTGTTCATAACCAGGTAACAAGTATTAACTCAATATTTGTTTCATTGGGTGTTTGGACTGCCTGCCTACAGCTCAGTGCGATATGAAAGGCAAGAGTCTACAGCCCATAGACCCAAACATTAACTTTTCTGCATACTGTCTTCAGAAAGCACCAAGTTACATTTGCTGGCTTTTCCATTATGGAATACTATGAGTTGGATATTGATGGCCTTCATGCCTCTGGAGATGTGTGAAGTAAACTGTCTGCTGGTATTTCTTTACAAAAAATATATAAAGTGTCAATGATGAGAGCAGCTTTAGTGCTTGTCTCTACTTTGACATCTGCAAAACTGGGAATGAACAGAAACAAAGAGAGCAGACAGTCACTAAGAATAAAACATGGATGAGAAACACAACAAGAAATTCCCGAGGAGAAAATACCAGTGCAGAGGCTGGATGCGGAGAGATAAAGGACAAGGGATGCTGGAGGGATGGGAGAAACTAGAGGATGTGGAGGGGAATCTCCTTGTTTAGCTCTGGGTTATGTAAAATGGGTGGCAATCCTGCATCAGGCAGACGGATTCCATGCCTCCTCTTTCCAAAATCTAGTGTATCTCGAGTTAAGTTCTCTACTTTGGCAACAGGAAACAGATGTCTTTGAAAGCCTCAGTGGTGACCTTTTTTCTCCAAGTTTAGACACCTGAACTATTGGTTAGAAGTGGCAAACAGGACTTCTCTCCTTTGACAGACTGTAAGGGGAACATGGATACTTACTTCATTAAGGACCTAAAATTTCACTGCAAGTTATGTGCCAGAGCTAAGCTGACAGAGTGTCACCCAATGGCATTTTAAGCAGAATCTGGCTAGCAGGTTTGAACACCCTTGCTCAGAGCTGAGATCATCTCCTTTTTTTGAAGAAGGCAAATATTCCTAAATTTCTTCAGTAAAAGTGTCCTGTTAGGTCCAGATATCAGCTTTCATCTCAGCTGCTGTCTATTATTATCACACTTAACTCTGGGGGGAAATGTTAGGATTACATCATCAAATGAGTAAAGGGTATGAGGGAAGACATCATGCGGTTTCAATCTTGTTAACTCAAAATTATTCTCAGTACTAAATGGAAAGGATTCCAGCAGTGATTAACAATGGATGCTCTTTACTGTGGTCAAAGAACCTCAATCCCAGCTTCACAAGTCCTAGTCCTCACTAGCCTGGCATCCTATTTTCTGTGTGACTCCCTTTCAGTCAAGCATCAAATAACTATTCCTCTTGCCAAGGCTATGCAGGTTGAGGTTATACAGTTCATGCCAGTCAGCCTAAGGGGAGAAGATTAGAAAAGTTAAAGGTACCAAACACTACAAACTGAGTAAACAAGCACAGGGTTTTCCGTTGTTTCTATTTTCTTCACTGCTTTCTAACCACCAAAAGGGAAGATGTTCCTGTTTTGCTGGTCTCACCAGTCTTTCTCCACTTGCTTTCCTTCATATGTGTTTGCATATTGGAAAATCCATTAATTCCTGTTCAAAATGCCATGAATAAAGGAAGTTGTAATCAGAGGCACTTCTCTTCCTTAGTCCTTTTTCTCAGAGAAGTGATTCACCAGGGGGGGGTGCTTGCTGTTCTATGCTTTGTCCTGTATATGCTGCTAAGGCAATTTCTCTCCTGTCTGTGCAAAGTATTAGTTCATTTCTCACTAAACAGGAATAAAATTCTTGTGGGATGTCTTTCCCTCTATTCCCAAAATTTTGTCTTAATGTTTCCGTTGACTCACGTTGACACAAATTACTGTGATATGTATCAAATAGCCATTGTAAGAACTTCCAAGTACCGACAGCATTTTAACAAAGCAAATCTATTTAACTCTGAAGTTTACTGCACAATCAAATTTTTTTAGTCGAAGAAGTCCACTGCTATTGTTCTGAAAATTTAAGGTGTTTGGAGTTTATTGTGCAAAATTGCACTGGACTTGTGTTACAAAATTCCACAGAGATAAATCAAAGTTAAATTAGGCAGGTCTGAGAACTTCGTTCATTAAAATTAATTAAAATAAATCATTATTTTCAAATTAATGTTTTTTTCAGTGTGTTTTAAAAATCACTAACAACCTTTTTCATGTTAAATCTGTCTCTGCTTCCAGGTTCTTATTGTCAGTGACGAAGCACAGATAAAACAGGTGATAAAATAGAGGTAGTCCTACTTTTTTCAGATAACTAGTCCACTACCATGCAAATTCATGAAAGAATGTAGCTCTTTTTTTTCCATATTCCATCCACATCGTGGCTGTATCTTCTTTCTCCACGAGAAATAATGTGTGAAAAACAAGTTTATGAAGTTGAAAGAGTAGGTGCCATAGGCTGAGTGGGCACTGAGGAGTTTGAGAGGAATGGTAACAACCTCATTTGTCCTTTTGTATTTTCATGGAAACCACAATGTCTGCATGTAGTCTGACCATGTGTAATAGATTCAGAAAGCATATATTAATGGAAATTTGTGGTAGTATCATTTAAATGTAGTCATGGCCAAAAGATGGAGTTCTATATAGCACAGACTAACAAATTCTGTTTTCTCAGTGTGCTTTTCAGTAACTTATAACTGATTGTATGCTTGATTATTTATTTTAGTAAACAAAAATGTTAAAGTTACATCAACAATGAATGCATCTGTCTTTTCTAACTCTCGAGTATGTACAGAAAAAGTTCACCTGTATTTGAAGGCCAACAGATTCAAATAAGGTAGGTAAGCATGAGGAATAGATAATGAAGCATGAAAGGGATCTACAAATCTATTCAAAGTCAAGTGAAAGAGAACAAGATGTTAATTTTTTTTAGAGAAGAGTTCATTTTTTAAAATATAAATCTTGAGGATTTAAAAAAACCCCACTACATTAGATTATTCTGCAATACAGTTTATAGGTGTTATCTTGATATGCCTTTAAAAACCTGTTGGAAAAAAAAAACTACATATGTACACAGTCAGTTTAGACTTTTGCTTGTGAATTGTCTCAATGCAGAACAAAGAAAAATGAAGCAAGTAATATGAAAAATGAAAGCAGCACCTAGAAAAATATATTGTGAACAATGATGCTAGTGGGCTTGGAGTGGGATGTTTTTGTGGTGAATATATGGAAAGTAATTCTGTGAAGCAATTAATATGTAGTGCTTACATGGAAGGTGACTATGGATAAAGTCAGACAGACCAGCTGGAGTAGAAACGTGATAATTTAGCATAAATTCACTCATTGACCCATAAGAAAGGGAGAGACACTTGCCATAGCATGCTTATCTGTATCATTTCAGTCTGTGTACAAAAAGAAAAAACAAATTTTCTTCTTCTTGTACCTTTCAATATTTTGTTACTGTGTTTCAGAGAATTTTGCTTCTATGTGCCTATCAGAGGAGCAGTTATCCCATTTCACGTCTGACATCCAGCATCTTTCTAGCCGTACTTTGAAGAATGATTCACATCAACCCTATACAAGATTAGTCAGCTTGACAAATACAGCCCATCTACTCAATGAGTGTCAGAGGCTCAGACCTCTAAAACTCTCTACTTAAAAGCTGTAGTCAACCTTAGAGTGAAGGTCATAAATCTTCCAGGGCTGTGGGAACTGCAGTTTGTTTGATAGCTGCAAGTCACTGAGGACTACATCAAACTCTCAGTGAAAGACTCATATTCTTCCAGGGTAGGACTTGGATCAAATCCAAAATCTTACTGTGTCGTTTAATCGAATGAATGAAACACAATGTTGATTTGCCAGCTGTTATATTAGAACCCAGGCTTTTAATTCCTTGCTCACAAATTACTCTCTGCATGCAGGCGGGACTAAAGGACTGTTCCATTTAACACCCAGTAATTCAGAGCCTGTAGGGAGTTTTGTTGCGCACAATGCAAATACTGGGAATAAATAGCAAAATATTCCCTAGTACATAAATAAAACACATTCAGAACTTTTAAAAAGTAACATAATTTTAAGACTACCAATCACATTCTGCAAGGAAATGTGTGCAAAGCAGACATACAAACATGCATATGTTTCATTGAGATACTTTAGTCTGGTCTTGGACTGCTAAGACTTGTCTTCCATTAATCTATTCCAATTTTGAATGCAAAAGGCACAAATCCAAAATTCTCTTGCCTTCTCCCTATCCAGTATCATGAGCTATAGCAGTCTATGCCCAGTCTGGCATCTTTTAAAATGAGCATTCTGAACTGCTGAAAATGTGACAGAACCTTGAAAAAGATTTGGGTAGGCAAAGAAACACAGCTTGAAGGGAGATAATGGTGTTGAAATGTAGCTGTCATTTCCAAATGCAAAGATTTGAAAATAATTCTTCACTTACCTGTCAGGATGATTTAGCAGAAAGGAGAGAATAATTGTTGATTCTTCAGTAAGTGAAAACCTGAGAAAAAGTGTGAGCTCCTAGCTTTTTAGTCTATCCTGAGAATCAAAGAGTAGAAATAAATTCTAGAAATTAGATGTTTTAGCCACATGGGCAGTCATTCATATCTCAAATAATTGATTGCAAGATCAGATTCTGAAGACCACCATTGCTGTTGTGTTTCATTCAGTCAGCAATGCCACATTCTTTAGACTATATGTGATAATGTTTTGGCTTGAATACTTTGGCAAAATGCCAAGTACAAACCAAAGCAACAAAGTTCCCTCTTCCCCTTGCTGAGAAAAGGGAGAAAAACCCCTCCAAAACTTAAACTTAACTGGTTTATAGAAAGAGAGAAAATTAAAACTACAATAGAACACATATATGCAAAGGCAAAAAGAAACAATAACTCTACACCAAGTCGCTCACCCAATAATACAGATTTCACCACCTCAGCCACAAAACACCCCAAACGATACTTCTCAAGAGACACCCAACAAGGAAAAGGGAGAGAATAACAATAAAATGTTTACTTCTCCAAACTAAAACAAAATATGAAGTAGCAGCGGGGCAGCAGCAAGCCCAGCTCAGCAGAACAGCAACAGCGTGTCCTGTCTCTACCTCGGCCATGATGGAAACTGAGCTAGGCACCTCCCAACACTGTATTTATACTGCGATGATGTCAACATATGGGTTGGAATACCACTGGCCAGTAGAAATCAACATCAGCTGGCCTGACCCAGCTCGAGTCAGCTGATAATCCGAGGCCTGCTCTAAAAATCAAAGCCTAAATCTGGGCCTAGCTAAACCCATAACAGATAATCAAATTCTCTTTCACAGCTGAATATGGCCAGATACAACACTGTGGAATGTCTGATTTAAGGTAGAGAAGGAAACAGATTGCCGAGAATACTTTTGTAATATCATCACAGTTCTTAAATTATTAAAATCAACACTTTTAAAATGAAGAAGATATCCTGTTCTCAACAAAAAAGTATGGTAGAGGAATACTAAAGTTCATTTTTATGTGTTGGCATGTTGGGATAAGCAAATCTGATCCAAAACAAATTTAATTTTCCATTGCACCTTACCTGGAGGCAAAATGTGCCAGTGGCCAAAAATTCAAAGTCTAGGCCTGTTGCACTGTTTACAAAGCATTAGGTGACAGTTTTTAAGTAAACTCCTAGATACATGACCCATACATTTAAATGCAGGAATCACAGAATCAAAGAAAATACTGGGTTAGAAGGGATCCACAAGGATCACTGAGTCCAACTCAGCCCTGCACAGAACCATCTCCAAGAACGACACCACACGCCTGAGAATATCACCCAAATGCTTCAAGTCTGGCAGGCTTGGTCCTGGGGAGCCAGTTCCAGTGCCCAACCACCCTCTGGGTGAAGAATCTTTTTTTAATATCCAACCTAAACCTCCCCTGACACAACTTCAGGCCATTCCCTTGGGTGCTGTCCCTGACTACCACTCCTCTTCCCCTCATGAGGAAGTTGTAACTGCAATGGGGTCTCCCCTCAATCTCTTCTTCTCCAGGCTGAACCATCTAAGTGACCTCAGCCACTCCTGATATGGCTTCCCCTCAAGGCCCTTCACCATCTTCATTGCCCTCCTTTGAACACTCTCTAACAGCTTAATGTCTTTCTTATATTGTGGTGCTCAGAACTGCACACAATATTCAAGGTGAGGCCACCCCGGTGCAGAGCAGAGTGGGACAATCCCCTCCCTCGACCAGTTGGTGATGCTTTGTCTGTTGCCCCCCAGGACATGGTTGGCCCTCCTGGCTGCCAGGGCACTGCTGAATCATATTCAACTTGCCACCAACCAGGACTCCCAGGTCCCTTTCCTGGCACTGCTTTCCAGCATCTCATTCCCCAGTCTGTCTGTACATCCAGGGTTGCCCTATCCCAGGTTCAGAATCCAGCACTTCCCTTTGTTGAACTTCAAATTGTTGGTGATTGCCTAGTCCTCTAATTTGTTGACATCTGTTTGCAGGGCCTTCCTGCCTTCGAGGGAGTCAACAGCTCCTCCAAAATACTAAATGTGCAATAGAGACAAAATTGAGGATGAAGATTTTATGTCATTTAGTGAAATACCACTTTCTGTGTTATCAGTGCAACTTATGCATCTATGACGCAGTACTGAATTTATTACTATTTTAAAAAACCACTCTTCATGCAGTGGGTGATGTGGTCATCACGCCTATTCAGTAATTCCTATTCTTCTTAACAACATATGCCCCTGTCACTTCTCATGCATCACACACTGCTGAAAAGACAATTATTTTTGTCCCTGGTAGGCCACATATTGGAGCTCTTCAAAGATATCATCAGGTTGATTTCCATGATTATCATTGTCTCTGTTTTACAGAGAACTTTAACAAAGAAGTACAGAGGAAAGTGTGGATCCTCTTAGGAGTATTGCATATGGTACTGTATACTTTTCCATGCAAGGGAATCCTGTAACAGATCTCCAATATGACAACTACAGTCAGAATTTAGACATTTGACACACCTCCAGACACGTACTTTCAGACACTATCACATAAATAATCTGCAATATGTTGAAGATATGTACTGCTGCCTTGAGCTAGTGAGCAAGTCTCTCACTTATATAAGGCTGACTTTCCAGTCTTTGAGCCTGATCAGGAAACCAACAAAGCCTTCTGTTCTGGCTAAAAGGGAAAGGTTTTGTGGTCTCCCTCTGCTTTTGAAGACCCCTTCTGAAGATTAATTTGAAATAACAGCACCTCTTTCGAGACATAGCAATTCCTTTTAGTACTTGTTCTGTGTGTCTATAAAACATTTGCATCATCCTGGCATACCCTGGCTTATTTCTATCTGGGAATAGAAAGGGATCTTTCTATTCGGGTATTTTGGGTACAAATGGTACAACTGGAAAATCAAGCCACTGAAAAATCCCAAAATTAATTCTGTTTTTTCAAGGATTGTAGAAGGTACAGTCTAGGTCATAAGAAACTAAATCTACTTTGCTTTCAGATTTACTTAAATTGACTTGGGCAAGTCACATAGGCAAAAGACCCCCACCAGTTTGTCTGCCTTTAAAATGGAGAGAATAGCAAAATCTTTTGCAAAACAGTTCTTCTTATAGTAACACGATCACCTTCCAGCGTGGGCACTGCAGGAGGCAGGACTGTAATAACATTTTTCTTCTTACAGGTAGAGGCTGGAATTTCCTCCTTTGTGATTCAGCCTTCTTCACTAGCCAAGGACCACCTGGATGCTCTGCTTTCTCCTGAAAAAATGCAGCACGAACAATCTGTTAACGTATAGATACATATTGCAACTTCAAAATCATCAAGAGCAATACTGAATGCCAAGTTATTAATTAGGAGATATGACAGATTATTTTGGTGATATGAGTCCTTGGAAATTAAAGCTGAAGTGGAACTACATCAGTGGGCAATAACATTCTCGTGGCCATGGACTCAAACATCCCTGGATACCAATAGAAATAACAATGAGGAACACCATCTGCTGAAATAAGCTCTTTATTCATGCTTGGCAGACCTGCAAAAAAGGAGGGGGAAGGAAGGGGTGTGGAGAGTTTTTAGCCAAAATTTGCACTAGATGAAGGTAAGCACAGCAGAGGTTGTCAGCACTTCCCTCACGGGGTTTTGTTTGCCCAGCCACAATTTTTCAGCAGAGACTAGAAGCCATCATTCAAGGAAACCACTGAAATAAGCCTAGTATTTTCAGCAGTCAGGTGTTAACAACACATAAATACATGCTGCTGAGAAATAAATTTAGATTCTAACAGAACCCAACTGCAATAATCGAGATGGAACTAATGCCTTTTGTGATTTCTGCAGGGTAGGCTAAATTAAATGCTTTACAGAGAAGAGGTGTATCAGAAATGTTTTCTCCTATAGAAGCACATAATTTCAGAACTCCATAATTTTAAACATTAGTCCCTGGAACACTAATAGTTGAGTACACAAGCACTTAGCGCAGCTGATTTTTCAGCTGAAAAGCAAAAGAAAGCTCCTATTGAACATGTTTTCAATTACCAGCAATATAAAGCAGATTTACAGAACATCATACAGTTTTACAATGGAATTCAAATGAACACACAACACTGAGGCTGTGTCTCAGTAAACATGATTTTTCCATTATTAGTAAAAATCTGCAGCCTTTGTGCTGACCTGGTAGCTTAGGGTCTAAGAATTTTTTTGCCTTACCTTTGTCTGAGCTGACCTTAGCTTGCTTTAATTGCTGTGCTGTGGTCAACTGGCTAATGTCTGTCCTCTTGTAACTTTATTTGTGGGAATGCTGCGTGTGACTAAGGCCTGACAAGGGTTGAAGTTATCATGGGGCAAGCAACAGCCCTTTGTGTCAGGTAGGGCAGGTGGAAGATGCTGTTCAGCTTTCACAATTCTTGGTGATAAATATGTGAAATAACACCAGGCAGACACAAATAAATTTAAGACTATTACTGCTGAGAAATCTCAGTATTAATTTGAACAAAGAGAATATATTTTTGTAACAAGGTTAATTTTGACTGTTAAAATATTTGACTAAAAGTAAATACTTAGTTTCAGGTATATGGTATATTCCTTTCTGCTCATAAAAACACTTGCAGTGTATTAAAAGCAGAATTTACTACCAATTCTATGCCCTTCTGGAACAGCACTATAACCACAATTATGAACACGTGAATACATTTTTGCTGAATTAGCCTGAGCATGCAACATGAATTTTATGTTAGATTTATGCTATTATGCTGGCTTTATGTCAACTGTGAAAAGACAGATGACATGCAATGAAGTCTGTTAATAGCACCAAGTTAACATACTAAAAGTTCTGCATTAATTTGAGTCAGCACAGAAAGATTGTATAAGATCAGCACTTTGCTCCTTGCAGCTGCAACAGTTTGATCTGGTACCCGGAATCTGAAGGCAGGCTTTCCTGTATCGTAAAATCATGGCCTGAGAAATTCTGGTATTGCAGTTTTGTTTGATATCCTACCTTATCCCTTTGCAATTCATGTAGGCCCTAGGATGTTCATGTGACAGAGAATGTGCCTTAAGTTTCAGTAAGTAGGGGATATTGTGATGAACATGATGATTAGTTTTTTTCCTTGGTGCTTTTGTCAGTCACCTTATCTTCCCTTATTTCTCTCTTCTCCCTTCCATCTCTGTTTATCATTCTCCTTGATTTTCTCCTTTCTGGCTTTGTTCTTCACTACTTATCTGTTATTTCTCTCCTTTTCTTTTGCCTTACCTGCTTTTTGATGAGTCTGTCTGCTCTGGCTTTTCTATAACCCACTCCACCTCTCCTTCTTGCTGATCTCTCTCTGTTTGCTGAGCTCTACAGACTGCTCATCAGCACTCCTTTGCTGAGGAACTAGGTGATGGACTGGCATGATGGTTCCTGTTTTGAATGAGGCATTCATGTTTATGGAAATAATTGGTGTGTTGATATTTTTGCTTTGACTGCAAAGGAGTAAGCAGTCCTAGTAGTTTAGCACTTTTAATTTACATTAAATGAGCAAATGGGAGATAAATAATGGAATATAGCATAATGAATATAAATACATTGTAATTTGATTGTGGCCAAAAATTACCTCAGAAAAAAAAGTAACAATTGTTTGAGAGAGGTCAGGTTGGCAATATAAAAATGTAGTAATTTGAAATTAAAACCAGGGAGACTAATAATAAAAAGATAAGAAAATAAATATGATACTGTGGAGCAGTGAAGAAACTCTCAGTCTGCAAAAGCTCATAATCAGACAAATCAATCTTACCTGGCCAGGGATGGAAATTACTCCCAGAAAAAAATGGTTAAAAAATAAAAAATCAAATCAACAGGAAACAAATTAGAACTGCATTAGATCAGAGTGGGATACCGACCTTGTAAAAGCTTTAGCTACCCTTTTCACATACCACTGGATATAGTGCTTCTCACAGGATGATTTTTCGTTGCCTTCATGAAGTGAGCTGATGACTTTGATCCAGGATGTAAAGCAAAGTCAAAACATACAAGATATTAACATGAATGACAAGAAGACTTTTTGGTAGTTTCAGCCAGAGTTAAAAGGAGTTTTTTCTTCTTGACAATTGTCTCACAAGAGAAAAATGGCATTTTATGATTGCTAGTATATCCAGAGGGCTAACAGGGTGAGATTGCAGCAACAGCAGCAGAGAACAATAAAATAATGCAATGCTAACTGAAAATGTAAAATAAAAAAGATCTTTTAGGGGTAAACCTTAATTCATATGAAAAAAAGTGGTATGTCTCAAGGGAATCATTTCATACTTTGCCTGTTACTGCCAAAGTACAGAAAGTATTCAGGAACTCTAATTTCATCCCTTAGCAGTCAGTGAGCTTTCAAATCACCCCTCCCCTTTCTTGAGCTGTTTAATCCAGATCATAACTAGAGAATTTTATCACTGTCTTAATCTCTCAAGTTGCAGTATGGATTGTGCATGGACTTGTTTCTGAAGCCCCAATTCCAACAGACTTCCAAGACCCAACAAGGAGCCCTTGCTTTCTATTATAATCTGAGAGAAATACAGACGGGAAGAAAAGGTAAATCAGGTTTTAGATCTGCTAATTTTTTTCTAGGATTTCTCAGTGAGAAATTGTTCCTAGGATAAATTAGGGATGAAGAAGGACCAAAAATAAATGTTATCCTCTGCAAAGACAAGACAAATAAGCAACAGTCCTCACAGAGTTTGCATTCCAGCCTGCTGGGAAATGTAGGCTTGCACAACAGGAGGACACAGAGAGATAAATTGTCTTAAGACCCAATTCAAAGCATGTGTAAGTAAATGAGCTTCAATTTCAGTGAGCTGTAGCCTCTACTTCACTGTGGCCTGCCTGCAGATGTCTACCATCAACTTCCACTTGCAGGAATAAATGAGGTGCAATGGCCTGTCCAACCAGCAGATGTCTGTTATGACTGACATCGCTTCCCATGGGTAAAATGTGTTTCTCTATGAATTTTGTGCTTGCATGTTCTGTTCACTTTTGTGCTTAACTTATATCCTGCTTGTAACCCTCAGCAACATCTACAAGCTGTATGAGATGTCTGCATATCCTATTGACCTTTCTCAAAGGCAAGAAGCAGCTGCAGTGCTGTAGTCATGCTGACAGCTTCAGTCTGCGTTTTACATCTGCTATCATCTTGCCAAGCATTTTTCATTACTCTTCCAAAGAAAAACACCTAATGGCATGCCTTATTCAAAACCAAATTATCACTGTTTGAGTCACAACTGGTTTACGGAGCTTTTATAAAACCTTGTGCTTGTGGAGTGCACAGTAGAAGAAGAACAGGGAGATAGAAAAGTAAATGCTTCACTAGTTTATTTCCTCTAAGTCTTCATGTAGGTTTGACATAGAAAAGAAAGTAAGTGCAACTCAAGAAACATGGATAATACCAAGTACTGTGCAATGTTAAATAGAAATATTTGAGCTTTAAAAGGCAGCAGAAAACTGAATCATAATTCTGTTAGTGTGGCACTTCTCCTGGCCCAATTCCTCCTGATGGCAAGTGCAAATGAAAGAGCCCAGAGAGAGCTTTGGGCTTGCCCAGTTATATTAGTTCAGATATTGAAATATATACATCTGTGGTGGTGCATCCCTCCACCTCCCCATAGTCATGGATTGTTTTGATTGACTCTTTTGTAAAATTTAAGCTCTGACAGCCATTGTCTGCTTGCATACAGGCTGTTCTGTCAATTCCCTTCTAATTTAATTTTGCCTGGCCATTTGTAAGAGTGTCCCCACTGCAGTTCCTTCCCTTCTCTGTCACTCAGTCTCATTGTAAGCCCATGTAGCCTGTCCCATTTCTCCAATTTTTAATAAAAATGAAAGCCTCCTTTTCTGAACAACTCTTTTCTCCCCATTTAAACAATCAGGACCACCTCCTAAGCCCACAGCCATGCTGTAACTTTTTGACTACTTCCCTTTTAGCAATACTGAATCTTGAGTGCACAGACTTTTTGCCAGTTTTTGTTTTCATCTAGCTTCTCATTCACAGTTCTTCCACACCCACATCCCTTTTCCCTGCACCTCAACCTTTCCTCAGTGTCAGGTCATATTTACCTGCCCTGTTACATTTTGTCCTTTGGCCCCCTGACTTCCAACTTGACTCTTCTCATCCAGATGCCCAATCAGCTTCCAGTTCCCTTTTTTCCCTTTTTTTCTTCCACAGTAGACTTTAATTTCCTTCTTCTACATTACCCTTTCCACTTTCACACTCAGTCTCTTCCTTTGACAGACACTATTCCAATCCTCACTTCCAGTCCCACTTTCCCCACAGGCTGTAATACAAGCCTCCACCATCTACAACCTCCATATCATCCCATGTCCCAGGCTGTGTTCCCATGTGCGGTTCATGGTCATCCCTACTTTCCCATGTTATTCTCATCACTTGGCATATGAATAAATTACATTTTTTCCAGATTTCTTAAGCCCAGCAAGAAAATTGCTTCCAAATGCGTGGGAGAGAAAAGACCCATAGGATCTGAAACCTGGACTTCCCACAGTAAGAGTAAGTTACAACTATGATTTTAGGCATAGTTTCATTCAACCACATGCTAGACCTGCTACAGCTGGGATTTTGGGAGACTTTATGCTGGAAAGCTGTAGCAAGAGGATATCTGTAGAGCATAAGCTAACCATGGCATTTCAAAGGCCAAAGCTGAGCTGCTTTTTCCATAGACAGAAAAGCCACATGCCTGCCAAAACACAAAAATGCATACATGCAAGATTGGTCTTCTAAAAATACCCTGAGGCTGAGTCTTTTAACAGGACCAAAAAAATCTATTTTTCCCTTCAATTATTCTTACCAAATAATTTAAAAGTTAATTTAAAAATAAATAAATCTATTGGGCAGAAACATGCTATAGGCGTGGAAAATTTGAGTTGAAAACAGCTGTATCAAGAAGTTGAAAAAGACTTCTTATAGGTACCATGAGACATACTGATTGCTAACTGACAATAACAGCCCCAAATCTACTATTTTTCTGATTAATTATTTTTTTTTACTATTATCTGTCACTAAATGCATAAAATAATCTGATAACAAGAAGGTGTGAGAGGCACACTTAACTGCTAGGCTTTCAGAAATGACTGAGGGGGAAAGGCTAAAGCAGAAGGTAAGATTTTCTTTGTAAGAGTATTGATGGAACAGATAAACCACATACTGAGTGTAATCTGGAAATCTGGAGATGTTCAAATGACTTTCAAAACAAAAATGAGAAGTAGAGGAGGAAATACTGTTCCAAAGCCTGCTCATTGATTTAAGCATTTTTGGTGCCAGTAGGAATAATAACAATGAAAACCATCTGCTGATCTCTGCAATGAATTCTTTATCTATGCTTGAAAGGCTTGTACAGAGATGGGAAGCTGTGTGTGAGACTGTAGACAAAACAAGGTGTGTATGGCAGTTGTTTGGAGGGTTCCACTCCCAGGAATCCTATTGCCATGAAGTTAAGACCTTTCCAGGGACTGGAGATCAGCTTCTTGTTGAGCTAGCTCATCAGAGCTAACAACATATTTCTTGCGGTTTAATTCATAAACCATCACTTAAAAATAAAAGTAAGATTCTGAAAAGTATTGGAGTTTTTAATAATTTAATATACACTGACCTAAATATAAATTGATGAATAAACAGAAAATTAATAGAGCATATATCAGATTATTTTTTACTCCTTTGGAAAATTCCATAAATCCCTGGCATCAGCTGGTAGGTTTTTATTGCATGCACTGCCTCATCCAAATCAGGCTGTTTCATGCTCCCAGTGGCTATGGTTTCTAAATATTTTTCACAGAGTTGTAGAATGTAGTACATTTAGGAATGATCTATTTGCATTAACCTGCAAAGAGATTTGACCATACAGGCAGAATGGATAGAAGGGTGCTGCACAAACCAAAGGAATATAAAAACTAAAGATGATTTTATTATGGTGGCTGAGGTAACCTTTATACCACTTCCACATAGTTATTCATTCACATGTTGAATAGTCACTGTTGAATAGGTTAACAGCTTCTGTTCACCACCAGTAGTGGTGGTGTGCATCAATAAACGTAGTTTTTGCAAATAGTCATATGAGACCACAGGCTTGGCATAGAACTGACAGAGGAGAGACTCACAGCATCCCTGAGTCTGAGCTGATTTTTGCAATAGTCAAAGGACTACTGCGTGACCTATATCTTCTGAAAATACTCTGTGGTAAAGATCCAACAGACCTAGGTAGTAACTGAGTAATGCACAATACTCCTTCGTGTTCACAAGAGCTGGAGAAGGATTTGAGGTGATGCTCAGTGAGTAAAAGGAAGTCTTGTAATGAAAACATGCAAAAATAGCCACAGATGGATCCCAAGACCAAGGAGGAATGTACCCCACACACCACTGTCATTCTCTTCCTGAAGAGTACAGGATGTCCAGGACTTATCATAGAATCATAGAATGGCTTGAGTTGGAAGGGACCTTTAAAGGTCACATAGTTCCAATCCCTCCACCAAGGCCTAAGATGCCACTGGCTAGATCATGGACCTTTCCCCCTTCATGCACACTCTTCTACTTAAAGGAGACTGGAGCTGTTTTCTTCAGGGCCCATAGGAACACGGGAAGAGTGAGCATACCTCAAGGAAAAAGGGTAGATACTACTAAGTTTTGTTTTAAAAATAATTTTAAGAATATTATTGATGAGCATTTTCCATATTACCTTGGATTATAAGGGTTAATAGTATAACTACCTGAAGGGAAGTTCTAGCCAGGTGGGGGTTGGTCTCTTCTCCCAGGTGTTCAGCAATAGGACAAGGGGGCATGGGCTCAAACTCTGCCAGGGGAAATTTAAGTTGGATATCAGGAAAAAAATTCTTTACAAAGAGAGTAATCAGCGTTGGAATGGCCTGCCCAGAGAGGTGGTGGATTCACCATCCCTGGAGATTTTTAAACGGAGATTGGACGTGGCACTGAGTGCCATGATCTAGTAAATGGACTGGAGTTGGACCCAGGGTTGGACTTGATGATCTAGGAGGTCTTTTCCAACCCAGTCGATTCTATGATTCTATGAAAATTGTCTGAGTAACTGTTAGCTGTGTTTTGGCTAGATTGTTATAATTTTGATTAGTCTAACAATATATTTTTGTTCCATATGCATATATACGTATATGTATGTGTGTGTTTGTACATATTTTATATATATGTGTGTGTGTGTGTGTGTGTGTGTGTGTGTGTGTATATATATATATATATAAAATGTTTCCTTCTGACCCTAGTGACATTTCAAATGTAACAGTAGCTGAGATGTTTTTGCGCATCCTTCAAAGAGGAAATAATACTGATAGATACAGACCTTTCAGTGACAAGCATAGTATTTTATATATTGTAAGTGCAATCAAGAACAGAGTGGGCTTTGTGCAGAGACAGATCAATGCTTCTGGATGGTAACTAAGGTATTCCAAAAGATTTCTCTTAATTGGTAACTGTTAGGTGTAAGGTATGAGCTGAAGTTATTGTAGAGGCTGAGATCAAGTCACAGATAAGATTAATCTAGCTGGTTATTTCTATTTTTATGCATCTATGGCTGCATACATCTCTGCCTATTGTGTTCACAATGCCAGATTCTGGATAGAGCCTGTGATCTAGCTGTGGCTGGGTACAGAAGAAACCCCTCTCTTCCTAGCACAGGAGAGAGAGAAGAGAACTTATGTTCACTCTTAAATAAGCTGCTTTGTACAGTAGAAGTTGTATTTTAACCACTTGGGCAGATAAGGTAGAAGATGACAACTCTGTAGTAGTCAAGTCCCTTCCACCTACTACATTCAAAAGCTGTCCACTTAGGAGTTAGAATACTTACTGCAAAGTACTCCGATGTCACTCTACATGCTGGCCAACAGAATAAAAGCCATCAATGAAAAATCAGCACAAGTAGAAACCCTGTGAACTTGCCTCTTTGTTCATTTATTCTTCCTACTTTCTCCTGGTGTTGTGACAAGAGTTACCTGCAGTGATGACTGTGGACCTTCTGTTTGGACCTTGCAAGTCAGATTTGACCTAGAGCCAGTTATTTGAAAGCCCAGCACTAAACACTAAAGCAATTGATTCAGTACTTGTGTCGTTCACTAATGAATTTACCTCTCTAGATTGTAGCTCCCTGCTTGGTGACTCAGAGCAAGTCTTCTAGGTGGCTAAATTGGTTATGTTGATGATTTTTTAGCCATATGATTTTTCTTGTTAGTAAGTAATCTTGAAGATTATCTGGAGAGAAAGCTGCAAAATAGAGCTTGAGAAATGTCTCCTTTAGAGAACTAAAGATGCCCCTCAGAGACTGAAGGGTCAATCTGGCCTATATGCTTGCTGTCCTAGATCAGGCCTTTAACAGGTCTCTGATGGCAGAAGAGCTTTCCATGGCAGAAAGCAGCAGAAATGGTAAAAGAAGAGCACTCATTGAATGTGCTGGTTTAAAGGTAAACCAGCAGGAGAAATGAACCCAACTCAAGAAAGATTACAAGTCAGAGTTACAATTTACTAAAAAGATTACAATAAATACAATGATACAGAGAAAAATTGGTTTTAACCCACACAGAATAGATGTATAAGTCAGCACCCTGGGGCATGAACAGAATGGTGTTCGTTAGTCCCTATACAGGAGCACTATGTGATCACCCTTAGTCCAAAGTAAAAGGAAAGGAAAACCTATGGGTGAGGATGATGGTCATAGTCTGGTCAAGATTGGCAGTTGCAGTCCTGTCAAGGTTCTGGTCCTCTTCTGAATCCCATAAGAGGTACCAGAAGTCCCCACACCCAAATATTATATATGCCCAGGTTTAGATGGGAATGCCCAGTACCTCCTCCAGGGTAGGGAGTTTCACAGTGGGTGATTTATTCTCTGAGTCATGGGACATTTTGGAGCTTTTGATGGTTTAGGTCATTGCAACTGCTTCTTGTGCCAGTCCCTAATAGCCCATTAGCAGACATGACCCCTCAGGCTGGGTGTGAAGGTGCTGTTGTCTCTCCGGAACGGAGTTATCACAGCTGAGTCACTGGTGTGAAGACAGAAACCTTCCTTATGCCTTGCGGAGTTCTTTAACACTCAGCTCGTAACCTGAGGGGTCAGGTGTGCCCTGGGCAGATGCTGCAAATGATCCATTTTTAACAGTTCATTAGAAATTACGTAGAAGGTGTAGAATACACAGCTTTGGTTACACCTACACAGTGATAAACTTGTCCCAGCTGCTGTAATGAGGACAATGACTTAGTAGAACTTTGGGATTCTTCTGAGCAGAGACCAGGGATCCTACTGCCTGCAAAGTAAAATAAGCACAAGCCTGTCACTTATCCCAGCCCTGTCTGAGCAGGTCTGTGTTTATTTCAGCATTTTTCCTCTACAAATTTCTTTCAAGTGCGCTCAGTATTCAGTAAAAGAGTATGCACATCTGCTGTTCCAAGAAGCAAGTTTAATTGCTGATGGGACTTTTTCCCACTAGCATTTCAACCCATCTGCATGTTGAGATTACTGAAGCCTAATTTTGTTTTTGTCTACTTCAACCTTTTCAAGTGATATTCATTAATCCCATCTATGGCATCTCTAACATGTGGGAAATCTGCCTAGAGTAATTACAAAGTATTTCCTCTGCACTTAGTTCTCGTATAAGAGCATGGGAAGATAATGAAGGCTGATTGTAGTGTCATCATTCCATTGAAGAAATGAATGATGCTGTTCAAATAACAGCTGGCTTGTTACATAAAAGAAATGACAGATCAGAATAATAAAGGCAAACTCCCCTTTAACAGATCTTTCTAATTTGAAAGTCTCAAATAATTGTCTTCAATCCTAGAAATACAGAAAATACTGGAAAAAAGGCACTTAAGTTTGCTTTCTGTATGTTTGTGTACACACATATATACTTATATTTACACATACATGCCTACAAACTTCTAGTATCTTTATTACTTTTGCATATGATATATGTATTGATGTATGTATGCATGACAATTAGACAGCAAGAAAGATCTCCAAGAGTAGTATTTCTTGATCTGGAATATTCAAGACACAAAATAAAGTATAATTTAGGGAAATTTCTTTTTTTATAGTGAACTGACCTGAAATGGACATTTAGAAATGTGAATGATACGTATTACAAATGAATAAGGTGCAATGAGAATTTCATCATATAATATAAATACATAAATTTACAGCACACTGCAGTTATTCATTAAAAAAAAATCTTCTGAAGCAACAGAGGTTTTTCTATTTTATGTATATTCAAATGCATGTATGTATGTATGGCCAGACTTTGCAAACAATTTGGGCAGGGCTCTCCCCACATGGATGTGCCCTCCCAGCCTGCGCAGTGGATTTTTTAGGTGAGGCACAGCGTGTGCAGAACTGGCCACACCGTTTAAGTCCTAAGGTCCATCTGCCATGGCCGAGCGAGCTTGGACAGTGACAGTGAAGTCCTCAGAACTGTCAACAGTACCTGGTACTAACGGGCTGACCCTGCTGAGCATCCGACATCTGACGGGATTGGATGGCAGGGAGGCATTGAACTGCCAGGAGACGGTCCCCACTGAGACTCAAACTCAGGTCCTTGGGATTCAGAGTGCTCTCCAGAGCGCTCTCCTTTACACCACGGAACTGCCCTATATTCAAATATGAATTATATATATATAAACATCACATATATAAACATCATACATATATATATATATATATGTAAAATAGAAAACTCAGGTGCTAAATGGTCCATTTAGAAGTTGCAATGCTCAGTTCGTACTCTGAGAAGCCAGAGGGCTAATTTCACTGTGTCTTTCTGTCAGAGTGTGTGTTCCTAGATAGTCTTTCAGACCACCTGAACCCAAGAGCCTGACCCTTTTAAGAAAGAAAAGATATGATATGATGTTACCAAACCACAACAGCTGATTTCTAATCGGAGTTTGAAGACAGACTAATAACAGCCAAAATGTGGTGTCTTCAAGGTCTAAGAATTTCCTTGAATGATCCAAGGAAAGCATCCTTCTTTGCAAGGTGTGACTTCAAATGATATGGAAGACAAAATTAAAATTAATAACAACATTAGTGTAAAATGAGGCAAAATGATGAAGCCTTGGAGAACAGACTTTCCCAGCAGCACCAGCTACATTCCTAAACTATATATAGGAGACTTCAGAAATTTCAGATTCTTTACATACTCTCACTTTATGTTTTCAAGCTGCAGCAATTGACATAAACTGGGATCTTGAGACCTGCAAATAAGATGGAACCCAATAAAAGAATTGCAAAATAATCACAGTCCATCCTCTTATTCCAAGTAGCATCCACTGGGATAAAATCCAAGGATGGAGACCACACAACCTGTGTGGGCAACATATTCCACTGCTTGACTGTCCTAATAAAAACCCCCTACACTTTTTATTTATGCATTAATATTTACCAGTGGGTTAGCATAAGCTAAAATCAATGCTTAGAGCTTTAACAAAGAAACCAAAGTAGAACAGAAAATCCTGTTAGAGAGGGCAATAAAATAGTTTAAATTGAGTGTATACACAGTCTTCACAAAAGGCTAGCTTCAGGGAATGGTGCAAAAAAATGTAACTTCACTCAATTATATTTTTATTATTATTCATAAATGAAGAAATAGGACTCTATATTGCCATAGCAACAAAATACCACGTGTCATTTCTATATAAATTTGAAAATGTAGTGTTCTCTCATGAAATTAAAAACAGCCGAGGAGCACAAAGAACATTGAAGTAGTGCATTCATAATAGGAAAATGATAATTTTCTGACCAATTGCTTTTTTCTCCAAATTAAAAGATTGTTGAAAGGGATATTTAGCACTGAAGTTGATTTTTGAGTAGCAGCCTTTTACTCTATAACTAAAAATTAGCTCAATTTTTCTCTAAGAATAATACACATAGCTTTGTAGAAATAATATGCTGCTTGTTAGCTCAGGACATAACTCCTTTTTAAAGAAATGATTGTGTAGACAGAGGTGTAAGCTATCCTACACATGCAGGCTGATTCTGCCTCCTAAAAATGTAGCTTCTAAGGATGTTGTTAATCATAGACTTAGTGAATAAATTTAGTGAAAGACTTTCACTGAAAGTCGTTTTATCCAACAAACAGATATCTACATGCAATTAGCACTAGATTCAGCAATCCTGAGTTGTGAACCTCTGCACATACTGAAAGCCCTCCAACCTCAATGCCTCTTATTACCAAACTAAGCCCAGTTGCAAATTTAAGGCAGTAGGGATTGAAGCCAAAATCAGAGTAAAAGTATTCTGCAATCTTTTAGCTAATGGACAACATTTGTGTTTGGCATTTCAGTATCCCATTTAAATGCAGACATCAGATGAAACTGAATTTTAATAGTTACTCGAAATGTCTTTTCATTAGTAGCAGACTTCCTGCAGCTGTCAGGAAAACATCTAAGCAAGGAGACTCTAATAAGAACCTCTACTACTGCTTATTCTTTTAAAGACGGAATCTGAAACTTTTCTGCTTTTCTTAAAAATCACAGCAGACTTTTTGGGGGCCTTTCAGGAGATGAAAAAAGCAGGTAATTTTAACTCAAAATTTTGAACCTAACCTGGTATTTTTGATATCACTGAAAGTTTTCCAGACTTAAGTGTGGCATTTTTTTGTACAAAGGCACTGTGCTGACTCTTGTTTGAGTGAATTTTCCCAAATGACTGGAGGTCTCAGCTGATGCACATGTTTCTTTTTAAGTAACTGGGATAGAACACTTGTTCATATCTCTGCTGTTTTGACAAGGGTAGCAATTTTAGATTATATATTGAATATCATATTTAAAATTCAGAATTTAGTTCTGTTAGTGAATAACTATATCAAGGCCAAGAGAATTAAGAGATGGATGTGTCACATTTTGTTTCTTGGTAATTTAAGTCTTCTTAAAGACTTCTTTTAAGTCTTCAACAATAAAAAGACATTTTACTGCTATTTTGGCTCCAGAAATTAGAAGTTCTTTGAAATTTTCTGCATTCATCCCCATCACATTTTTTCACTTCTCCACTTTTAAGAAACTAGTGTGGAGTATAGCATCTAAAAATTTCTTTAGAGAGTATTTGATGCTGAGTGGTCTTTAATTTAATAATGCTGACAATTTTGACTGATGAAATCACCAGCTGCTGTTGTGTCAGCAGCATGTTCCTGTGAGTTACTGGTTGCACCTATTTCCAACTGACCAAGCAGATAAGTCTACCAAAACATTCCCTGTTTTGGCTGGTAGCAAACCACCAAGGAATGCCTGACTCTGAGGGAAAAAGTAATTCATGCTGTGTGCATTGCTAAATTGCTAATTGCTGTAATTTCTGCACTGGACTCAAAAAGCATGGAGAAGATGGGGTGGTAGGGAAAGAGAAGAAAACTGGAGAAGCTCTTTTCCAAATTGCGTTCATTTAAATTAAACTCTCCCCAGACCATGACTATATCATAGTCTGCATTTAAGGGTTACAACTTGATATAAATCTGTCATTGGACATAGCCTTCCAAAACTTTAAGTAAAATTTTCAAAGAATCTACAAATAATTGAGTACACATGGCTGAAGTGAAGCAGAAATAAGGTGTTTGATTCTTTTAGTTCAAAGAAATGTATTAACCAAACTAAGATGATATAAATGTGTCTGGTTTAGGTATCAAAACAAAGAATACCTTCAATCCAAAATCCAGGGCCCAGTTTTCACTTTCTACAAAAGGCAAAGTGATTTAACTTTGAATATCCATGAACACTTCTTGTACTTACCTTAGTTATTCCCTCCTCTGTTGGCCATAGTTTGAATCCCTTTTTGGCTAATTCACATCTATGTCCCTAGTATAAAGTATAGCCACAATCTTGCTGCAGCAAGCATAAGCAAGGACTGTCGCTCGTCCACATTAAATACTGGAAGCCAAACAGCTAAGCTCCAGCTAGAGCAGTCTGGCTTCCTGGATCCTGGGTGCTTTTCAGTAACACAACTTTCACAAGGGGCTGGGCAAACCTGGGGTACACTGCAGCCTGTCACAGCACTCTGCCTGCGATTACAGCAACAAATCACTTTAAATTAGTGCAGAAGGGAATTCCAGCTACTAGGTGGTCCTTGCATACAAAGTATTCTTTCACCCTTGTACTTTTACTCATGAAAGCAAGTCATATGTGTGCATGACTCAGTTCAAGCACCTACCCAAAAGGACTTCCAGATCGTCAGAGTGCAAGATTATGCCCGTAAGATGGCAACAAGATGCCTTTGTGCTTAAGTTTTTTGTATTAGGTGGTTCAAGTGGCACTTCCTCAGATCCTGCTCCATTTTGCACTTCAGTTCACCCAATGAAGGAAACGTAGTCACAAATCTGGTGGAGGAATCCAGCCCTTGAAACACTGTTGCAGCAGTATTTGTTTCTGCAGATGGAGATTAAATAAATCTTCTACATAAATGCTGAGTCCTATATCACTCATCACAAGAGTACTCAGGCCATGAACTGCTTGAAACCTTTGCCAACAGCAGCTGTAAGATTGGTCTTCTATTGAAATGTTAAAGCACCTGAGATACACTAAGGGATGAAAGACAGCCTATCCAGGGAATTTCAGATTGCATTTTATATCCTGAGAAAAGAAGACACGAATGTGATAAGACCAAAGAGGCAAATGAGATAAGTCTGAACTTCAGGAATTAATACAGCAATGTCAAACCATCTCTTAAATACAGACACATTCAGACTGCAATTTAATCAGCTTGACTTACAAACACAGAAAGCCCATATATCTTCTCTAGCAAAACAGCCTTCCAAACTGAGAGCCTAAGCTTCCTAGAAAGTTAGTGGAGATGGAGAGGTAACTTCAAAGGACTCCATAGGAAGTTCCTGTAACCCTACATTTTATTCCCTAAGCTAGACTGTCAGGAAGAGCAGAGTGTCTGCAACTCTTCCTATGCATTTATTTCTTTTCACATGATAAATGAACATATGCAAGGTGTGGAGCTACTCATTACCCACTTGAGCCTGGACTGAGAAGTACAGGTGCTAGATGAACATTTTAAAACATGAAGTTCTCTCTGAATTTAGTACATGCATATGGGAAGCTGTATGGTGGCATAATGGAGGTTGGGAATAGGAATAACTCAGTCTATTGGTTGAGCCCTGAAGAATAGAATAGAATAGAATAGAATAGAATAGAATAGAATAGAATAGAATAGAATAGAATAGAATAGAATATCTTAATTGGAAGGTACCTACAATGATCATCTGTCCAACTGCTTGGCCAGTTCAGGGTGACCAAAAGTTAAAGCATGTTGTCAAGACTGTTGTCCAACTGCCTCTTAAACACTGACAGGCTTCAGGCATCAACTGCTTCTCTAGACAGCCTGTTCTAACGTTTGATCACTGTCTCTCCTAACATCGAGTCTGAACCTCCCCCAACGCAGCTGTGAACTATTCCCATGGTTAATGTCATGGCTTATTTCCTTTGCAATTTGAAGGGTGGAATATTTTCTGCTAAACTTCATCTAGGGTTTTTTGCACAGACTTTTTGAGCTTCCTACATGTCTGCATACCTACTCTTTATTCACATGCATACAGAAACACCTACAGGGTACTAAGTATATACTTGGTGTGTACTTAGATCTTTGAGTGGAATATGCAATTTTAACATGTGTAGGCTATATGAAAACAAAGAGTTTAAATATAATGCTAACTTAAATAGAAAATAATTAGGCTGAGTAAATTCTAGAGAGGTTGCAGACTGTTAGTGTCACATCTTTTTTATTAATAATTTTGAAATATAAAACAATGGTTCACATGAAATTTTGAAATGAGATGTCCTTCCAAGCAAATAATAAGCAAGCCTTTTGGACAGCGTTTGACAATGATTCTCTTTTTTCTCCACTTGCTTTTTTTAGCATTTCAAATTTGCCAGTGAAATTAGCACTTTGAGGAATTTCTCACAAAAAGCAACAGAAATTAAAAAATGAGAATGTAATTAAGGGGTGCATAAATATCAACTAGAAAGAGGGAAAGAACCACAATTATTATATTTTCCTTCACCCATTGATTATGTCATCAAAGATAATTTCTGTTTACTTTCTTCCCTTCTGTGAAACATCAGAAAATGGAGCTTCTTGCTTGTGTCTAAGACACGCCACATATGAGCCATTAGTGTGGTGTTTCTATTGAACTACAGAATGATTTGGAGGAAGCTGATATATAAGAATTCCTTCAGAGAGGTATGATGAGATTGCTGAAGGTCAGTCGTTGCTTACTTTATCCAGATATTTGGAAGTTTGAATGATTGAAAAGACAGATAGACTTACACTGCATTTAGAGTATAATCAGTTAAGAGTTAAAACAAACAAACAAACAAACACCAGATTTTACACAATTTTCCATCTCTATATTTAACAAAGTTGAATGTGTTTTGTATAAAGCAGAGTTACCAGACCTGTTTTGGAGAACCTCAGTGTATGTTAGGCCTTGTTGATCTTACATCCTATATTAAAATTGAGTTTTAAAAAATAATTTTTTTTCAAACTGCTGCCTGAAAGTACAGTCTGAACATTTGTCATTAAAGGTTACATTAGATACCTACTCAGAAAGTCATGCAGAGCCTTAGCAATGGAAGTTCAAGTGAAGGAATGGTTTCCAAATACTAGGAGATGCATTAACAACTTATTCCCTGCAGGACAAGAAAGTCAGATATCTTGGATGGCTCAAGCAAGTCAGGTCTAAAATAAATCATAGCAACGAAAAAACTATGATGAGAACATGTGAGCAATGCTGGAAAAGTGTTGGATATGGTTTTCATTGGGTG
This sequence comes from Sakesphorus luctuosus, assembly GCA_013396695.1. Lineage (NCBI taxonomy): Eukaryota > Metazoa > Chordata > Aves > Passeriformes > Thamnophilidae > Sakesphorus > Sakesphorus luctuosus. The sequence continues at coordinate 81,375 of VWZD01000667.1, forward strand.
CTTTTTTTTTGTCTGTGTGTAGATGTTTCATTTGAAGAAATCTGATTTGATTTTGAAGTAATAAAGTACATTTCCTTGGAAATCTATATAAAGATGTTAAAGAATCTGTGGTACTCTATCACTATAATATGTGCTAGCAAGTATCTCAGTGAAACCACATTATTGTTATACTCAACCCCCTTCAAAATCAACTGTAAGTTTCATCAGAAACTGGATAAAAATGATGCTTTTGTTGATTTCTACATTTTAATAAATGCAGAAATGTTTATAGAAAACCCACAATTTATTCTATACTAGTAGCAAAACCAAAGATGAATTGTTAATTAGAAGGCTTTCCTGGTCCAGATGCAGATCAAAAGTCAACAGGCTGAAACAATCAAAAATTAGGCAAAACAAGACAGTGTGCGGATGAAAATAGAAGTTTAATTTTGCTACAGTATCTGATAACACAATCACCCTGACCCCAATTCCTAGAGTCTGCACATTTCTAGGCATTAACACTAGCTTAATTTTCACTCATAACCCCAGTTAATAACATGATCCTATTTGTCCTTCAGTTTATGCCAAATAGCAACTCTTCTTGGAAACAGAAAAATAAGTTCTTCCCATTCTTTCTTTCTCTTTATTATCTCAGGAAATTTCATAAGGCTTCATATTAAAGTTACTGCCTCTAGGCTATCACATTGCTTATCCATCCCAAAAAATATCGTGTGTCCTCAGCTAAAAATCTTATTAAACATAATGAAGCAGAAATCAATCCTTTTATGAAGTACAGAGACACTTTTTACAAAATAAACCCCCACCATACGTCCCAGTGCTGTGCCAAATAATATATTTAACTGTTACTTTGCAATTTCCTTTTTTTTGTACAATCACAGAATTTATGTCAGAACAAAATCTTGAAGACCATCTAGTTCAAATTGAACAGATCTTCAGATGCATTCTGTCAAGTGTCAAGCAGAGGGATATAATCACTTTCTTAGACCTACTGTGTGTTCTTGCTAACGTGGTCCAGCACAGCCAGCCTTCATTGCCATAGAGGTGTGGTGCTGACTCAGAGTCATTTTGCTGTCCACAAGAACTCAGGTCCTTCTCAGCAAAACTTTGACCTAACCAGTCTGTTTCAAGCCTGCACTGCTCAATGTGGTTGTTCTGCTCCAGATCCAGGACTTTGCATTTATCTTCAATGAACTTCTAGAGGTTCTTGTCAGCCCATTCCTCCAGCTTATCAAGACCCTACAAATGGTGGATGTTCTCACCAGCCATTCACCCCGATTGTGTGTCATCCATTAATTCATTGAGGATACTTTCCTTAGCACAGTCCAGATCAGTAATGAAGATGTTAAATAGTATTGGGACTTATATCAAACCCAGCAAATACCTTATTCTGTTGTCTACCAAATTCAAAGTTAAACTTTGAACCCTTGACTCAGAACTCCTTGAGCCCAAGTGGTTTAATTAGTTTTTCAACAGCTTGAAGTCTAGCCCATTCACCACCTAGCATGTAATTTTTCTTTAAGGATGTTTTTGGAGACCTTCAAAGGTCTTGGGAAGCCAAAGTAAATGATGGTTTCTGCTCTACCCTTGTCTACACAGCCAGTCATTTCAACACAGAAAGCAACCATGCTGATCAGCCATGTAGTTCATGCCTGCCTGATCAGCTCAGTCAGGAGGTATCCTTTCAGTCAGGATGACTTTCTGCTCAACTATTGGCCCGTCAGGATGTACTGCACTTGCACTTTGAGGAGGTTGTTCCTGAAGATCAACCAGCAACCTTTGGCCCCTTTGGCATCCTTCCATGACCACCAGTTCCCCTTCCCTGAATAAGCTATAAGCTTTCTTGAAGTTCAGGATAGGTGCTTTCTCAAGTTCTTAAGCTCTATTATCTCCTAATCACTGCAGCAGTGGCTGGCTATCACATCCCCTCAAGTAGTTTGAGCAGTTCCAGCAGAGCACCTCTTTGTCAGGCCATCTAGCACTCCATCACAAAATTATCTGTGGAGGTCTTGAGTTGGTTCTAGCACTCATGCCTTCTCCCAGCAATAGATAACTCAAAAGGATAGGGTTGCAAAACTCCATTCATCTCTGCTTTTTCTCATTCAACCACTTCTGAAGTTGCCTTTAGCCATTTTTATGCAACTTGGGGTATCAGATTTCCTCACTGAATTTTTCAGCTTGCACGTTTATGCATAATGTCAATTGTTTGAGGTATGGTTCCACTCAATCAAAAATTATATTTGATACAGTAATTCCTGGAAGTGAAAGTCTGCCTTACAGTGTGTTAATGAGAAATCAAATGAGGTGAATAGACTCATACCTTGCAGCATTAAAAGTCAATTACTTGGAGGACACAAAGAAATTATTTAGTTAAAATAAGAATCCTTTTGGCCTTCTGGCAGTATTCAAGCCCAAACTCAAGTGAAATTAGAATATATTCTTCCTTTTCTTTAATATCAGCACTGCCTTATTTTTGACAAAATCCAAAGAAATATTATCATTCAGTTGTGAAAACAATTGAGTGTGTCTTTTATATTTCTGGTGCAAACAAGGGCAGTCAGAAACCTGTGAAAAACTTTCAAGGCTTCTCACACAAATCTCTGCATTATTGAGTGCTTGTCCTAACTCAACTATAGTCCACACATGTCCTCAGGTGCCATATCCACATGTTTTTTGAATGCTTGCAGCGATGATGATTCCACCACTTCCCTGTGTAGTCTGTTCCAATGGTTTACATCCCCTTCCATGAAAAAAAAAATCCTAATATCTATTCTATACCTTCCCTGGCACAACTTGAGGCTGTTACCTCTCATTCTATCACTGTTACCTGGGAGAAGAGACTGTCACCCATCTTGCTACAACCTCCTTTCAGATGGTTATGGAGAGCAGTACAACAAGAAACCAGCTTAGCAGTACAACAAGAAACCAGCTTACCCATATTCCCAGTCTGCATCTAGAGTCACTTTGTTGTTTCAAAATTTGGCATTTGATTCATGCTGTTAACTTATTTCTCCCACACAACTTTTCAGATATACCTTAGATCAAAGGACAAAGAACATCCCCAATTCCATTTCTTCTTGCTTGTGTGCTTTCATGATAGTTCCTTTTTTATCCTCTCAGAAAAGAAGTTTAGAGAACAGTAGATTAGTACCTTGATAAATTTATAGATTTTGTTCTTAGCCTTTGTGAAACTGAAATTTCATCTCAACTGCAGTATTCCTCATCTATCATCATAATCACAGATGTACTGCTTTAATGTTCAGTTGATACTGGAAAAATTAAAACAATGACCTTTGTGTTAATTAGCAAGTCCAGAGAAGCTACTTAGATGGAAACTGTGGAACTCAGCAGGGAAGTAGTTTACATATTTTACTCATATCTTATGTTAATTATGGGCTCAGAAAAATGTTACCTTATCATTCCTTTATTTTAGCCTTATTGTTTCTTCGTTTAGGAAATAAACAGCCTCATAATTCTTTTATTTTAGTTGGGGCAGTCATATATTTCCTATGAATTCTTTTTTTCTTAATTCAGGTGAACTAGAACATTAGAAACTGTTCAGTGGATTGTGCACATGGTGCTGAGTGATTCACTATGCTATTTTCTTCTTTCTCAAGACAGTCTAATGATGCATTGCCTTTAATTTTTTGATAATATAAAGAGTTAAGCCATTATCCATGTCATTTTAATGCAAAACCTTCTCATAAACTTGCAGGTTGGATCTTTTCATAGTGCAAATTCTGTCTTTTCAAATACCTCAGCAGTGTACCTCCCTGCACTATAAAATAAAATTGCAATACACTTCTAAATAAATTCAATTGTCAGATTCTCCACTCTTAGCCCCTACCCTCACAATGAAAATGCCCAGCTCTAAAAGCTATTAATGGCCATGTCACCAGTTCCTTAAGCCCCCTCATAAATTACCATTTTGCTCTGAGAATATATTATCTTTAAGTTATTACTTGAAATGATATTTGGCAGTGAAGCTAACACAGAGATTGTCAGGTAAGACTGATGCTGTCAGCCTGAAAGCTCAGTCATAGAGCCAGTAAGTACGGCACAGATACAGAGCTGAAACTGCCTGAGCTTCTCCTGCAACAGGACCTGTCAATCTGTCATGTCACCTACTCTGATTAAAAGATTTTGTGAGCAAGTGTCTGCAACTGCAGCAATTTTTTCCTAGAAGGTAATGATGCAAAAATAAAAACCTGACTGATATGTCCATCACAGAATGGTCAAGGGCAATAGAGCTAGTTTCAAAGCTGCATGTTTCCATTAATTCATGACCTTTTAGTGCAAGTTGCTTAAAAGGTCTCTTTTGACCCCTGTTTCCTCAGAATATGCTTATAACATATGCTATCAGTACAGACACTTCAAGTCCTTCATCTGCCACCTTTGTTTAAGAAATAAACTATAGCCTGGAAAAAAACCAAAGAACTTTTCACTTTAATAAAATGTGTGAAAGAAAACATATTTTCTTCTTCCTTTCTCAGTTTTCAGAAACTTCTCTGCATCAGGATTACATTTTGTCTCATCTTCAAAAGAGGTCTTCTACACATAGTCTTGCAGAGAGCCCTTCAATAAAAACAAACTCTAGAAACTTTGGCTCTAAATCAGAGACCTGTGGATGACTTGCAATAAATAGAGGGAAGATCAAAGGAGGATTAGAGGCTGTCTCTGGAGAACATGAGCAGGAATGACAAAAGAAAAGGTGCTAATTTTAGCTTAGTTATGTTCCCACTGGGAAAATAATGAAGGAAAAAATCCCATCATCTTTGTTAGATTAATTACCTAATAGAAGAATTCCTTATATACCTGCATTACTAATGTCCCATTGTCCCATACACCAGATAGGAAGAGACCCCTGCAGATGATTTCATGCTCATAAATTAGTACATTATATGTCTAAACTCAAATAATAGATAGGAATTTTAAAAGTTTTGTTACATTTAGAAAAATATAGACATAAAACAAAGGGGAAAACAGACCTTTTCTCTCCTTTCTTTTTCCTCTTTCTTCCTTACATGGCTGGGTTTGTTCAAGCCTCCTGTAAGGCATAATTTGTGAAGGTGAAATAATAAATAGCAACTTTATTCTTTAGATTAATGAACACTGATTAGCATTTTCACTTCTTCTCTGCAGATTTAGAAAAATGCCTGTTTCAAGGTCATCTTTATTGTTTAATCTAAGCTTTCACATTTGTGTGCTTCAGGACTTGATTCACAGTAAAATGGGTGTGAATTTAGACCTGAATACTATGAGATGTTCTGTCATGCATTGTTATTAAATTTAGGTGATTAACCACATCATATTTCATCCTCTGACTTACTATTTTCATGGCAATAGTCTCCTACTATGTGTGGCCAAATGATATACCTTTCTGCTCACAACAGGGTACCAGGGTCTGATAAATTGTCACTGTAGACAGTCTAGGGCTGGTAACTTGGATAAGCATAAAAAAATAGTCTCATCGTCTGAAGGTGCACATTACCAGGTTTCCTTTTTGTGGAAATGGAGCACAGAGAAGACAGGAAAATGGAGAGAAAAAGGATGAGGAACTGTAATCAGGGCAGAAACCCACATCTGGAATTGGGAAGTTACCCCAGGCTGCCTAATGCAGACAAAATTCTCACAAGGCCTAAGGTAAACATATCCAATACCTGGCCAAGCTCTTCTCTATGCAATTATATTGTATTTCCTACATCAACTTTCATCTGATGATCCAAAAATGTGTTACCAAGGCAAAATGTACCTCTCTATCTTAGCAAAATGGGATGCTGGAATACAATGAGGTTAAGAAATTCCTAATCATTGAACCATTTATCTTTATTGCCAAGGTCAAAGATACTAGAGTAGTGGGATAGCTCTTTCTGGAAATTGATGATTAAATGATGAGTTCATAGAAATTAGTCATAATTTTCTTTTTGACTTCTGCAACCAAGCGAAGTCAAGAATTCAGTTCAAATCTTTGACTGATCAGCTGCTGCTTTGCATCATGATGGAACCTTGTTCCTCCGATGAGGGCTGAGATACGTCCTCAAAAATATTTTCTTTTATGATGATGTCAAAGAGCAGAGGAAAAAAAAGCGCTCAGATGCTGTGTTTAAAATATATTGATTGATGCCAAGAAATTCAGCTAAAGCTCATCCAAGCCTTAAGCCATTTCACTCTATATATGCCTTGCAATTCATAAAATGCAACTGTTAGGAAACATATACTCTGCCTGATGTCCATAAGACTATTTAATTGGATAAGCACTGTCAAATGCAGTTAAGCTTGATTCTGTAATGATAAGAATGTCAAATCAGCCAAACTGAGTAATACTAGAAATCCATCCTACTGGAGTCTTGAAAAGTGCCTTGGGAAAACAGGCATGCATAGAGTAAAGGTTCCCTTGGAGCCTCTGTGCCTGTACACTCCATTGCTGCTTAGGTTTTGGCTAAGCCAGCTCATGCTAAATCCTGAAGTATGCTGATAACATACCATTAGGTCAAAGCCAGTGTATAACATAGGTATGACAGGTGCCTGGGAAAAGCTAAAGGCCCATAATCACCCATAAACTGCTGTCTCTCGTGCTCATTTTTATGGCAGTCTCCTCAGAATCCACTAACTTAGGGAAATGGTATAGACCAAACCTCCAGACTGGAGGGTATAAAACATCAGCTTACTCAAAAATCTTCTAAACAGCAGCTGAACTGATAAGGCTTTCATGTATCCTGGTGTGATACAAGGGACACCAACACTGTGATGGAGAAGGAATGATGAGCATTCTCACTACTGGGTAGGTAATTAGTTAAATTAAACCACAGAGTAAATTGTCCTGTAAATCTGAAAGATCTGAACAGACCTAAACATATCTCCCATTCAACTATAAGAGTCCACTTCCTACATCAGAAATTGCATCCAGATAACTGTTATTAACAGATGCTGAAGGTTATGAGCTCATTTTGGCCTGCACAATATCACGTGACAATGAATTAGGCAGTTTAATTATTTATAATATGAAAATAATCTCTCTAGAGAGAAAGCAGTAGTTTAAGTAAATTGTAAGGTAGCTTGTTTAGTCAGACACTCTGTGGATCATGTTGCTGTGCCTGGGACATGGCAAATACACCAGACAGTGATACCATGAGCAAAGGATATGCATTAGAAATGATCCAGTTACACTTTCATGCTATTAGTAGCACATTGAATTGTGATGGAAGCCACATCAGGTATATCCCAATAGGCTACAAAGGAGAACAGGAGCAGATATTTCAGGAAGAGGTCTCAGTCTGAAACTGTGGTTATGTCAGTAAAATTGACAGTGACTTCAAGCACACTACTCAGCAAATTGTTCCACAAGGCAGCTCAAGAAAATTACCTGAGCATCTCTTCAGTTTTACTAGCAGAAACATGACCTGGTAGCGTAACAGCAAATGCTGCCAATTTTCTTTACTACATGCTAGAAAGAAATTCTTATGGCTTGCAGTATAGGTATTTTCTTGTAGATGGTCCAGAGAATGAATAGTAACAGAGAATTTTGACTTCTTCCTATGCTGGCAGCCATATAAGAGATTTATAAAGGAACAAAAAGTATTATGAGCTCTTTACTGCCCTTCATGCAATAGGAAGCACAGTCTTAGGAGACAATAGTATTAGGAGGCTATCAAATCCAGAAAAAATGTTCAAAAGAAGGTAAGTCAGAAAGTAAATGTGTCTTCACTTCACCTGTCAATCCTTGATAAAATTAGATAGTTACATGACTCACATACAGAATCTGAACAATTTTTCCCTCTGACATAGTTGTCAGATGCACAAAAACTCTATATAATCTGGCTGTGAAAAAAACAATGTACAAAACAAAACTGCAGCTTTGGAAAGGGTAGGCAAGCAAATTTGTGGTTACAAGTTTAATTAGGATCACATCAGGAACTTAGAGAGGATTGTCCTGGCTCTTTGCACACTCCTGGGAATTCACGCTTTCTACTTTGTCAGAAAACCAGGATTAAAGTTATTTGGTCAGGTTTGTGGGTACAAAAACTTTGCAGGATGATAGTGTTCACTTGTATTCACTTGTGTTTGTCACCAGCCTTTTAAAATCTCAGTGTTTTGCCTGAGATGGCTGACCTAATCTAACAGCTTCCAACCTACAGATGGTCTGTTCCATAAAGCAGCAGTTGAGGGGATCAGCTCTAGCTCCTTTGCAGGAAAGCTTTCCAGTTGCAATCCAAATGACATAAGCACAGGCTAAAAGGAGAAGGAAAACAAAAGAGGAGAGGTAAGCAGCAGATATCACTGACAAATAAGCTGATGTGGCATTTACATTTTTGTAATTTGTCCGAAGTTTTGTTTGTTATTGGCTTTCCTTGCATAGGTAAGTCTGACAGTCTGCTCTGTAGTCTCCAACTCTATGTATAACTGAGACTGTTAAGACTTTGTGTAATCATTTGTAACTCCTTGGCTGTTTGTAAGAGATGGAAGCCCATAGCAATGTCAAAAGGATTTACTGAAATGCACAGAAAGAGCAAAAAATGTATTCAAGCCAATAAAATATCACCATACGACCCACAACTAGCAAGCAGAGATTTACATTTCAATTGATAGTTCATTTAAATTGACACTTAATTCTGGAAGAACAAAATATTCAACTCATCAACTGGAATCCCAAACATCCAGCAGGCAAAATAATCCATGAAGATTAAGAGCTTTACTCACATGCCTGCCTCATTTTAAAAAACAAGCAGAACAAGATTTCAAGTGCCTACGGCAGAGTTGTGCGATGCGCTGAAACCAAAACCACTACTAGACTCCATAAGCCACAGCAATGTCTCATGTACAGGAGCTGATTTTGGCAATTGGGTATCCTGACACACCATGTGTCTGTGTCTCAGAGGGCAAGGTTCCTTTGCTAATCTGTAAAACACCTTTGCAAGACCTGGAGTCACCTAGTCAGCCTGTATGCACAAAAAAATCTGACCACATCACATCCTTTTTCTTCTGTCCAGAAAAGGTGAAGTGCATTTGGAGTCTCAGGAGGAAGTTGAAAATGGAAAGTATTATGCAGATCTCCTTCAGGTTCTCTTCCTCAGGGCCATTCAAAAATCTTGCAAATTCTGCATCTTATTCATATCAGCAATTCCTCACATAAAATATTACGTTGCAATCACACAGTGTTCCCCAAAAGATATTTGTTGCCTTTTCTTTTAAATAAACAATAAAAGTTTAAATCACTTTAGCAGTCTAACTGCTTTTGGCCACCATAAGAAAAGGAAGGATCCCAGTGCATCCTATGACTATTCTTGGAGTGTCTTAGCTCCACGTGGCACCGCAAAACCTGAGAAATCTATATCTGTACATGTTGCTCACTGAATATACCTAATATAATGTACACCCAAGTACAAGAGCAAGCACAGGAAAAAATACCAGGGTACAAGCAAGTAAATACAGATAACTAGAGCTCAATGGATGAGTAGGAGTAGTTTGCATTCTTGTTCTCCTGTGTACCCAAGGAAATATACCTATTAAAGTAACCAAACAAAGTAGTTAGAACACATATTTATTGTCTCAATACCAATAACAGCATGTTTTTGGAATGTCTTTTTTAAAGAAAAAGTAAGTGAATTTAATTCCTTTGGTATATTTTTACATTTTTATGTGATTTTTGTTGTCAAAAAGAAAAGTAATTGCTAGCATTCTTCCTGGCCTACATGTAACCATAAGTTGGTGGGCTTGCTTTTTTTAAAAATTATCAGGAGTTATAAATCTGGGAAGAGTTTAATGAGATCCACTAACACGCAACAACAATATCTCTGTTCAAACCTAAAAGCAGAGCAGTTGGCAATTTAAAAAAAAGTGTCATTAGGATGCCTCACTTTCTTCCTTTTAAAAATATATTTCATTTTATCTTGTTTTCACACAGGCAAAGCCATTGCAGTTTAAAAAGGCACAATAGTTCTTTTTAGATTAGAAAAAGTCTAACTCCATCCTGCCTGACTGTCTAGGAAAGTGATACTTGCTGTAGCAATTACAAGGGTGATTTGAGCTTTTTCTCTAAGGGAAGCAGACTAGCTCTTGTCTAAATAAAGCAATATGTTCCTTTAAAAAATACAAAAATATATTATTGTGTTGTCAAAATTTCTAGAAAGCTGCTCTGATCACCTTAATATGTCTCACAGCAGGCAGTGAGGAGGCATTTGTAGGGCCTATTATAAGTTTTCCCAGACACACTTGCTGAACAATTGAATCCCTGTGAGTGGCTGGGAGAAGCAGCAGATCACTGCACAGCTGCATCCAGGACGTGGTTTGCTATAAGGAGACATGCTGGGTGAGAAGGAAGAAAAATCCCACTTCTTCCTCTGAAGAAGCCTGTCATGTATTCAGATGGTCTTCGCTTGTCTCAATATCTAATGAAACTTTTGGGACAAATGACACTGGTTTATACTAGTTAAGAGCTGAGCTTCGGTGGTCATTACAGTCAGGCAGGGAATATGACATGGTAAGTTTTACAAGATTTCAAGCTGGGCTTGCAGCTATTACTCAAGCTGAGCTCCAGAACTTAGAGCGGGCTTCTTATTTGTCATTGCACAGCTTTCCCTCTGCTCAAAATCCTGCTTGCCTACTATTCTTGCATACAGCCAGGCACATTTTCTTTCATTTGTTATGAATGACATGTATGTACCTCTGGTTTGTGCATGTCTGACAATTCTCTCATCGTCACCTGAGACTATAGGTGTCCTTCCTGGCAACCTGATTGCTGTAGTAATATCAAAAAGGAGGAACCTGATGGCAGACATCCTTCTTCCAAGAGCAGAGAGGTTTATACTCGGAAGTAAAAGTCACATGTCAGTGAAAAATGAAACTAAAGAAAAACCAACAATAAAACTTGATTAGTTCCATCCTAAGCAAACCCAGAATTTTTGTCAGAATCTACTAAAGGAAAAAGGGAACTACAAAAGATTTTGATTAAAGGAACATAAAACATCAGGGTGCAACAGAAAATCAGAATCTGTCAGAGAAGTAGTGTTGCTATTAGCACCAGATTAGAGCTTTCTGGCCTCACTTCAAGACATCGAGCTCTCAAGACAACATGGTGTCCAGCAACGTTGTTTTCAATATTTTACTAATGGGATACTGTTCTAAAAAATGAACAACTGCTTTGTGAACCTGAACAAAAGGGGGCCAAATATGTTTGGACTAGCTGGTTCTAAAAATTACTTTACAAGCATTTTTACTTTCTACTTCATAGAAATTCCTGGTTCTACTTGAAGTTTTGTAGCATCCAATTTTCCAGTGCTTACTAGAAATCTATGATAGTCAATCTGCATGGAATGATAGTGGGCTCTTACATAAGCACCTTTAACTCTTTCCTGCAGCTAGGGGATTTTCTTATTCAAAGTTGGACCCTAATGAGTCATTTATATCATAAAATATATTATTTCATCCTTTAGAAAAAAAAAAGCAGAGGTATTACAGCATCAAGGAAACATCACTGTCTTCCTTTTAGAGCTGGCCTGGAGCCTAGTGGAGGTTGTTTCAGGGAGATCAGAGCACTTGGACTTAAAAGTAATATTCAGAGGGGAAATGAGACGAATGAGTCAGCTGCCTTTGGAAAATGATGCACCAGTATGGATAGGGCTCCACCATATTTCAAGAACAAGAGAATCATATCAGTAAGGTGGCAAAACCAGTTCTCCCAACAAACAGCCCTGGCAAATCCCTGGTTAGGGATATCCATTTAACAGCTACTTTTTTGTCACTGGCCATGATGGTGTCCCTAATGTAGGATGTCAAAGCTGATAGCTCCTAACTTGCAGTGCATTTTACTCAGGTGAAAATATTTTTTCAGCTCAAGGCTCACACTAGCATAACTTCAGCTTCCATCTTTTTATAGCTGTAAACCAGATTTACTTAAGATTTATTTAAAGGCATAAGTATAGAATTTGATTGCAATTGTCTCCAAGGTTTTTACAGATATAATCTGTTGTTAAAGATAGCAGGCTTGCTCAGTTCCAAGTTACTAGTTTGGTTACAAGAGATGTGGCTTAATTTATATGTTCTGCTTATACTTTCTGGTTATGGAGTGAATCTTTCAAAAATACTTACTATTGAAATGATAATTAAAGGCATGCTGTCTACCAGAGAAACATGCTGATGTTTCACTGGAGAGTAAAAATAAAGATTGTAATACCTCAGACACCTTCATAAATACTTCGCATAAATTTAATGCTATGCAGCCTAATGAGTATTTGGAACTGTTCACTGAGCCAAGAGAGCATTTGACTTCAGTTTTACCACCATATTGATATGGTGTTGGCAAGGGCAGAGCAGAGCAGAGATCTCTTTGGGTAGCAATAAAACCATATCCCATCCTAATAGTTTTGTTTAAAAAAAATCAAAAAAGTAAAAAAATATTGTTTTTCAAACAGCCTAGCTACAACTAGTAAAAAACCCTAAAGACTATGATGATGTGTTGGTACAACTGCTTTATATAACATTATATAAATTGAAACTACCTTACATTAATACAGGGGATGTATTTTTAGGTAGCATGATTCACTATATAACTATGACAACACACTTCAAACATCTGAAAATAAAGCAATATTCTTATAAAGTATTTCAAAGAAAAAAAAAAGAGCAGAATTCAGGCTTTTCATATGATACATGGCAACTCAGCAGGGTCCAGACTGGTTCACAGGATCTGAAACAACTCTCTCTGCCTCAAGACACTCCATGGGTGTCTGTATTTATTCTCTGTTCCTACCTGCTAGTCTTAAAACCAATGTCAGACTTCTTTAGCCTGTATGTGTGCTGTACCCGAAAACACAGGAAAATAAAATTTACTGCATTCATGGTTAATCTAAAGTATAATTACTTCTGTTCACTGGGAAGGAACATGGTTTTGTCTGTTTTCATGAAAACATAATCAGATTATATCAGTTATGAATGCTGATTCTAGCTGACAATTCAAGAGAATAAACCAAGATCTTCTGTCTCAATAAATATGTAAAACCAAAGAGGAGAAAAATTAAGACAGTCTGGTTTTCATCAGCGCAAGACAGCACTTACTCTGCCAGAGTATCACACCTCCCCTCTTTGTCTAAGAAAATTACTCCCTTTGTTTGTTATGCCATACTCCTGGAATGGCAGCATGGGCTCCTGGGCTTCATGATCTTTAAAACAGTTCATGTCTCATCAGAAAAGTTATAGAAACATGGGAGCAGCCACAGGGATGGGAAATGGCATGCAAATTCACCATGCACTCCAGCAGAGGCATTAAGCCAAACGTGCAGCTTTGGGTTGGGACTCCTGACAAAGCCATCACCCTAGGGAGGAGCACAGCCACTTCCATCCCTTTGAAAAGGGGATGCCTTGCTTCAGTGTGCAGCCATACTGTAAACCTCCCATCTTTTGGATCTGTGCTATCACACTTTGTCAGTGTTTCTTGGACAAATGATAAAAATGTAATTACAATTGTGCTATATAAATAAATATAGATTATTATGGGAAAGATTTTATAGAAACCAAATAAGCACTAGTTATAGTCAGCCAAAACTTCATCTTCCCAAATTTAGTATTCTAGTTAACTTAAAATTACATACCTGAACTTAAGCTTGTACCTCTATATTCACTTTGAAGTAATAAGGGAAAGCTACATTTCAAAGGTGATCCAGTTCATCATAAAATAAGAGTTCAATGTGAATATTCCTCTGGATGTGTGCATACCTCTCAAATGGCAGAATAGCTAAGGATGACTAAGTTAGAATTGTATGTTTGATTTTTAGAATCTTACATTTTGGCAGATGGATCTCACCATGAGTATGCTAAACTAACGCATCTATGAGAGGTACCATTAAGACAACAATTGGATAAAAAAGAATTTAAAGAAGTTAAATGATACTGCAGTTCCCATTACAGCAATGTTTTTCTCCTGCAACTGTTTCCCTACCCATAATAAATATTTCTTAGCGATGTCTCCTGAAATGGAGTGCACATGCACCTGGGACCACCAGCTGGGTTGAACAGCCCATAAGTTTTTATGTGAAATGGCATAAGCATCAGATACAACATCTTTACAGTACTTTTTAGCATGCTATTATGGCCTAAAGAGCCTATGAAACAATGTGAAAAAGATTGTATGGCAATGTTAATGACAATGGCTTTTATCTCCCCTGCACTCAAGCATCTGGATTTCAGACATTCATAAATAAATCTCAAAGAATAAACTAAAGGAAAAAAGGGAAAGTGAGTAACATATTAAATTGTCTGTAAAATATTTCAGAACATTATCTCCAAACCTAGAAAACAGAGCTGTAATCCAAATCCTCTAGCTCTCAAGTTCTGGCTGTTCCTGCTATATCTAAATCTGAATATAAATTTATCCCTAATACTAATTTGGAGTCTAAATTTAAATCTAAATACAAATATTTCATAGTCCAAGTAAAAGTTAAGAGCTTGTCATATTTCCTAGTATTAATCATCACAATCTTAGTGTTATTATTTCGAAAGAAACTATGAGAGAGGAGTAGAATATCATTTTGCACAAATTAATAAGACCACCACAGCCAAAGGTTAAGGCAACATTTGATAAAGAGACATGGACTTGACTTCTACTGCAGAGACTAATGCTAGTGGCCTCAGATATAAACCCAAGGAACCAGCATTGTTTGTTTGTTTAAAAAGAAGGAAAATGCTAATACTAATATTACTGAAGCTCAAAGTCATGTACCTGAATGTTAAAATATCCAAGACACATTTTTTATTCAGCACACCACATGCAAGGGAAGTCCTAGCACTGACCATGACACTAGACAGGGCTGATGCCATTGCAAATGAAGATCTGGACGTAGATGCATTCCACAGATGTGTATGGCCCTTATCTCAGGAGAAATCTGAAAGATGTGCTTAAATTTTCCAGTCTTCATGGAATAGCTTCAAGCTCCTTGGCTCTGAAAAATTTAAACTTTGAAACTGTTAAAGCTAAAGATTCTCAAACTGGGAAAACTGCAGATCTAGGGTATCAAAACCATTAGGGTCTTTCTCCCTGCACAGTCTATCATCATGGAGCCCTGAAAGAAATTAGAGAAAAAGTAGAGCAAGCTGACCTGAGATTAAAGAAGTGGTAAATATCCATTTTCAGGGAACTAAACTGAGTCTTTGGGCCCAATCAATTTCATACTAGGAAACCTAAAATGTCTCCATGTGGGTGTCTATAGATGTCTAAAATACTAGTATAGGCAAATAGAGCCCTGGAAGCTTTTGAGCTCATGATAAAACAGACATCTAGAGGATGAGTCAGCTGCCCACACACTGCTTTGCAGTGGCATTTGCTAATGTCTCCAGGCATGCATGATGTCATATGGACCCCTGGGAGACTATTGCCCTTCTAGAGCAGCACTGGATGAGATTACTGAGGACATGGGAAGTGGCATTAATGTCTCTGTGTTGTGAACGAATCATATCCCTTGTGATGGTCAACTGAATTGCCCCTCACATCTCCACTGACTAAAAATTCTCCTTCACAGACACCAGAGAGTACTAAATTTATCAGCCTAAATTAATCTGTCTTAATCTTGAAATGAATCCCATCTGTCAGAACCATTCAAGGAGAAAATGATGCCACAGTTACATGATGCCAGATTTCTTCTTCAGTATAGAGACACAGAACAAACATTAGGCATGTAATAGCTTGTAGAGTAAATAGTATCAAATAGGAGGAAAGTGGTGTTGTCTCCCTGCATACCATTTGCGATAGCTTTTGGAGCTCTGTTGTCAACATTTTAAAGAAGAAGACAGTGGAAGGTGGGGAAGGATTTTCACAGAGAGCTACAAGATCTGGTCATGATCCTGAAGTAAACATGGTTAATAAAAGGCATGGGAGATATTATCATGCATTATTGTCAATATTCACACATGTTTACATGAAAAGAAATTAGAAAGAAACTGTGAGAGAGGAGTAGAATGTCATTTTGCACAATTTGGTAAGTCCACAAAGGCCAAAGATTATGGCAACATTTGGTAAAGAAACACGGACTTAAGTTCTATTGTGTAGACCAATGTAAAATTCTGTAAACTATTAGGAAAATACTCAGAGAGATGCCATATTTTAACACTAAAGACTGATAAATTCTACGGCTTTTTTGCTAAATGAAGAGAAGCTAGCACATAGAGGTGGGGAACCTTTAACCTAGGCTTTCCTGCCTTTTTCATAGAGATGCCCTAGGATGCTTCATTCTGCTGCTGCTGCTGAACAAGCAAGTTTTCTGCAGGAGGTCAGACTAGAAGAGCAAATAGCCCCCCTGTAGCTGTGATACTTATGACACTACTTAGTGATGCTAACACATCAAAGTGTAATCCCCAGATATGTCCCCAGGCTTTGCATTAGACCTGACAGACCTTGGGGAATGCACTAAAAGAGAGGTGGAGAAAAGGCAAAGTCTGCCTTTTTGAAGAGGGCAGATTGCATCAATTAGCACAGAGATATGCTGAGGTGCATCTTGGTGGCAGTGCTTCCCTTTCATCTTTCACAAAATACCCAGTCTTCCCCAAAGCTATATAAGAAGCACAACTAGTAGCACACAGTGTTTATCATAAGAAATTGTTAATAAGACTGAAGGTTTTCTAGAGGGAACCTCAAGAAACATTCCATTACCAAAAAATTAAAAAACTGTAACATTTTAGAAAGCTCTGGCAGTGTCAAAGCAAGGTACTGTTGGACCAAACCCAGCAATGAGTTGTCTCTGACTAAACAGTGTCATCTAGAGAAGGATGATTGCCTCATAGGCTAAGGAATTATTTCCTTTTTGTGCAGAGTGTGAAAGAAAGGTAAAAAGAAGCTGCTGGGATGTCCTCCATTTCCCACAACAGTGATTGCAAATTTACTGCAAAATTCATGGGCATCTATGAGGGAATCAGAGGAGATTTGAGAGGAAAAACATTGTACATGTAAAGTAATGTAATAATTACTAGTTTCAACTCAACATAATTACAAATGAGCTTCCATCAGCTACTAATTATCTTCTTGGTTACAGAGGCCATATTTTATTTAAATGAAGAGGAATGAAGAGCTGGTTAAAGCTAGACAGCATGCTGGAGGAGATGTATTTCCCTTTTAGGCCCTTGGTTTAAGAATCTTGTTTTTAAAGCTACAGGAAGAAAAATCACATAGAAAATGAGCATCCTGCTGAGCATCTGAGAGACCCCAGATGTAACTCAGAAAGAAATTTACTTTGCCTGAATATGCAACAAACAGAACATACAAAGTTAATTTGTAATAGTGCTAGTTGTTCTTGAGTTCTTACTGAAAAAATCCGGCCAAAATAAAGTTTTTAGGTGGGCACCTTGGGTCATATCCCTCTCAACGTTCTTCAGGCACTCATGGTAGCCTTCATCATTTTCTGCAGTCATAAAGGTAAGCACATCTATGTTTGGTCTCTAGATGTCTACATTACCTGGGAGGAACAACTCACCCAACTTCCCTTTAAGGAACTTAGAAAGCATCCCATGAACAGAAGTCAGATCTTTTCCCACACACATGAATGCCTAAACCGCTCAGTGTCAAAACAATGTTATGCTGCATTTAACCCTGAAAACTAATTAGCATTCGTAATCATGGTTATTGGAATAAAGTCTAAGGACTAAATAGAGAAAAACAAGGAAACCTGCAGTCCTTGCCTAAAAACTCCACCCTAAATAGACAAGGTAGAAAAGGGTTGGAGGAAATTATACCAGATGACAGCAGAAGGATGTGATGGCACCCACTATTGGAGGTGGCCCAGAAGTCTATATTGTATGTTGTGATGCCGAAGGAGTTTTTAGTTTTTGATTTTTCACATTTTGTAGATTTTAGAAACACAGTAGATGTAGCACTGTAGATTGTAGTGAGTTAATATTTAGCAGCTTACAGTATAAGGTCCTTCTATCTCTACCCCTGCTCCAGAACAGGCGGCTAAAATCTGCCAATTATTTAGTCTCTTTCTCAAGGTACCAGATTAGGAGCTATCAGAGAGAACATAAACACAGAGCGGAGTGACCCGGAGCCCTGGAGAGCATCCAGAAGACCTTTATGTGCTGAAGAAGAGGAGGAAGAGGAAGACAGAGGGTCCCGGCGACCCCAGACCCAATTCAACAGGGGGTGGGAACTGGGAGGGGACAGAGGTGGAACTGGACAAGTGGACTGTAGTGATTGGATAGATTATATTATAAAAGCTATAGAAATCAAAGCTTGCTTTAGCGCGCGGTGATGTATTCCTGGATGAGCGGGGTTGCTCATTAAAGTAACTACCCCTTATCTTATCTCCTACAAAACTTGGCTCGGAGTCTTTCTTACAGACTTACGGCAACAGTTGGAAGACAAAGCTTATAGAAATAGAGAAGAAGGCAAAAGATGTGTTGGAAAGGAAGACAGCAAAGGAAGAAGATAATTCCTCTACAGTGTATAAAAGGAAAGAAGTTGCAAGGATCATCATTTCCCCAATACACTGCAAAGTATATAAGGGTTAATGTTGGATTTAGAGCATCACATGGACCTAAATCCACAGTGAAATTAAAACACTGAAAGACAAAGACAGAAATACTAAAATGATCAAAGACAATTAAAATCTTGTAAGAAAAGCATATCCATATAAAGGTTTTTGACATTTAAATGTCAAAAGGATTTCATGACAACAACAATAGCTGTCAAATGCAAATGCACTAAGCTTTCCATTCACCCTTCAAGCAGCAACTTAATAAGCAATTTTAATATTTTTCCCTTCATAGACAAGGGATCTATGTTTTCTTTACAGAGTTTGTAATTTATAGACAAAAATGTCATTCTTACCATGAAACAATCATTTAATAAGATTTGTTTATTATTTATTTCTAGCAAACTGACTTTTCTTAGGATCAGGGCTGCAGCAGCTAAGCACTCAGGGTCTTGCTGTGAGATATTCACTACTCCAGGTAGATTTTCAGCTGAAGGCACAAAGCCCTGCCATAAAGTCCACTAGCAGGTTGCACTCTGAAGTCATAGACATGGCAGTAGTAGTCTGCACAGGCATGAAAACCTTGTTAAGTGTCTAACAGTGTGAGCTCCATAGTTAAAAAAACCAGATACAACTACAGTATACAAACCTTTACATACACACTTCTTATAATAACATAATGAATGTACATTATCTATATTTGCAGCTGGTTCAGTTTACTCATAATTATCTGGCTCATTTATTGTACATCACGCTGAATACAGAGATGTAGCAAAATGAGAAAAACACCAACATAATTCATATGACTAGAAAATAAGTTTGAAGGCAATATTACCATGCTGATGAAGATTCCAAGCTAAAGAACATATATGTTTTTGATTTTTTTTCTTTTGTCTGAAAGAGAAATACACATTTGGCTTTAACCCTCCATTTTTACAGCCTGTTTTATTACACGCATGAAATTATTTTTGAGTATTTAGTTATCTGAACATTAAGCACCAGATGCTCAACACTGTATATTGTATATGAAACGTATTCCTTTAGTATGTCTGATGAAACTCAGTGCAAATAAAAGCAGGACTGTTTTTGCAGTTTCTCTACCACACCAACCTATGCCTCTTGTGTGTGGACTACAGTTCTGTCTGTGATTAAAATGATAGGTGTCTTGTGGTTTATAAAACCTAAACCTATTTACTTAGCTGTGTTTTTAATTAAGTGTGCTTTGCAGTCAAACTCTCTGTGGCACTTGTATGGAGAATGCTATAAAAATACAATGAGTGGCTGAATGTAATATTGGATAGGGATTGCTGAAATGCATTTTAATGTTTTTAAAGCATGCTCATAAAACTTATGTTGGACAGGCTAAAAATTCAAATTTCCTGGAGGAGAAGAAAATTTTTTCATTATTTAGCCAGAGTGACATATGATTAGCCATTACAGTCTGCCCAGAAGAATTAAAAAACTCTTTCATTCTTCTGAGTTTCAGGAATTTCTACCTTTCAGCTATTTTCATCAACCATAGCAGAGCAGATGATAAATGGAGCTCCTTTCCCACACACAATTTTCTATTCTGGTGGCCCTGCCACAGGAAAGAAGGACTTGGAGTACCGGCTGTTTGAATTCTGCCTCTTTTCAGACCATGTGTACATCTTACATCTGGAAACACAAACACCCTTAAATTACCAGATGACATTGGATTGGAGATATATAATTATCTGGAAGTATGTTCAGTACTTTGTTCTTTTATTGTTCTTATGCCTGTGACTGGAACATACAGAGCTTCAATTTTGATCCTATTCAACTAATGCCTGTACCAACACAAAAGATGATCTCTGCCCATAGCAGTATATGATGTCAACAAGACATTTCAGAGGGATACAGGGTGATGCACAGATTATGTCAGAAGGAATTATGGATAGTAAAGTAGTCATTATAAAATTATACATCCACTTGAAAGTAAAGTTTGTGATGCCCTCCAAAATTCCCCTTCATCTCTAGCAACTATAAAAGGAATTTGGGAATTTGAGAATGAGATATCTACCTTACAGATGTCTAAAATAAAAGGAGATTAATCCCAAAGAGTCAGAATAACTACTGCCAGTTTTCTCTGGAAAGGATAAAGATAAGGTTTAAAGAGGGCTGTTTACAGAAAACAGCAAAGGAGTGGTGTTGTGCATATCTGGATGGAGCTCAATCAACCAGATTGACACTCTACTATGATAACTGGCCAGGTACTTCCCAGTAATCCAATAGTTCAGTCAATGATTTTATTATGTATTTGTTTAATACACAATTCAATTTCTTTATTATCTTCTGCAGAAATAAGACAAGGCTTTGTATATGGCAGAAACATTAAGTTGCAGGGGCAAAGTGTACAGCTACTGCTGCAAGTGCTTCACTTTGAGAGTCAATGTTCATGACTCATTGCAAACCCCCTATTATACTGCAGCTGGGAGCACTGAACACAAAGCTCATGCTCTTTCTGGTGGCCTCTGTCCCCTCTAAATGAGAATTTTCTATGTGATCCTGTATGTGTTTGCAGTATGTGAGCTACGCAGTGGTCTAAGCCCATTCTTGACTCAGGTCACTTGCCCTCATGAATATTTGTTGCAAGTGCAGTCAAAGACTTGCATTACAGACTGATAAAAGTTCATGCTCATACATTGTAAAATTATCAGGCAGGGTGAGACTGGTCAAGGTACAGCTAAATCCACCATCCTCTTAAATTTGCCTCTTTCTAAGCTGCAGCTGTGACAGTAGCTCACAAGAGAAACAGCATGTGGATCAGGCAGCAGCACACTTATGCCAATTTTTCACCTTGACAACATAGTTAAATACACAGCCTCTTGACGCCTGTCTGGATATTCACTCCTGTCATAGATCTTCACTTGTAGAATATGGATCATATCAGTTTCTT
Source organism: Sakesphorus luctuosus (assembly GCA_013396695.1). Classification (NCBI taxonomy): domain Eukaryota; kingdom Metazoa; phylum Chordata; class Aves; order Passeriformes; family Thamnophilidae; genus Sakesphorus; species Sakesphorus luctuosus. Next base: position 102,735 of record VWZD01000667.1, read on the forward strand.
TGTCATCTTTCTTGTCTATCCTGGATAACAGAAAGAGAAACAACAGCACAAATACTCCAGTGAGTGTTGATAAACACCTTTAGAGATTTTTGGGGTGGGTGTGTGGGGGTGTGTGTCTTTAGAAGATTCAGCTTCTCCTGACAGTTTTTGTATTTAAGCATCAAAAGACTGGTAGCTGGAAAAGGAAACTGTATTCTGTGTTGTGAACCTAAGGGTATTCTCTTCACTCTTATGCTTGTGATGAGCATAGTAGCCAAACAATTAAAATTGCCCATTTACTGCACTTTAGATTTCCACAATACATCCAAATAGTGCATGTTGAACTGTGAAGTAATGAGGGAAATGGCATAGCTGTTTAAAAGCCATACTTTAAAAAAAAAGCAGACTACGTGCTCACAGGAGAGGTGAATATTTCTGAACACCCACTTTTAACATGTTCAAGTCATGGTATAGGCACTGCTTGAGTTGCCCACATGTTCTTTGGCTGTGTAAAAATCTTAAGACTTTAAAATGAAAAGTATTTTTACTTGTTGCATCATGCCGTCTTGTAAACAAAGTAGTGAACTTTGGTAATTGATTTTTGTGGCCCAATGTGGGCTGAGAATACAAACAGAAGATGAATGTTCAGCTTAAAGGGAGAGACAGGAAGCACTCTGCCTGTTTCCCATTGATGAACAAGGGGATGTTGGCCAAAACCAGCAGCCTTTGAAGGATAAACTTCTGCTCTACTAGCAGTGCTCTTCTCTCAATAAATAAGCTGGTATATAATTTTCAAGGACAGTGAAGAATACAAATCCAATGTTTTATTATCTTCTGCACATCCTAGTTAATTTTGCACTTGGATGGAATTCAAGGGATTGTGAATAGGTGAATCTTCAGCAGTTATCTTTTGTAATGTTACATTACCAGTGGTCTTTTCAGGAAAAACATAACATCCCACTGAGACACAAGAAATTCTGGAAGGAAGCATAAAAACGTTCTGTTTTCAAAAATTACTCTCATAACAGGTTGGAAATGGCACAGTGTGGATGAGCTGTGTGAAGGCTCTTGCTTATATGCTCAGCTGATAGAAATTGTGACTGTTGCATTGAGTGGAGCTGGAGAGAACAAATTTTACAGGAACTCAAAGCCTGTTCCCTGGTGGCATTCTTTAATTACCGATCACGAAATTAAACCTCATTTTTAGGCATCCAATAGTAAACAGTTAAGCAGTCCTGACTCCAGAGATTTGCAGATACTACAATGACAAAATCCATGCTGCAAGGTCAACATAACACGAATGTTTCCAGATCCTTTGTTTCTTTCACTGTTAAGTTTGAAGAAGAGTTAGCCACAGCATGTGGCATTAAGGTTATTACGTCACTTGTAATTATTACATATACTGATTATTACATACAAAAAAGCTTGGTTCCAGTCTCTGGCACATAGAAAAATGATAATGGGATATAAAGCTCAATATTATTGATTTTATTTTCCTAAGTGTTTATCAGTTCTCTGTAAATTAATATGCTTGCAAGATAATCTAATGAATGGGGGCACATTTGAGGCAAATAGTTTTATGAGTTCAGTTCTTTCTGATGTGTCATTTAGGGACAAGAATCAGAATTGCTTTTCCTGGTGTCTGGACACTCTTGCTGTGATTTGACGCCTCCACTGCTGAGTTCTCACCACTGCTGAGGGTGTCACCATTGCAGGGAGAAGAGTGGCTCTGCAACCTCCCAGAGCTATGGCTGGACAATGGTCTGTAATGCAATCACTTTTTAGCCAACTCAGTCATTCCCAGGGACAGGAGAGATGCAGAAAAGTGACAGGGCAGTTTGGATGGAATAGTGGGAAAGTCAGAAGCACTGTGGATTTTTTCAGGCAGAGGATCTAAAACAGAAAAAATAGAAATTACTCACCTCCTTTTTTCTGCAAGGAACATGTGCAGAAAGCTTCCTCCCTTCCATCCTCTTCCATGTCAGAAAAAATTTCAGATACCTTTTATCTCCATTTGTCTGCACTCAGGTGCCAGGCCAAAGATTCCAGCTGGCCTCTTGTATATCCTGCAGGACAAGTGACACTGAGCAACTCTAGACATGCTGCCTGTCCCCCTCTTGGTAGCAAGTGATACTGCCAATCTATCAGCCACACTCTCCAAGTGTGACTTAGTCAGTGTGCCTCCATTGCATGCCCATATGACACTTTTTTAGTTACAGCATTGAGTATGTCTTATATATTCACCCAGTTTATTTTATCTTCTGTTCCTACAAATATATATATATCTCCTTAATTCAATATAGGCAAAATCACTCCATTTCTCTCAGTTCTTCAGCTTCAATTTTGTTACTGGTGTTTATCTTGTCAAGTTCAAGTAGCAAAACACATTTACTCTCTGCAGTCATAAGAATTATAAATTGGTTTCTTGCTTTGCTTAATTTCATCAAACCAGGAGCCTTGGTAGTACTCTCGTAACAGGAATTTGCAGCTACACAACACTGAAATAACTCCTGCGTCAATCTGTTCATACAGGGCAGAAGTTTTTCAGTGTAAGAGAATCCCAGGGGAAATTAGGAGGAATACTGAGCAAACAGAGAAAAGATAGCCATAGAGCTTACTGATTCCAAGGCACCTTGCTAGAATACTAGCTACTTCTTTTTGCACCAGAGGGAACTGTGCTGAGAAACACCTTTACAAGTCCTTTGCTTCATGCACTGATTTGATAAAAACAGAACAAAAAATCACATTTGGTACCTGATTCCTCAAACTGTTATGCAGCTCCTTAGTTACAGGCACTTGCAAGAGCCCAGGTGACTCAAGTTTACATGTGTGTTAAGTATTTCCAATATTAAGACCACAGGTACATAATAGTAGCTTTTTGAATTATGCCACTAGAAGTAGAGGCCAGTCTATCCATGAGATTATTGTAATCAAAGTGTTCAAATGAATGTTTTATTACTTAATGAATAAGTATAAAAGGCATTCTTTTTGAAGAATGATAGCCTATATGCTATGGAAAGCTTCAATATTTGTTTCTTACAGAGGAAACTTATGATATCCAAAATCTATATGAGATAAAACAGAGACACAGGAATCAAAACAGGACACAAGAATCAAAGCAGGACTTTACTATATTTTCAAAGTAAAAATCAGTCATAGGATACAGCTGTGAGGACCACAAGATCACAAAATGTATTGGATTTAAATGCTGGACAACTATAAAAGCTTTTTTGAATTCATGGACATTCCAGGGCTTCTTACAGCAGTCTTTCAGTGTTGATTTTTTCCTTTTCTCAGCACCAAAATAAGCTTAATAAAACCAAAAAAAATTGTAATATCAACCCTGCTAGTACTGCAGCATAATGATGTGAAATTGAATAGACTAGCTTAAATTGAAACATTTTTTGGCATCATAACAGAGCCATTATGGGATATTTGGTTACCATAGAAACACAGGTAATGAAAGAGGCACTGTCACTAAATCATGAAACTTGAAATAAATTAATACAGATATCAGAACCATAGCCTCATGTATTATATTGAAGGACTGAGTTCACTGCTAGCATGTAAACTCTAACTTTACTGATTGTACAAATCTAAAAAATCAGGCTGTGCCTACACATAATTCAAATGAAAAATCAGTCTTTGTTCAATGTTTGGAAACAAAAATCAGACCTGAAGTTTTAAGAAATTGCTGCTGTATATTTGCTGGTCACCAGTTTCAAACAAATATTCTTAAACAAGAAAATATTACTGCCTAAAGGGTAAAATTTGACAAAGAGGATGGAACCATAGAAGCTACTAAAACACTTAGGCAGAATCA
>VWZD01000667.1:106722-294483 GCA_013396695.1 Sakesphorus luctuosus
ACACAATACTCAAGGTGTGGCCTCACCAACGCAGAGTACAGGGGAAGGATCACTGCCCTGATCCTGCTGGCCATGCTATTTTTGATACAGGACATATGTAGCTGCTAGAAATAGCTTTTTTTCTAGCACATCTATTTTCTGAGTTTTAAGGTTAAATAGCATTCTGTTGTCACGGTTTTTAACCTGAGGTAAAGAAGAAGTCCTTTGCCTTCTCCATCAAATTGCTTTGTCATCAACTGTAGAAACAAATTGCTACTCTGCTTGATCATGTTAAAAAGGCTCAGCCTCTGCTGCCACTATGCAAAAGGTGAAACCCATAGGTAGCCATATGAAGGTCTGTGCAGTGAGGCAGGATTGTGTGACTTGTGTCTTCTTTTTCCCATGTAGGTGAAAATTTAGCATCAGCATCCACAGTAGCAAATTTAAAACTGAATCTTCAACAAACTTTCAAAACTGGCCCTTTCGACTCTGTCTAATAATGTCTGCCATTTTCAGTTTATCCTTCTCATCCCTCATTCTTCCCTTTTCTTCCCTGTTTTACCTCCCAGTACCCCTCACACACAGACTTTTCTGTTTTGATAAAGAGGTGTGCTGGTGCAATTTTAAAACCTTCTTGTAAATATTTCTGCTCCAATAATTTCTACCATATTTGCTTGGAATTAAGTTCTTCATTATGACGTGTGCTGCCAATTAGGGAACACAGTGTCATACCAGCTAAAGTTCATTACAGCAATGTGAAATATAAATATCATAACTAGAGAAAGAGAATGAAAGATAAAGAGGGTTGAAATCTAATAACTTTGGTACTTACCTAGCCTTAACAATCTGACACTTAATGCACAACAGTTATAGGATCAGTGGTATGCATGTTAGAGAACAGGTGAGATTCAAACATAGGATTGAGAACCAAAGATAGGGTTGTGAGACACAGCACTTATTACATACATGACTGGTCTCTGCCAGTTTGGCAGCTTTACCATCCCACTCAAGAAGAGGGTCTGGATTTGTGGTGTTGCATTGGCAGGACTAGAGAATTTAGGAAATCTTTGTTCTTTCATGTTGTCACACTTCAGCCACTTTCCACTAACAGAAGTTAGCAGTATGATAATATTCCTTGTTTCTTATTCTATTATTGCATTGTCAGAAGAGCAATTCAGGGAAAATTACTCTCCAGTAAAGCTGATAATTATACTCTCAAATTCCCTCCTGCCCCAGAAACATGACAACTGGTGCCATGTCTCCACCTTGCAGACAAAAAGGAACAACAACAAAAAAATCTGTAAAATGTAACCTAATTCCTTTCTTCCCAATGAGAATTTTACAGGACAGGAGATATCAGCAAGCATCTGAAACAAGAAATGTTGCAAGTGGTACTCTTCACACAAGAAACAGTGATGTAATAAGAAATGGTGAATTTCTGGTTTGTACCTCGTGTTTCTCATACTTACCCTTTCTCCAACAAAGCTGAGGAGAGAAAGCCACTGATACATCCAGCAGACTTTTAGAAATCCTTCCATAAGCCTGCAACAAAACATCCCACCAGAGGACATGTTCCTCGGACCAGCTGGCAGGTCTCTTTGTAAGTGTTTTGATCTATATCCAGGGGATGTAGCATGTGTAAATTATCAGAGAGCAGAAGGGGTACGCTTGATACCCCTGCAGGAAGTAGTTCCTAGACTTTACCAACAGACATCATTGTAGGTATCTTTCCCTCAGAAAACAAAGAGCAGTACTGTCCACACTGGCTAATGGCTATCCTATAAGGCATTTAACAACTAAATAAAATCCTGTTTTAAATGTATTGCCAACACAAAGGGGTACTGCTTAATTAATTCCTCTTAGTAGAATACTTTAATGGACAAAATCTTGCACACCATCCCTCCTTTTGTTTACTCTGAACGAGTCTGAATAGTCTACATGGTCAAAGAGACCAGAAAGGTTGAATTTCTTGATCTTCTCTAGTCTATCTAATGCTGAATCACAGATGAAAGAGGAGGAGAAGGCAAGGTGTATTGAGTCTAACTGAGTTGTTGTTAATCTTTATAGCAGCCCTTTTTGGATTTGGGACTACAACAGTGTCAATAAAACATCAATTTTTTGGCTATTGCTGAGCAGTGCTTATACAGCATGAAGGTTTTTCTCCCTCTGCCCCAGAAAGGAGGCTGGGACAGTGCAAGAAATTGGGACTGGACACAACTGGGACAGCTGAACACTGAGCAAAGGGATGCTCCACACTTTATAATGTTATGGTTAGGCGTAAAAGCTCAGGAAAAGGAGGAGGATGCAGAAACAATTGTGATTGTGGTAGTTGTCTTCCCAAGTAAGCATTACATGTGCTGAGACACAGCTTCTCAGGAAGTGGCTCAATATCTGTCTGCCAATGGGAAGTAGTGAATGAATGCCCTATTTTGCTTTGCATACACAGCTCTGCTTCGCTTATTGAATGTCTTTATCTTGAGCAGAAACTCTTCTTGCTTTTGTTCTTTTGATCTTCTCTCCCATCTTGCTGGGGGATGAGTGAGCAACTGAGAAAAAAAATTGAGGCTCCAAGATGACATTTTTTAATTTCCTGATGAAAGGAGGCAAATTCCAAGGCTGGAAAGGGCATATGACAGCTCACATTGCAAACAGACTTTGTTCAGTAAGTAGTATCAAAGGTGACTTCCATTGCATTTTTCTGTGTCTGGATAGCAATTGAGACAAGACTAGACTTCCCCTATGAAACAGAATTTAGAAACTTTGAGATTTTCCGTTTTAGAAGTCCTAGAAATATTTCTCTATTTTGTAAAGGATATCCTGAATTATTGATGAAATATCCTTTTGGCAATGTTCTTAATGGCTTTTTTAATACTGTAAAAAACCTCTTTGTGGTCAGATTTTTCTTCAGCATATTAAAGAAAGTAGGCTCACCTAATAAATATACATGAAACTTCTCTTCATGTATATAAAACTGAATAGCGAGGAAATATCATGTTTTAAAACATTCAGCTTTTCTGTCTATTGAGCCGAAGAAAAGCCTTTACAAATTGACTGTCATACTACCATGATTTCCTTAGCTGATAACATATAAGTAATTCTGGTAATTTTAGTATTAGAAGAACAACTACCATATGAGCTGCTGTATAAAAGTTTTTGTACAAAAGATATTTGTAATCTGCAGAACCCAATTACTATACCCAAGCACTTAGGATTACAAGGCAAGGAGTTGTTGCAAAATGGTACAGGACACAAGTGATGTGTGACTCTGCAGGCAAAGGCAGTCCCATATGGGCATTTCATAGAATCACAGAATGGTTTGACTCAGAAGGGACTTAAAGGTCATCTAGTTCCAGCCCTCCCACCACCAGCAGGGATGCCACCCACTAGATCCGGTTGCTCAGGGCCCCATCTAACTAGGCCTTGAACAGCTTCAGGGACAGTGAATCCACAATTTCTTTGGACAACCTGTTCCAGTGCCTCACCATCCCCACAGTAAAAACTTCTTCCTAACATCTAATCTGGTTCCAACATCTCCTATTTCTCTGAGGTTCCCCACTCCCTCTGTGGTGCTTGGAGCCTGGAGATGGCAGAGGGGACAGGAACAGGGGAAATGAAGGGACAAGACACTTAAAACAGAAGGAATTTGAAACCTTAAAAAAACAAACCCAAGATATGGGATATTATTTTCTGATTGGGTAACTATGTCTATATTGCAGGCCACTTCTTCATGTGTATGGATAAACATGAACCATGGATACACATGAAGCCTTCTGCTCTCCCTGCACATACTTCACAGAGGTACAAGCTTGCAAAGTGTTCTGTGGTGAATAAGTGAATTTGTTAGAGCCTCTGTCATCTGGAATATAAGTGCCCTAATGCAGCCACATTTAGGTTAAAAGGGTAGAATGGAGATCCTGAAATTGTAGGAGTGCACACCTATATATTAACCTTTCAGAGCATAATGTACTAGCACAACGTCAGTGGAGGAGAGATGCTACTTCTGTAATTTCACATTTATTGATTTTAAATCAGGCTGATAAAAGCTCAATGGAAAGTAAAAAACGTTGTAAGGACCTTCTTGACTTCAGCAAAGATTGTAGTCAGGAGCCTTCAACAGTTTAAAACTTCCTTTCCTACTGTCCCTAGATCAGCTGCTTCTGCCCAGTTGCTTTGAGGAGCTGACTACATTGAAGCAGTAAATTTCATCAGGTGGATGAGAAAAAAATGGAGAATTCCTTCCACACCAAAACTACAAACATGCACAGTTGTGCCACAGAGATAAGACAGGAGGGAGCAACATAAACATTCATTTTCACATTTCTATGCACCTAAATATATCATAGTCTTCCGACAAAAATCTCTCGTGGAGAGTTTCTGTTACAGCAGCGAATAGCAGGGTAAGAAATACTGGCTGTAGGCTGCCATCTGCCGTTTGAGTTATGAAAAGTCACTTGCCAGCAGATTTTGGCAGATTTCGCCTTAGCACTGTAAACAGCGTGACAAATCCTCACCCATGGAAGGCTGGGACAATCCCATTCCCACCAGTGGCAGCTGAGAAAATTTCTGGAAGCCAATGGGTTTTCTGAACCTGACTTACTGTTCCCCAGAACTCTGAAAAAACATTGTTTTGCACAGGTATTTTTTCTTTATTGATACTAATTTAAAATTAATATACTTTGATGATCACTGTCAGATTATGAATGTTTTAGCCACGAAAATACACACACACATGCACATGTTTGATCCCCATGGAAGCCACACCCAAAGTCTAATTTTTGTGGGACTTCATGTCATTTGTATGACCTGCACGTAGTTTTCTTGCAATAGGATTATAGTTTTATTTTCATCAGACGGTATGCCCTGAAGGTTCTCCATCTGTTTTATTGGGATCTTAACATCATTTGATGACTTATTACAGTTCAGAACACAAATATTTTATTGGGTTCAAGGGCAGCATGTGAATGAAAAGAACCTGTGCAAATGATGAGATATCGGTTCTCTTATTTAGCTGACATTTACATTAACATGTGTGAGACTAGTGCCCATAAAAAGGTCTAGAAATAAAAGCCAGGCTTGTGTGAATTGATGGCATTTTTTTCACTGGCTTCAATGAGTTCAAGATTTCAACTAATACGTCCTAGTCTTGTGCATAAATTCCTAACCCTAATACTTCAATTATTTTTGAAGTCTCAAGTGTGTCTGTTGCAAGAAATATTAAACTTTCTTTGTTCCAAAATATACACAGAAGTGTAACTGACTATTTAATGAGCCAACAATACAGTAGAATTTAGCAATAATTGAGCATCACAATCATGACACTGAAATCAAGATGATATTGTCAAGATTAACAGACCTCATTGACTTACTTTTATGTTCTCTACAGCCCTTTGCAGAATGGGTACAACTCTTTATAATGCAAAAGGGTCTTTGCTTGCTTGAAGGTTCTAATGGATCTCAATGGAAAGTAGAGAAATCTGTAGTATTATGTACATATATGCATGTGTAAGTACATGGTTGCATTTGCATGCCCATATTTTGCAGTTTCTCAGAGAAGGAGAATAGGCTTTCAAGTGAAGTCTTTGGAAGCTGAGAGCATTGTGGAATTTTCTAAGGCTTTCAGTGTACACAAAACAAAAGTATTCCAAAACTTATTCATTATCTGTTGGAGCCACCTTCTTAATAATGTTGAATTTTCTTAAAAACACTGAATCGATTAAAATTTAACATGACACCTCTCAGTTGCTTATGCTGACAGGAACCTTCTGAGGTTCAGCTAAAAGGCAAAACGCAGAGTGCAGCATGTGGGACAATCTCATGCAGCATGGCAGACTGTGGCCCAGCTGGCTAGAGAGCAGCTTTGCAAGAAAAGACCCAGGGTTTCATCTGGAGGGTTTGAACATGAACTACCAATGCCCCTTTGCAGCACACCAAGTGGTCCTGACTATATTAGGGGATGTTAATCCAGCAGGTTAAGAGAAGAGATTGTATTCAGCACTTCTGAGACCACATTTGAAACACTGTGTCCAGTTTTGGGCTCCACAGTAGAAGACAGATACTGAGGTACAGAAACTAGGGCAACAGCTGGGCAGCTTTATGGCTGGATAACATGATCTAGGAGATTGTGTCAGATCTGGGCCTGTTTACCCTAGAGAAGGGAAGGCTGTTGGTGGGGGTATCTTACTGCTGTTAACAACACCAGATGAGAAGATGCAGACAAAGGGGACTCAGATATTTCTAGTAGCTGCACAGTTATTGATGGAGAAGCAACAAGAAGAAATGGAAACACAGAAAAACGTGAATAGCTATAAAGAAAAATTTTCCAGTATGAGAATGCTCAAACACTGGAACAGGTTTTCTCAGGAGGCTGTGGGATCTTTATCTGTAGAAATATTTAAAAAATAGCTCAGTGTGGCTCTGAGCAAACCATGATGCTGGCTTTGAGCAAGGGAGTTGGATGTGACACTTCCAGAAGGTGCCTTCTGGCCCACAAGATTCTCTTCTTTCCCTTTTGAAGACTTTTCTCATTCACACAGAAGTAACAACATGATACAGTAATTCTCTACTGGCTCTCAGGCACTTCAGCAGCTAGGGAAGAAACAGCACATGGCATTGGAACAGAGTAGTTGCTTGGAGCTGTCCAATCCATCAGTTCTCTGTGTGTGCAATGAAATATTCCTATCAAAGCACCTTTATAACATGTTTGCTTCTCCTTTGTGTGTTGGAGAAACAGCTAGCTTTCTGTTATTTAAATGCTGTTCTTTGGCATCATCTATAATTGGGTTTAGCAGCCTAACAGCACAGCAACCATATGAGCTGTCACATTAGCAGATAGCATGAACAGTTGGGTATTTTCCAGGTAGTGGAAAGCAATTAAGAAACTCTGGTGTCACTGCAATAGGAGTGATCTATTGTTAATCAGACACAAATCTCACCTTACATAGATAACCAGACAGGTTATTTCTAAGTATAACATCCCCATTAACAGCTCTGGAGGTATGGTTTATTAGAAACAGTAGGTCTCACTGAGTCTAGATTGTGCTATTAGGCTAGCCATCTCCTTTTCCTGGCCTAGGAACATGTGGGGAAGGGAATTTTTGGCAGCCTACTGAGGTATTACCTTTCAGTCTGAAGGAGAGATGAGTTTGAGGGGCATTGTGAGGACTTTAACTTTAAAAAATAAGGTTGAAAATTATAGTTTCAGGTGTTGCCATTAGGTTAAACAAAAAGCCATCCTCGGATATGCAAAGTATTGAATGCAAAACAATGTACTAATGTAAATGTTACTATAAAACAATTCCTATATACAAATACCTAGGATTTTATTAATTATTTTTTATCGCAGCTAATGGAAATGCTGAACAAAATACCTCACAACTGTCATCATGATAAATCAAATTGTAGTGCTATTTTGAACAGCCTACCTATCGTCAGACTGTTAAACTGAGCATCTCAACTGAGAGTCAATGGATTTATCTATATGGGATATACAACATCATTTGTATTTGCTATGGAAACTCCATTGGTGGCATTTTCCATAAGATAAAGTAGATTTTAGGATGACATCTGCTGGAAAGAAATCACAGATTACAGATTCTGACTGAGATTTTTTTTTTCATTTCACCTCCTAGAATGCAAAATTCAGTGTTATAGTTAAAAATCAGTTTCCAGTTGAATCAAACATATGAAATCATGTATCAATGCCTGTAATTGGCACATGTAATGACATCCCCATGAATAATGTATGAGCAATGATGCTTGCCTGTCGCAGTCTTGGTCTTTGGGATTAGGACCAGACCGGCGACGGGGGGTTCTTGACAGCCTGCTGAGCGGTGATGGAACGTGGCTGCAAGGGCTTAAGGTTAAGTTCACCCGCCCCGTGACCCGCAATGAAGACACAGAGACGATGTGAACACCTTGAAAGCCAGAGCCGATCCAATTTATTAACAAAATGGAGGGCCTTTTATGCCCTCTGGAGGAGAACCCTCCAGAAACAGGGTGGAGATAAGGCGGAGCATGCAAATCTGCTACATTTGATATGGTATGGGTGTGCATGGGTGGTAACTGAGGATGAACAAACAGAGGGCCGACAGGATTGGACGGCCTCTCCAGAGAAATTAGCCAATGATAACTGAACCTGCACTGACAGGTTGAGCCTGCCAATGCTAACTGCAGAAGCAAAGAAGAAAACCTTTTAATTCCAATTTTGACCAGAGAACAAGGGTAACAACAAGTAAAGTTCTTCTTGATAAGTCGCAGTCCGGCTTAGGGATGGTCCTCTTGGACCTTCCATACGTGGAAGTCCACTTCTTTGTCCCTTTCCTTTTTCCATTCCTCCATATTCATGTATACACCGTCTTCAACACTTGCCAATCATATTTGGAGTCTCTTAAATGTAGCTCTGACTTCATTTGGCCTGAAATTGCAGGAAAGCAGCAAAGTTGATGAAGCACGAAGTACTGTAATTTCTTGTTTCATATTCAGGCTTCAAAGGTTATTACAAGTGCTTTCTGATAGTCTTTATCTGTAAAAGAAATACTGACTCTTCTGTGAAGAAATACAGAACCTGGGACTTAAATCTGGGGTATTTCTTATTGAAGTAATAGTATAGTAAAAGATAGCTACTTATCCACGCAGATGCCTATTTCAGAATATCTGAGTTCTGCCTGGTTTTTTGGCTGCCTTCTCAAATAATTAACAAATATTTTGATTATATGTATATACATGGAGAGGAAACAGGTGACACCAGAGCCAATATTTTTTGTAAGCCTAATTGAAAGCCTTTCAAATTTTAGAAGAATTAATTCCTGTAAAAATGTTTCTGATGTTCAAAATGCTAGTGTTCTCTCAGCTCTTAAACTCATCAATTCTTTGTCCTGGAAGAATTAAAAAAAAAAAAAACAAAAACAAAAACAAAAACAAAAAACCCACATAAAAACAAGAACAAAGCAAAACACCAAAACCACAAAACCCCAAACCAACCAAACACCAAAAAAACCCCACAACCATATAAAAGAAAGCATCTAGGCAGGACATAAGAACACTGGTAATTTTTACAAGCTCTCCTATGTGAGCAAGGTATCTGGTAGCAAACACTACTTTGATCTCCTGTGAAAGAGGGTCTTCTCCATAAATCATGGTGGCAGGAGGAAAAGAAAAGCAGCACATTCCTTTGATGCATAGCCACGCACAGCTGATGGTCTGGGTGTTTCTAAAGGTAACACTCTTCAAACACCTGGGGTTGCAGATCCCCAGGTTTTGGATTTGGAGGCCTGTTGAGCATCGCTGTGTTCCGATGCTATTCCCATTTCCACAGCAAGTGGAAACTTGCCTGCTTTACAGAATGGGAGGACATTTCGTTGGAATGTTTTGAATGGCTGTATTCACAGCCTTATTTCTCTGTTGTCCTTTGTCACAGGGGTAGATTTTTTTCACAACCCAAGTTTGTTTCTGAAGTGCTGTACAACTAACTCCTCCACACTCTGCAGTTCCCTTAGCAGGGAGAAAACACGCTGTCAGCACTGCTGCAGGAAACCTGTTGCCAGGGTATAGGCACGTCTGCTTCTCTTCATCATAAGGAGCCAAGACATTTTATGTATGTTCACTGTACTAAGAGCAAGGTGAGACAGTTACTTCAAAAAGCAGAAAGCAAAAGGACAGTTCAAGAGGTGCATGACAGGACATGGTGTATGAAGGCCATGGACATTGGATGCATCTGGTAAAAAACAGGAGTGATCTGATTTTAAAACACAAACAAATACCTTGATATTAAACAGAGAAAAAAATGAAAAAAAATAAAAAGGAAGAGGAAAAATGAAAGAACTCAAGCTTCAGCATTAGTATCATAATATTTTGTCTTAAACAAAGTGACAAATAAGGGAACTGGCATTTTCTCAAGGGTACCTAATAACAAGATTTCTCAGTGCTATGTCTTTCTAGGAGAAACACAAATGCTTAGGCACTTCAAAGGCAAAGTAACACAGAAGAACAAGACATGAATATTAATGTAAGGCAAAAAGAAACATGATTTCAAAAAGGAAAGCCAGATCATTTAAAGGCAGTGAGAAAAATAAGGAAAAAAAGCCCCTCAATCCACCAAGCAGTGCTTTTAGATAAATTAGCTTGCAGAGCTGACCTTCTCCTTCTGTCCTTATGGCAAATACTTGGTCAAGCACTTAAATTCAGCCACTCTGCTGACCGCTTGTTACTGTTCTTCGAACTCTTACAATATTCACACTTCTCAGAGTTTATGTGAAATATATGAACCTGTCTAACTATCTATACATCCACACACATTCAACATCCTTGCCATTTTGTCTGATTTTTTCTTATTCGCCTCTGAACGCTATTGCTCTGATCTGCCAGTTACAGTTCAAGTCACCTTTCTTTTCACTCTCATGCATGATGCTGACAACTTCTTCCTGTAGCGGGAAAAATGGTGGGGTTATTCAAATGTTGGTTTATCGGCCTCCTCTAGGCTACGACGACCAGAGACAGGACATCATCTTCACAGAAGTATCGTCAAACTGCTCCATTTATTGTTTACATTACATTCACACTTAACAATAGTACAGGAATCTTATTGGGCAGTGGCTGGGGTGTAGAAACGGCTCTATCCCCTGGATTGGTGCTTTTCTCAAAACTATGCCCTCTTATCCGTTCCTAATAGCAACTGCCACATTCCTCTTATTGTTTGTTGCTCTTCTTGCTACTGTTTTAAAACACAGGGGCACCGTTTTCCCTTTCTCCCTGGCCTGGGCTGTGCATATAGGCTTCCAGTAACACATTATGGCCTGTGTTACTGAAATATTCTTCCACATCTTCCCCTACACCTTCTCCATCAGGAATAACCAATAAGCAATAATCTCTCAACTAGATCAGTTTTTGCAACTAGTATACTCTATACATTGATGTATGGTTTTGAGTGCAACACCAACTAAATATAATATGGAAGACATTGGAAATTTTAGATTTATTTTTTGAATTGTAATCTTCTTTCTATTTTTTTCCTGAGATAAAAGCATTTTTGCTATAAGTTAGCAAACTTCTTTGTTCATGCAGCAGCTATCAATTTGATACTAGCATGGTAAGCAAATCGCATTGGAGGCAATGTATGGTTCACCCCAGAAAGCTGATGGAGTGAATAAAGGAAATTGAAGATGTGGGTTTCCCCACAACATTTAAAGTGATAAAAATGAGGGACTTAATTCTCACCAAGAGAAAAGAAGGTCAGACTACTCTACAGAAACCTATTAGAGGCATCAGGAGAGGCTCTGAGATCAATAGATATTTAAACGGGAGACACAGTATGAGATAAATGAGTTTGAAAGTGAAAAAAAAGTATAAAGAAAGAATGTAGGTGCTAGTGGAAAGCTGACAGTTGCTTAAACAAGAAGAGCAGAAAAAAAACAACCCCCAAAAAAGAGGGTCAATTCTTTTGCGACGCCTTGAAAATATTTGCCCAAATCAGTGGGAGTTTGGCTGTGTGCACTTTTTGCTGCTTTTCTATTAAGCATACAGCTGAAAACCATTGTCTTGACTTATTTACAGGGCAGTAAGTGAAAAAAATAGGATTTTCTTTTCTGACTTACTCTGTAACAATATCATTAGTCAAGTAAATAATGACATAAAGAACATACAGAAATGCAAGATGGGCAGCAGTATTTAACCTCCTAATTGCTTAGAAAATATTTTGTCTCCATATGTACAAGTTCATCAAACCTGGCTCTTTTTTGTAAGTAATATAATTGTACCAGTATGGAAATAATAGGTTACCCTTTCAGCCCTGTTATAATCATGATCTTACTTGTTCCATTAAGGTAGAAAAACTGTCTCAGGGACCATGTCTGCAAATCCATCAGTAGGAGATTTTTGTCTCTTATAGTTGTCAGGAAACATACTGGGATACTCTATTTGCTGAATAAAAAAATTATGCTTTAATAGGAAAGGCTTATGAAAGCTATCCCAGTAAAACAAGAAAGTGAGGCAGCATCTGGAATAAGCACAAAGCAAGAGCACCCACCCAAGTGTGAACTGGAACCTACATAAAAGTGATGAAGAAAAGCAATTCTGAGCCTTTGAAATAGCTCCAGTCAGCTTGAAATAAACTGGACTGCTATTCTAGTAATAATACTCCTAAATATATTGTTGCTGTTCCAACAAGTAAAGCAATCAGACTTTCTTTCTTTTCTTTGTTGAAACCATATATACTGATTTCCTTTTATCTCTCTATCACAATGCTCTCCTCTGAGCCACAATGATTCATCCTTTAGGGTTGAATTCTCCCAATAAAATTTCAATGCGTAAACATCCTTTGGTGGCAGAACGCGTTGCCTGAGAATCTTTCAAACAGTCAAAATGAATATTTAAGAAAACTGTATATAGACACAATACTAACAGTTGGCCGAGGTACTCAAGACCTTTTGTCTTCAGTAACAAAAGTCTTGGAAATAACTTTTTAACTTGTTGATCTGTTCTTCCCTGTAGGGAAAACTTTATCGTTAAATATAGAAAAGAAATTTGGCTTTCAACTCTGTTATAATAATAAACATTTTTTTTTACAAATAAACTGCAAAGATCAAGGAAAGATGCATGCTGTCTGGTGATGATGTGCTGCCAATATTTTAACAAAGACCTCTAATAAAAAAAAAATACTTTCTTTGCCATGCTAATCTTGACACAGCAAGGAAGTTGTAAAAATCTTTAATTTTAACCCCAAAAGTTCTCACTGAGACATGCAGGAAGGATAGAAACACAAAGAGGGGAAAGAGGAGAATAATCATTTAAATTAGTTTTTGCTGGTGATTTTTATTTTATGTTCTGACAAAGAAATCTGTAGAAAGTCAAAGAAATCCACCTGTGGACAGGAACAGGAATGGTAATCCATGGCATAGATAGGATAAATGAGGGGTAAGTACTTATCATAATCTTCTGGTGCCAGGTTCACAGAGAATGCATGTTTAGCTGAAGTTTATACCAGGAAGTTTTAAGTAGTCATTCTTCTAAAGATTTTTGGTTCACTAGTACTGTCCAGGAAAGTAGACACCTCACAGTAGGGGCTGCCTGACAATGTGAATAGCTATCATTTGACATAACTTCATTTGAAAATAAAAGAAGCTAGAACTTACACAGAATTTAGGCTCCCTAAGTTCAAAATTATAGTTTTCAAGTCTCTGTTTGTCTGCTACCTAGTCTGGGAAGTATCACTGTTTTCAACATGACAGTTTCTCTGCAATTGAGTTATGTTCAGCATCACTCAGGGTCTAGAAATTAGCTGTTCCTCCACCAGTATCTAATCATTTCCAGTCAGTAAGTGCACATTGAAAATAACTATCATAAGTCCATGGCTGTGTTACACAGGGGCAATAATTTTCTTTTAGAATACTGCTGTTGCTACCTTCTCTCCTCAGACTCTATTCAAAATTTCTACAGAGAACTCACTAGTTAAGTCACATATCAAAGGAAAGGGAGATAGAGGTTTATTTCCTACATACTCTTGAAATTACCTTAATCAAAATCAGAAGCTCTCTCCTACTCTGTGAGTACACAGAAAGACCTTGCAAGAACATGAATTATTTGTTCACATTCTTTAATATTAGTATTTGCTCCCATTCTTTAATCAGGCTCATTAAAACCATTACTTTGAGCTTTGTGCACAAGTTATTCCAAGATTCATTGCTTCAGAAACAGAGCACAAGGACCACAAGGACTATCCTGTATACCTTGCCCCATGGGTTGTTTAATGAGTGACTTCAATGTTCCTTAAAAAATAACAAGGTTTCTCTGTTTGGAGACACCTTAGGTGAATATGCCTTGTCTCTAAACTTATCTCCTGCTTTGTTTTCTTTATTTATTGCTTTTAGAGTCACCTACAGGATGGTCTCCACTTTGATATCCATTATGGTGTACCTGATGCCTGAAATTCCTGCAAAAAGGCAGTCAAAACAATATTAGTGGAGAAAGATAGAGAAGTACCTTTATTATTTAGAAGCCTCTAGGTGCACACCACAAAACATGCACATACATGATGAGAGATGTGACAGTTTTTATAACCTTAAGCCATTAGCATCTATGTTATCTATAGCCAACCCTGGGTACCAATTTGCCTTGATGCCCACCCATAGAAGTTCTCAGGACCACCCCTTGGACAGGCTCTGGGACCTCTCTATTATTTTGTCTTGAAGCTATCCTGCCTGTGTTTTCCTCAAAACACCATTACCTTGGAGAGGCTTAAGAATATGTGAGAAAATGTTTTAGTAACTTTTAACACCACCTCATATGTGAGCAACCCAGGAAACCCTACACAATTCTAAAAACTCTAAAAATCTACAAAATGCACACTAAAACCTTGGGCATCATACCAGACTCTCCCCATGTACTTTAGCTGTATCTGAAAGCACTTCCAGTTCTTCCTGTTGAGAATTTGTCTGAAAGCTCTGGGTTACTGCCGTTCAGTCTGATTCATTTCATAGGCAAAGCATTCACTCCTCAGTAATAATGTGTATATGTCTTGGAAATGTGATTAAGTAGTAGCCTAGAGATGAGCTGCAGGACTTTCTCCAGATCAGCAGTAAGGCCATCACTCTATCTTTGTCTTGGAGCTGGTAGAAGAATTATAACAAGCCTTTTAAGAGTCCCCTTCAGCAGATAATTAGCATTGAATATCGCTACATTGCAATCATATGAGGAATTCTAATCACCAAAACCAAAATCAAAATGCTTCAAGACTACAATACATGTAATTTCTCTGTGCTCACCAAACATTTCCATCTCATCAAATATAAGCCTTTAAGACACTTGTCACCACTGATAAGCAATTCTGAATCTTTTGCTCACAGCCGAAATACTGCTTGATATATCATGAGACTCTTGAGGAGTTTTGCTTAAATGATTGAAGAAACACACATATTTGGGAAACGTTGAGTTGGAGTTATGAACAGTATAATTCAGTCTTAGCTACCATTTCAAGATTCATGCAAGGACCCACCTTTGTAAGGAAATTCCATGATACTTAAGGTTTGATTTCACTATGTTGCTTTGAAACTGATCTGTTTCCAAGCTTGAGACACGTTGGCTGTGATAATAAGCAGTGGTCAGCATTTCCCAGTATTGCAAATACCTTGTGAGTCAAACAGAGATTTGGACAGGACTTTTTAGCATAGAAGAAAAAACAATGAAACACAGGAAAAGAAAGCAAAGTTTATGGTATGCTGGATATTGTCTCAGAACAAAATTCATACTCCCCATAAGAGGGAAATGGTACATCAGGAAAAATTATGAGTGTGGACCTTCAAACAGCTCAGAGGGATCATTTAAGTGGCTCAGGATGGAGAAAACAGCTGCATATTGGAGTGTTATTTCCACACATCTTCCACTGGAAGACCTGCATACAGTACATCCTGCTACTGTTTTGTTCAGAGGACAACTTCTGTCAGGCTTTTGTCCTTTAAATATTGACTGACTCTATTTACCCTTTCAGGCACAAGCTCAGCAAGCTGACAGACCCAGTGAGCCCAGGAAGATCCACCAGCTTAAAGAAATTCTAACAATTATTTGACATACATTTTGTGAGTTTGGGGTAGATTTTTTTGTATGGTTTCCCAAAAATGAAGCAGGAAAAAAATTCAGGGAATTTGCGATGGATTTTCTGTGGAAACCCAAGGGCACTCTTTAAATTGCTTTGCAGCTGCAGTCCCCATTTCATTTAAACCTTTGCTTTTTTCACAGCACAGCAAGAGGTTCATAGCTTACTGACAAAGACAGAAAGAAAAAGAAAGGAAACAGAAAGGTGTCAGTTGTATTCCTGGGTCTTTGACAATCATAAAAGAACTTCCCATTTAACTGGTTCTATTTTGGATCTTTGGATCAAATCCATCTTTCATATGCTGAATTATTACAGTAGTAAGTTTTGATGTGGGAGACTCATTACTGCTCTATTTCTGCAAGAGGCATATCGCTGCTGTTTGGAGGAATAAAATGCAGGCCCTAGAAACGGCTCTCTTCATGGGAACAGGCATTGTAACAGGCAGAGAGACACCCAACTCCATGAAACTGAAGCAATCAGCCAACACTCAGAAGAGGTTCACTGTGGGAGGATATTGCTGATCAGGGGTATCCAGCAGACATGGGGTACAGGAACCAGCAGGTAATGAGACCAACAGAGTTCTGTGACCTCCTCTTGCTGCCCAGGGATGCTGAATGCACAGCTCAGGGGATGTATTGCTTTCCTGAGGCAGCAAGTCACAGCATTCTGCAGCTCCAGCTGCGCTCCAGCTTCTGCATATTGCAGGAGCAGCATTTTCCACTAGCTTCTGCATGCACTTTAAATAAAATTCTCTTTCCTAAGAAGCAGTGAGCACAGCTTAGGAAAACAGGGCAAAACCTGAGGGCATAGCATGCCTCTGTTCTCCCACTTTGGGGATTATTCTTACAGCTACCTACAAATAAGCAAACTGTAAGTGCAGATAAAAGAGTAATTTATCTGCCTTAGCTTGATGATTACATTGCAAACAGAAGCCAGCCATCCTGACCTCCTGACTCAGCTTTAAAGCTATTACCACAGTTATGAACTGCTCAGACAGGCTTGAAAATACAAGTCCTGTTGGTGACATCTTACTGTGGAAACCAAAGGTATAGAATTACTCCATTGTAATACTAAAAAGAATTGGAATAGATAATCAATCACAAATGGAATTTGTGGTCTGCAAAATAAAGGACCTGGTCCAAAAAAGCCAAAGGGCAGGATCTGCAGTAATCTGGATGGGCACTGCAGCTGTTAATAAAGATGGCTAGATGCACATTTGTCTGCGCAAAGTTCACCTCATGAACAACTGCAAAGGGCTGCATTCCCTGACAAGACGTTTTGCAGGTCTACTACTCATTTCACAAAGAACTGGCTCCTTACAGTTGCTTTAAGTCTGGCTATCATGGGTGCATTTCATGGTGCTTTGTTCTCACACTAGAAGAGTCAGCAGTCTTTTACTTTCTGTGCCACTCACAGATCGCAGATCTCTGCCAAGCTGTACTGGCACTCTCTATCTTTTAATTATTCTCAATTTCCTTCTTGCAACATTTTCCAGTTGCAGCATCTCCTTTAGAAGTTGCAGAGATCAGAACTCCACTTAGTGTATCAGCTGTGAAAAAATCACAGGTTTTTACAGCAGGAAGATGATAGAGGATTTTTATTGTTTTATATTTATTTCTTAATGCTTTGATCTGGATTTTTGACCACTACTGAGATTATGTTTTCAACTAACTGTAATAGCCACAGGGGTTTTCTCTGCAGCAGTAATGGCCACTTCAGAGCCTATCATTTCATGCAATGATAAGATTGGGTTTTCCACATGGACATTTCTTTACATTTATCTACATTGAATTTCATCTGCCATTTTTGTCCAGTCATCCTGTTACAAGATATGTCTAATCTTTTCCTGCCAAAAATACAACACTCCATCTAAGTACTTGATTTGCTTTTCCTCCTCTATCAATTGCTTTTTCATGTAAATTTTTGCAGAATTCATACATCAACAACTCTTTCTTTTTGCCAAAGCAACAGCTTTTCAACAAAGAGTTGTATTCATCAAAAATATTGCATCCAGTTTTCCTTGGCAATATATTAGACTTTTCATTTGTTTTGTAGTTCAGTGGCTTTACGCTTTTTCAATGTTTTGCATAAAAATTAAGTTGAAAAGGACATAGACACAGCTGGTTTAAACCAATGTGGTTTCAAGTAAAGTTTCTAATTTTCTTTCCTTATTTTCAATAATTTTTGTGCAATTGAATGGACTACATGTAAAACAACCGGTGGCATGTGTGAAGTGGCAATGCTAGAGATGATCAAAATCTGAAAGTTTTAATTATTTTAGCTTTTCCTTCTTCATTGTCTCCACTTTAATTTTATCCATGTTATCTTTGGCACACCTACGTTGAGAAGACAAGATCCATATGTGAATAAATCCATAGCAGGAAATATTTAACTGGAATTTCTTTGCAGAACCGTAATCGCAAACCTAAACTGAGAACATTGCACAGTGCATGGGGCACTGTTTACATTATGGCCCATACTGGAGGAGCTACTGGTTAACACATATGATTATCACACCATGTGGTGGTAGAATTCTGTAAAATAAAATGAACTGTTCTTGTTCCTGTCTAAGGATCCAGAACAAGAGAGCCCCAGTAAGCAATACTACATGAACACTGAATCAACAGCTTATTTTGGACACTTAAGCACATCTGCCAAGCAATGATATTGTGGGAAAATGTTGTTTTGTTAAACATTTTAAGAGAATTTAAGGTAATTTATGACCCAGTTGTTATTGTACTCTACTTGTCAGTGGTTTTGTTAACTTGCAGGAATTATAAATACTTTGAAGCCCTTGCTGCCATTTTATTATATACCTTATATTTTATTATACACCTAAAAACACCAGATGGTGAATTCTTTGAAATGCTGAAGCCAGAGCTAGATGCTATTGTATCCATTAAATTGATCACCTGACCTCTTTGTGTTTAATCATCTACATTGCAAGATGCTTACTACATGTACATGGACAGAGGATCTTAAAGGAAAAGATCAGTCAAAAATGGTATAAGTACCAGCAGCATTCCCAAGTACAGCTGGGGCTTTCCATGCCATTACATGTGTTTTATTATATTATGGTGATGCCACTTTTTTAACATTTTTTTCTAGCACACATGTATTAAGACTCTAAATATATAGATTTCATAGATGCATTTGTTATGAAGATCAACAGGAAACAATTTCACATAAATGTATAGAACCAGCCAAAATATGATAGCTATTTTGTAATCCTAACAGAGGTACATAAAGTGTCCAGTGCTCCAGTGCAAAATCTACAACAAATATCATGTAGAATAGATTCTGGGATAATTTGTGAATACTGTATTATCATTTTCCTAAGACTGAGTTAAAATTCTGATTAATATTTTTGAGCTCTGCAACGTTTTCTTAGAAATGGAGAAATCTTCACAAAAATAAAAGTTGCATTTGCATTGTATTTCTCATAGTCTTCCAGCAAACCAGTGGGTAACAAGAAAAGATGTCTTTGGGGTTTTTTATATTTATGTCAAAGTGGAAATGACCTCCCTTTCTGTTATGATCAAATCAGTGTGCAGGATAGAGGTATTTAAGTGTGAAGTACAAATGTATTGAACAGCTGCATTTTAAATAGAACAAAGTGTGTGTTTCAGGTACTGAGGAATAGTGACTGGGACTAGACTCTCAAAACTAGAGTGAATGGTCCAAGGCACTGACTCAGAAATTTCAATAGAAATATTGATTGGTCTGAATGAAGAAGTAATGGAAACACCTGAAAGTACCAAATAACTCAATGTAGAACAACCAAGGACATGGTTGACAGCAGCAGACTGGGTAAAACTGAGGAACCTCTTGTTATTCTCATAAACATCAGCAGGTCTATAATCAGATAAAACCACTGCACATATGACCTCTCAGCAGATGATCTGCATGCTAACAACAGGCAGGTGACAGTGAGGTGGCACCACAGTGCATGTGCAATTCCTCTTCTTTTTATCCAAGCTGGAAGACAGTCTAGCTGTTAGGAGACCCAAAATGCAGAAATACTGACAAAACTTTACTGTGTCTTAGGCAGGGAGAAGAAAGAAAGAGTCTGAGGCACAATCATCAGATCATGTCTTATAAAAGAGAAAAAAGCAGTTTATCGTCACCAGAAAAGAACAATGTCACAAGATGAGGACTCAGTTGCTGGTGTCCCTTTTCCCTCTCATAAACCAGGGACCCTGGGCAGACCACTTGGACACATGTGCTTCTGCTTAGTGTTGGTGAGTTGCAGAATCACAGAATGGTTTGGATTGGAAGGGACCTTCGAAAGGGTCTGAGAGTCAGTGAAATATATGTGGGAATGACCATGAGTGTCTGAATGAATTGTCTGAAACAAAAATATCTCCTTGCCCTTTTCCAAGGTCTCACAATGAGTTAATTTCCTGTTTATCTCAGATAAAGCAGGCCTGTATATTTTGATCACAATTACAGGCTTAAGAAATCCAAGAATTCGCTTCTATGCACTGTAAAGTATTTTAATATTTTCATGTTACTGTTTTTTTAGATTGTATATAGAAATAGTATGTACTGAATTGTAAATTCGTATAGAAATTGCCAAATACCTCATCATCAATAGATCACATTTACTGGTGAATACTTTATAATAATTTTTAAGAAAATTAGAAATTAAATTTTGCTGATTAGTTTGAGCCCTACCCACTACTTTCCAAAAGTGGACAATGTCTTATAGAATGTTTTAATTTCTTCACACCTGAATTATATAGTAGCAAAAGTTCTTTTAGGCACATGATTTTATCTTCATACTAAACCCAAGAATATGTTACTGGGAGGTGGAATGTACAAATGGTGGAGAGAAGAAGCTTAATATTAAGCAAAAAGAACATTATAAATCTGAACTTTGATATTTCTGCTTGAGTTTGGGAACAAGAGGAGAGAAATTCCAGAGTGTTATTAAAATTAAACCCAAAAGATCTTGCCTCAAAAATTGTAGTTGTATTTTCTCTGTCTGAATGAGAATACAGTCCTCTAGCAGTTAGCATGGTAATGTTATAAAATGCCAAATTAATCCTAAGTATAAAAGTGTACTGAAGATACTGTGGTAAAAACATTGCTACACATGTACAAATGGTCATTATTCACAGCATAGTGCCTGGATTGCACAGACTGTGTAAAAAATGCAGAGTTCATTCATTTTGTTACCAGGAACTGTGGACCAATTAAAAGCCACGTGTGCTCCTTGGCAGTTCTGTATTCTGCATTGCACAGAATTACTACCAAATTCAGCATCTAAGATGGAGACAGGCCAACACAGCCAGGAAAAACAGATTGGCCACTAATAAAATTGGTTTCTGCATATTTTGAAGAAACATGCAAGTGACCCTTGCACTTGTGCTAGCAGCACGTGATCCAAAGTGACAAAACAAAAAAAAAATTATGTATAGATAGATATAGGTACAAATATCATCATCATCGTGGCTAGGCTTCGTGAACAAAGATTTGGGGAAGGGCTCTACCCATGTAGGTGTGTCCCTCAAGCTGTACAGTGGATTTTTTAGGTGAGGCACAGCGTGTGCAGAGCTGGCACCACTGTTTAACTCCTGAGGTTCATCTGCCACAGCCAAGCGAGACTCGATGGTGACAGTGAAGTCCTCAGGACTAGAACCTACAGCACCCAGGATTCCCAGGAGGTCTCCCATCCAAGTACTAACCAGGGCTGACCCTGCTTAGCTTCTGAGATCTGACAGGATCAGGTGTCAGAGTGGCATTTAACTGCCTAGATACAGATATAGATACAGGTGTATAGATATGTAGACACAGAGAGATAGAACATTATTTAAAAACCCTTTGTTCAGACATTCGAACAACTAATCGGAATAGAATAATCCAGGTGTAAAGGCAAACCTGAAAGAAAAGGTAAGGGCACTTCACCATTCCTAAGGGCTGAGACACCTGCTTCTCCCTGATGACCTTGCAGTTCCGAACACAGCAGCTTCCAGAACTGTTCGTGCAACCTGGAGCAATTGATTTGGTTGAAGCCTCTTTGTTACATCTGTGCAGATCTTTTCTGAGATCCGTGACTGTGCTGAATACACAGAACAACCAGTCTGCAGTTCTGAAGCCTTCTGAAGTCACTTGGCTTCAGGCAGGACCCCGGAGGATTGAGACCCTTCTTACAGAAATTTGATGAAATGGCATCAGATTTGGCTCCTGTAGTAAAATAGACTCCTTCAACAATACCTCAGCAGTGTCTAGCCATTCCAGCTCTTCCTTGAGTCCTCATGTCACATTCAATTTACTTTTTTTTTGCTAGAAAATGCTTCTGTGGTGAGATATACCACAATCAACTACAATTTCAGATACTTTGAGCTTGAATAAACCATCATGTAAAACAGTAAATATGACACAGAGCATATAAAAAGAGAAAATATGTTGTAGAGCCTAGTAGAGACTAAAGGCCAAGTGATACAAAGTGGGAACATAGCCAGTTTGGAATTATCTCTTCAAGGAAAAGATAAATGAAAGAATAGCAATGGGATGGGGGGGGAGGGAAGTGGGGGGATGGTTAGAAGAGAAAGAAAGGAAGAAAAAAAAAGAAAAAAAAGAAACCTGGTTGGTTGAGGTAACTAGTCAATCACTGTTCTTGAAGTCTTTTTATTGTGCTTCCTTCTCTGGCCCTCTCTCATTCCTCTGCTGCACAGCCTAGGATGCTACTTTTGAGAATGCCAAAATAGAAGTAGTGCTTCCCTTCTCACCTGAGCTGGGCAGAGACAGAAATGGTTGCTGAGTTCTGTCCATTGCACAAGACCTCCCCATCTTCTGCCAGTTTTGCCTTTGACAAGAATATGTGCATTTCCAAAAGTTTTTTATGTACATCCTGACAAGTCCCAAAATATTAAGAATGGAGTCTGTGTGTTCTTGCATATACCCCATTTCAAAAGCAAGTGGCAGATTACATGTCTCCTATATTGAGCACCATTCTGCTATGCTATGGGTGAAGAAGTTGACTATTAAGATATTATCATGATACAATTGGAAGTAGAGGAGTTTGCCTCTTTGTTAATTGGCTTTCTGAAGGAGAAATCTTCAACATGTCCCAGACAGTTGGCTCTGTCATCATACAAGTGTTGGGAGCCAAATACATTGGGCATAGCTAGAGTAGAAGAAGACCACGACACTATGCTGCATCTATTAAGTAACAGTTTCACTATCTCAGGTCAGCTTGAATCAACTTCTGGACTTGCATTTCTGAGAGAAACCAGGGGGAGTTCAAAATAGTGAGAGATGCGAAATGCCTTCATATTATTCATATCTCACCAAAAAGCTTTGCTCACACATTTTCTCTTTACTTACTTCTTCACCCATGAATAATTTCCGTACTGCTGCATCTCACTAAAAGAAACATTTAAAAATTATTTTGGGAAAAAAAAATCTCTGTATTTTTTCAATTATTTTTTGTTCACACACTGCAGAGAAAACTAGAGCAGGCAAAACTCATTTGGTAATTTTACTCTGACTTTAAAATTTCTTTCAAACTCATTTTAATTCCTCAGCATGGGCTTTTCTTTTTTCAGCATAATATTCAAGCCTGAGAATCTAAATGTGATCAATGCATATTTGCATTCTTCCATAGATCCTACAGCTGTCAACATTTTTCCACCTAATGAAGAACATTCTGTTTGTCACCCACCAATGAAACACAATGCACTGTAGCTACATGGCTAATGAGATACATGAACAAGATTTGAATGTGCAGTATGACTTCAATTTTTACTTAAAGACAGAGACCTGTTATAATAGTTAATACATACAATTAACTACTGGAATTCCTGTTTGTATATTCCTATTGTTGTTCCTATGGCAAACTGATTGAGTCCCAAAGAAAAAAAGTTCTTCTTTAAAAGTATTTTTATGAATTACAGATCATATCTGGCCTAGAATAAATTCAGAGTTTTACCAGATGTATGGAAATTAATTACTTCAATCCATTAAAAGAGTTTTAATAAAGGACTTCCAGGAGCTTGTATGTGTAAGCCTCAGCACAACAGTAGAAATATGTATTACAGAATTTGTACCCTCTCTGAACTTGCTCTGTAATAATATCTGTGAGGGAAAGTGGGTAGAAGAATGACTGTCATCCAGTCGCTCATTTCCTTACTGCTATAAATACCACCAGTTAAGTTTAAGTTACGTTAAAAAATAATGCCTTGCTTAAACTGTAAGGGTCCAAGTTTGGTTTTGTGAGATTCATGGATGAAGATTCCTAGATGAAATAGTTACCATTCTGCCCTGAATATTTATTTTACACCGTACCCTTACACTGTTAGGGAAACAAAATTTAGACGCATTCATACATGCTGACACAGATTTTGGAACTCTGAAATGTCAGAAAGAAGAGTAAATAATAGTTTGTAAGTCAACTACCTCTGTAGTTTATAAAGAAAAGCAAGATATCTTCCAAATGCCCTTTGATATCTTTCTTAGGATAATGTAGAGTGTCTTCTGGGAATATTTAACACAGATCTTATGAATTGCCCTCTTTGAAAACCTGCTTCCCTTCATAGAAACAAAAGTAACTGGTAGGATGGATAACTCACAGTCACATGTTCAACTCTGAGATTTCTGCACCCAGGGGAACAAATCCCTGCCTCAAAAGCAAGCATTTATCAAAGGGTTCAATACCAGCACAACCTAAATAAGGCCTACAGAACAGGAGGAGTCATTTAAGCTCTGTGAAGTTCTGGGGATCTTTAAGCAAAAAAAGTGGGAATTTGTGGAGAAGACAACTCTTTCTCAAAAACATGTTAAGTGTAGGCTATATAGCCCAGAGATGTCTTAAAAGTTAAAATGCAAAAGGAAAAGGACACCAGTACGTACCTTATTTATATACAATGAGTATATGAAATATATGCCAGTACATCTAGTTCACACAACTCTCTCAATAAGGCAAGCAGGGTTTAACCCCTATGTGCACTGGATAATAAATCTGATGATAATCCTGCAAGTGAATACAAGCAGGAACAAGCACAGGTGCAATCTTTGGATCTGTATTAAAGCCTTCACTGCATGGTTTCTGGCCCCCTAGAAAAACATTTTTTCTGCATATTTGCACAGGATAACATAGGAGAAAAGCTCAGGGGAAGACTGCCCTTGACTTATTCATGACATAGAACTCCTAAACTTGTGGATTTTTCCCACTGACACAGTGCAGAATTGTAAAAGAGCCAAAGAAAGCTATTTTATAGCCATAGATGTACACAAGCATGTATTTCTTACCTACCCTTAAATTGTTGGGCACCACGCATACCCAAGAAGTTGCTGCTAAATGGTTTGGAGCAGGATACTTCAAAAAGTTAATCCAGCTCAGGGACCTGTGCCTGGTTCTGCTGTCTAACATTGTGAGGTGGCTCTGCATTAACAGGGACTCTTTTGGTCTTCACCAGTTGCTAATCCTGCCCATCAGACAATTCAAGAGCGAGCATGGAGAGCAGCAGAAGGCTGTTAGACCAGCCCAAGGACCTGTTCCCTGGACCACTTGCTGACCCTGGATGAAGAGAAGTGAACTGACAGTACAGGTGAACTGTCTGTTCATTAATGTAGCTGTGGTTCATCATTGCCCCTGGCTGGTAAATCACATAGTTCTCAGTGTCACAGAACTAAAGTTATGACACCTTCCCACTTCAGGGTTTTTTGCAGCTTGACTCTAAATGTGTGTACGAACTGTTTTCACACTTATTAGAATAGCACCTGGCACAGTCTGTCACAATCTAATCATAGTATTTACTTGAAATGGAAAAATATCTGGTTATACCTGAGAGGCAGAAAGATCTTCCAAGGGGACTGAATTCGTGTTATTCTTCCCATCTTATTGTACATAATTCTTTTCTAGGCATGGTACCTAATTTCTTTTCTTGAAGTCAGCTAAAAAGTTTTTGTGGTGAGCGATGTAATTTTGCTTTTGACATATATGTTGTCATGGAGAAATAGTGATGTGATTTCAGATCCCATTCAATTGAAAATACAATTGTAAGAATAGCCATTTTAGAACTCCAACCACAGAAATCTTTCATTTGTTTGAATCAAGACATAGTCAGTAATAGGACTACCACAGCACTGGTATTAACATGGTCCTGGTGGCAACCCCTTAGTTGCTAGACACGAACAAGCTGCATAAATTCTTCTGGAAAGAGCTGCTTCTGCATGAATCCTCTATCCCTATGTTTTCTGGCTGGAATACCAATAAGGTTGTGTTGGGTCTAGCTGAGATAGAGTTAGTTTTTTTCTTTGCTTCTGAGCACACAGCCTTCACTTTCATGTTAGTAAAATGATGTCACCTCAATGCACGAGTGTTTTTCCATCTGACTTTCTCCCTGCCCTGGCCTGCTGGAGTGATAGAGTGGCTTAGTGGGCACCTGGCCTCCAGCCAGGGTCAACTACCATAAAGGCCCATTAGCTAAATTTCCTTCTGACCAAAACAGGGATGGGGTGGGTTTGCAAACCTTGAATATACTAATAAATTCAAGTATACTTTTAGTAACAGTCAGATACTCACACTTAAACAGTGAATAAAAAGAAAATTCTGTTTGCTTACGCATTTGAATTACTGTTCATAGTGCTTTGAGGTAGTTTCTGAACTGTATGCTCCTGTCTTATGATGCTGAAATGTGATTTTTGGGTCCTCCCTGAGCTAACATTTTTAAAGTGCACTGTATGTGGATTGTACTTTTATGAGAAAAGGCTATTATCATGAGGCTCTGATTCAGTTCAATTACTGAGGACTTGCATTTATTGAAACAACATCTCCTATTGTTCATTAAAGAAATTCATGAAGCTCTTTCGTCTCTTTAGCAACAACAACAACAAAAAGCCTGAGCATTATCTAGAATTATCTCTAGTGAATATGGTTTTGTTTCACAATGGTAAGTTAGAGTTGTGCCTTAAATTCATTAGTAAAACCAGGGGCTGGAGGACTCAGTGTGTTGTTCAACAGAAGCTCCACTCGCGTCAGAGACAAACACCTGTTTTAAGTTACTGAAGGAAAACTTGAGTTACTGCAGTGTAACTGAGAGGATACTCCAATCAATTAACCACAATGTTGTAAAGGAATTCCTGCACCTCGGGCTAAACTTCCACTCTAATTTACATAGATTCACATTAATTATGCTTTTACAAAGGAATTTCCATAAATTAAAAGTTTAGTCGTTGGTCAATGATCCTACTAGCTTACTCCAGAAATAAACCATTAAGCTGCATCCACAAACTAAGATGCTCTCACTCTAATGAGTTACTGGTTTAGTCGCAGCATACAAAGTCAAACCCTGACTCAGCCCACTACTTAGTAGGGTCCAGTTACATTTTTCAGCTCTCGACTGTGAAACAAATAGCTTGGTGGCAACATCCATACAGCTAGAGACAGCCTTAATGTATGGAAACATTAAAATACTGTTGAGGAAATATAAATCCCTTAAAAGCTAAAAGCACATACATTGCACTCTGTTCAATAGACTAGATCCATTTTTATGACTTGGACCATGAAGTCTCCTGCAGGCATTTCTGCAATTCTTATTAAATTGAGGACAAAGTTAAGATTTGGATATCTCTTATCATTGCTGTATGATGTGTCACCTCTGATCATAATCCAGACATGATTTTTCTTTATTCCCTCAGTGTCAAAAACAGTATCAGGTCCTCACTTACCAAAGTTGCTGTTCTCATGACACTTGGCTGAGTACACCAAGGAAGATCACAAAGACAATAGGCAGAAATTTCAGAAGGTAATTGGTGAATGAAGCCCAATTTCGGGTGAACCTTGACTTCACACTACCTACCACACCACTGTGTGCAGGGTAGGTTTATTTCATGGTACAACTTCCAGAGGCGAATTAAGAAATGTAGCTTCCCCCATTCAAAGTGCAATTGCTGCTCTTGTACTCAAGCAAATTCATCCTTGACTCTACACAGCTCTTAAAAGCAATACGAGGTCAGTGACTGTGCAGAGCAAGAGGGGGTGGTTTTTGTTGATGCTGCTGCTCTTTTCTGCAGAAGTCTTCTAAAATGGCTGGCATATATTCTGCATTTGACTGGCCTCACTCCCCTTTCTGTTATATGCCTTCTTTCAAGTTTTCAGAGACCCCTACTGAAAAAAATAGCCATTACCTGTTCAACACATACAGAAATGCAGCAATAACAAAACTATAATGCCAGGGAACAAAAGGTTTCTATTTATGGTGCCTTAAATCTCCAGGGGAAAAGAATACATGGAGAAGCTGAAAGAAGGCAGGTGGGAGG
Organism: Sakesphorus luctuosus; assembly: GCA_013396695.1. NCBI lineage: Eukaryota > Metazoa > Chordata > Aves > Passeriformes > Thamnophilidae > Sakesphorus > Sakesphorus luctuosus. Next base: position 134,549 of record VWZD01000667.1, read on the forward strand.
GAGAGGTGTTCTTTCTGAACAATTAAAATTATTGCTCCTCACTTTTTTGTTTGGACTTCATTTTGAAGGGTATCATCCTACTATGTTTATTCTAAGCTCAATTAGAAAAGAGCAAATTCCAGAATGGTATTAAGTTTTATTCAGAAGAATGGGTCAGGCAGTTTAATAACCACAGGGCAGAGCTGAGACTATTTGCTGTGCAAAGATAGGTTTAGCCTTCTGCTACATCTCTACTGCTCCAAGCAAAAAAAATCAAACACCAAAACCCCCAAACCTGCACTTTGCGAGTATCAGAACTTTTATATGTACCTTGTTCCTAACAACTAATTATCACCATTTGCACGATGTGTCAGACTCAAAATCACAGGTTGGGATCTCTGTCAGCAGAATCAGTCTTTTGAAATCCAGTAACCTCTGCCAAATATCATCAGGTAAGGATCTAACCGTGTCTTCTCTTGGCACACAACATGAGTTTGCAGGCAATATAGTTGTAGTGGGTTCATCCTGGCCAGCTGCCAGACACCCACCCAGCTGCTCTCACGCTCCAGCTCCTCAACAGGTTGGAGGAGAAAGTATGATGGAAAAGCTCCTGAGTTGAGTTAAAGATGGGGAGATCACATATCAATTACCACCACAGACAAAACAGACTTGAGGAAGATTAACTTAATTCATTGCTAATTAAAACAGAGTTGGATGGTGTGAAAGAAAGACAAAATTAAAACAACATCTTCCCCTCATTCTCTCTTTTTCACAGGCTAAATTCCATTTATTCATTTCAATACCTCTATCTCTTCCACCTCTCCAAACAGCACAGGGGGATGGGAGGATGAGGTTTGTGGTCAGTTCATAACACCTCCTCTCTGCTGCTCCTTCCTCCTCACAATTTTCCCCTACTCCGGCAGGGGGTCCCTCCCATGTGATATAGTCCTTTAAAAACTGCACTGGCCTGGGTCCTCACCATGAGACACGGTCCTTCGGGATAAGCTGCTTCAGTGTGGGCCCTCTGCAGGCTATGCCCAAATGTGTTTTGAGAAAACTGCCTAAACCAGAGTTTCCATAAGTAGTCCCTCATGTCTACCTTCAATATTACCAAAAAGTGTTAATTCAGTTTCTAACTAGAGTGTGCTCTCAGGCCTAGGCAGGAAAGAAGGAAGGAGCTGCACTGAAGGATAAGGTTTTCCCTCAAATCTGTCACCTGTTCTTGCTTTGCATCCTATTTTAGCAATTGTTACACTTGCGTCAGTGGAACATTTTGTCTTCACAAGTGTAATGGGTTTGATCCATGGCTTCCTCAGTAACCAGTGTAACTAAGGAAGTGGACATTACAAAGTATTCCACACGTGTTTTCCACGTAAGAGTAGGAGGGGGAGTTGTTCTTCCTGCTTCCGGGAGCTCGGGAAGAACCGGGGGAGCCTAGACGGTCCTGTGTCTCTGTTGGTGTTTTCCTGGTTCCGGACATTAGTGAGATTGTATCGTTGCCTGATCCTCTCCTTTCTTGAAGTTTTTAATTGTATTCATTAGTTTCATTTGCTCTGTTTTAGTTTCATTTCTCCTTGTTTCTTGTTGCCCATTCCCTTCCCCCTTTTTCCCCTTCCCCTGGGGTGGGGTCCACATAGTGTGTAAATTGCATATGTGTTTGTGGATGTTAGAAAATATAGTCCTTTTTTAAGTCAATTCAGTTTCTTTTGAGTTCTTTTCTTTGCAGGTTTTTTTTCCCCTTGCTGAGAAGGCTCTGGGAGGAGGGAGGAAGGCAGTCCAGGGTTGGTAAAAAAACTAGGCCAAACCTGAGACAACAAGTGTATTACCAAAAGTATATATATAAATATACATATAATCTTACTTTTGGATTTATGGAATGCTCAGACTGCTCAATGAAAATAGAGGAAGAAGGAGGCTTTATGAATGCTACTCACTACACTACTGAAAATAATCCAAAATGAGCTCTGGGTTGCTTCCAATGCCTCAGCCTTTGAACTACACCTAATCCTGCCTCCTCAAACAATTCTGACTATAATCCCATTTTAGTCTGAATAAAAAATTAGCCCTTGAACTTTCCTTTTTATTGCAAAACCTTCACTTTCCTTCCTTCTCACTTTCCTTGTTTCTCTGTCAGATAGGAGCCTATTTGTTCTCTTCTCTCTTGCCCCATCATATATTATCAAAATGTTATTTTTTCCCTCTTGGGGAAAACACTGATATCCCATAGCAGCTCCTCTTTCACTCTCACTTTCTCTGAATTGCTTTCCCCTCCAAAATTGCCTTATTCTATGCCATCTAGTGTCCTAGATTCTATGGGTTGTTGGCTGCTGCCTTCAGTTATATCTTTTAATCTTCCCCTGTCACTCATTTAAGCTACTGTTTCAGGCTTATCTCACTCACCTGTCATTCACTTCAATCCCCTGACTTCAATTCACTTCCCTTTTTTTATAGTGAGGCAACTTAGACATTCATCCTGTCAGTTCTCCATTTAACAGAAACGCCCAAAAGAAACAGATACACAAAGGACTAAACTCTGTTCTGCTGTATCCATACATACTAAATTACTTAAATGGAGAAAAGTAGTTTTAAATGCGAGAAGAACTGGGATCCCAGTCTCAAGTGTGCCTATTGGAGCACTTTGAAAATGGCAAAGGCAGATGAGATCAAAAGGCTGAGTGAAGAAGAATACATAACCGGGTACTTGTACTTTTTTCTTTTTTTTTATCTCAAGAGACAGTGATGTTTTGCAATGCAAACACTGAAAAGAAAGGAAAGGAAAAAAAGCTTTTTTCAGCAATAGTTTTGAAATTGCATGAACATTCATAATCTTTCCCTACTCTAGCACTGGCTTTGGAAGAAGCCATTTTTTAAATGGATTAATGTAAATATAATATAATATAAAATTGACTGCAGAAAACTTTTGAAGCTTTGCAAATCTCTTCTCATCACTGTCCTGTTCACAATTTAATGTAGTCTAGTACATCATATATCATGGCAAGTGCTGTGAAAGTGTTACTCATCAATGAACTTACAGGCCTTAGCACCTAATTCATGAAATTTACTGTGAATTGGTTGAAACACCATACTAATGAGCAAGATATGTCAAAAGCAGTAAATATCAATCTAGGTTTTGGAGTACAAAAGCAGGAAATTATTCTACTGGTAGCCTTATTTTCATTCAGAGGAGTGCTATTCTGATTGCTGTGGTTCTTAAAAAAAGACATGAGATAGACTCAGCTTAGTAAAAATAAATCATTTTATAGAATACCATTCAATCTTTTCTTGCTTGTCACCTCAAAGCCATAGCACTGATATTTGCAGTAGTTATGATGGCAGTTGAGACATACAGACATTTAACAAATGCCCTTTCTCTACTCTGGCAGCTTTTTAAAGAGCATTGGAGCTCTGCAGTAGAAAAACCTGCACATTGACGATTTTGCTTTCCCAGCCTCTCCTGCCTCTGGATCTCATGCAGGACTTGCATCCTGCAGAGCAAAAGGAAGACACCTCCAATATGTTTGTATTAAGAAATGAAACAAAGCAATAGACAAGCTGTGCCAGTTTAAACTGGTAGGAGAAATGAACTCAACACAAAAGAGATTATAAGTCAGAGTTACAATTTAATAATAATATTACAACAAATGCAATGGCACAAAGAGAAATTGGTTTTATCCCACAAAACCCAGACATATAACCCAGCATCCTGGGGCACAAACACAATGGTGTTTTTTAGCCCCTGTGCTGAGCCCCACATGGTTCCCCCGAGTCCAAAGTAAAAGGAAATGAAGAACCTGTTAGTGCAGATGACGGTTGCAGTCTGGTGAAGAGTGGTGGTCTCCTCCTATCAAGGTTCCGGTCCTCCTCTGGATCTGATGAGTGATCCCCCAAGTCCCAACCCCCCCCAAGATTATATCCCCTCAGGTTCAGGTGGGGGTGGGACCACCCAGTACCTCCCCCAGGGCAGGGAGTTCCATAATGGGTTATCCAACTCTGTGAGTCATGGGATATTTTCAGAATCATTGATGGCCCATGAGCAGACATGCCCCCTCAGGCTGGGTGTGGAGGTGCTAATGACTTCCTGGAGGGGAGTTACCACAGCTCTTATCTCACAGGTGTCTTTCACACCCAGCTCACACCCTGAGGGGTTGGGTGTGCCCTGGGCAGCTGCTGCAAATGGTCCGTTGTTAACAGTTCATGGGAAATGAATAGAAGATGTAGAATACATAGCTTTGGTCACACCCACACAGTGATAAACTGGTCCCACCTACTGAACTAGGACACGAGCCAGGACAGCAGGATACCACATTTTTAACACTAGGCTGTTGTCTGACAACCTGTGAAGACACTTTCACAGCAACCTGTAGACAACGGTTCTGACCTCTGGTCCTCCACATTATGTGTTTTTTCTTGCTGCAGAATGGCCAATGGCATGACTTGCAACCCAGAAATTACAGTGCATCCATTACAAGAGTAGTTTAAAGCATCCATATACAAATTTCAGTAATAGGCATCAGAAATCCAAACCATCCAAATAATTTACAAAACTAAACTGTATGAAACCTAACATCAGCATGAGTGTTTTAACATACCAAAATGAGATGTGTCTTGAATCATTCTCAGGGTTAGGGTAATGACAGTGAATTTATTATGTTGCCTGCACAAATATCAAACAGAGATTCAGAATGCTGAGTATGGATTACATTTATCTTGCAGCTGATACTTAAAAAAGGTGCCAGTATACACATAGTGTCCTAAAATACACTGTAATAAGAAGCCAGCATATACTCTATAGGATCTTGTCTATCAGATAGCTGTTTTCCATGTTTATGTGCCACCCATTTTCTCCTCATCTATAGCCAGCAGAAAAGAATCCCTGGCAATTTCTTGGCACTAATGTTCAGCAGATGGGAATTGCTGCAGGTCCATCTAGGATGGTAGAATAAGTCTAGCTTTATATAGAAAAATCCAGAGCATTGATGGTCGGTTGCTTGTTAGGTTTTTCATGTCATCCCTACCCAAGCAAAAAGCTTGGATGTAGCATGAGTATTGCAGTAAGCAGAGGTTCAAAATCTTCTTCAGTATACAGATTGTGAAAAGATTCTGAAGGAGGGACAGTAATAGTCTAGATTTAAGTGCACTGCTTTTCTTAGTTTCCTTTTGCAGACCCATTGGAAACCATGCATGGAGGTCTTCCCTCACCATAAGACACAGATTAAACACCACCATTGTAAATAAAAGAAAAATATTTAGGAAAATAAATACACTATTACTAAGGATGGGCAAAAAACATGCAGAGACAAACTGATTTAAAATGAGCCTGCAAAAGCAGGAAAAGAAATGAGACTGTGCTTTACTGTGAGCCTTCTTAAAAACAGCTCTGTAGCAGAAACAGAGAGATAACCCATTATTCCCCATCAGCAGTCAGAAAGCTCACAGCCATTTATTAAACAAGGAGGAGTCATTAAAAATCAGGTATGTTGAAAAAGAAACATGGATGGGTTATGGTAATGATTTAAAGGAATCTTTTCAACTCAGATTTTCTCCCTTAGAATTTAGATTTTGTGAAAACAGAAGTGCATGGATGGCTTTGCTTTAAGACATCTATGGAAATAGATGGATTTAAAACAAATAACATATTCCCCAGCACTTTTGGCAGCCTAAGCTTCTTCAGACAGGGCCTGAAAACAAAACTGATATAAACAAAAATGCAACTATCTTTGAGGTCTAAAATGAGTAATATGAAGGAAAGGAAAACAAACTGTCCACAGCCTGGAGAGTAAAGAGCTCTGTAATATCTTCAGTCTTGCTCAGGTAAGATGTTGATTTCACTCTTAGTCAAATCAATTAAAGGATTTTCAGTGGCATAAGGAGCTGTGCATTAAGCTTTCCATTATTACAGCATATAATCCAATGTGTGTTTATTCTTTAATTATCAAATTTTCTAAGATATACCCATGTAAAAACAAACAAACAAACAAACTTCTAATAGCCTTCAAAAAGCTTCATGGTAACACCTGGTTTTGCCAGAGAAGGTTTTTCAGACTTCTTTTGCTGATAATCCAAAACAGAATTTAAATATAAACCATATTAAATACCATATTGAACTGCTTGCTCTAAACATGAGGATTTAAGAGGCTAGGCCATTCCTGGATAGCTTTATAAGATTACCAATGAGTCTCAATATTGATTACAAATAATAATAAAATAATAGTAAATGAAACAATTAAAAAACAGCACATTTCTGCAGTCCCATCCCAAAGAGATTAGCTATTGCCTAGCTCAAAACACACACAAAGTAACGTCCACAGATTCCTTTGGTCTGCAATCTCAGTACGTTTGCTGTATTTCAACCTTAGCACCTAAGAACACGACAGTGGAAATCGAGAAAGAGATGGGGAATGAAACAAACGAGATGTCCAGAATCCTAAAGCCCAAGTAGCAATTAAAATCTTTGTGTTTAACGCCGGTGATAAGTACTTCAAAGTGGAAAGTTAAAAGCAGAAATAAGAGCTTCAACCTACCACTGTTAGCATTGCCCTCTGCATGATCACAAACCGAGCAAATCCTTCAATGCTCCTCATCCATTTTCAAGTTTCCTAACACAGAAGCAGTAACTTTGCAGTGATGCCCCTCACTTAGCTGCTGGGCTTTGCTATGACAGTGATTGCTTAAGGCCTGTACAAAAGGGGGAAATGAAACAGCAGCAGAAAATGTGTTTCTTAATTTTTCATCTCCTTCAAGAACTTATTGAAAAAAAACTCTCCAAGAAGAAAAGGCATTTCTCCCATATTCATTGTAAGTGAAGTCTGAATAGTTTATGAAAAGAATTGCATGTTGTGTTTTTCAGGGGGAAGAAGGAGAAGTGGCAGCCTGCCCCTGTGATTCATGAGTAGAACAATATTGAAACTAATAGTCTACTGCCTCTTGGAAATGTCTCTTCTCATGGCACCTTAGGGAATTTCAGCTTTTAACCTAAACTGAGTAACTAAAATGTTCTTACTGTAAATACTGGGAATATTTAAGATCCCTTCAAGATCCCAAACATCGGTTCCTAGCTTTCTTTCCTGTTTATGAAGAAAATCAAATAAGCCAGTTAAATTGCTGCCTAGTTTTTTTCTCAGAAAAAATAATTTACCTTCCTCAATAGCCACCTGTGAGTTAATATGTATAATAATTCAGTTTTTCATAGTCAGAAACTGGTAAGAAATATAATTCTAATTGTAAAAGTAACTTGATAGACTTAAATATTTGGGGTCAATGGATGTGTCCTGGTTTGGGATTTTTTTTAAAACTCATTCATATAGTTGAGGCCAGAAAACATCACTACATTTATTCAGTTTACTTTCCTGAGAGACAGAAGAATCTAGAACAGAACAGAATCTAGATGAATAGCTACTACTCAGCAATCTATACAGAAAAAGCCCTAATATCTGACAAGACCAAAAGATTGGAAGAAAATCCATAGTTTAAGCCCATTTCTATCTTTGTCTATCATGGAAATTTGTATGCACAGTACTTAAATAACAAATTAGTATTCAGAGATATTTTAAAACCTGGTTCATTTATGTATTTGATCTTTTGGTATCTACTCTAAACATACATTCATGAAGTTGATAAAACATTCATTAACCACACTGAGGAGAAGCAGAGCTAACTTATTCCATGCCGTAAAGTTAAAATTCCATATTAAATATCATATTAGTGTCAGACCATAAAATACCCATTAATTATTTTTACATAGACAGTATAAAAAGCACAGATTTCTGCCCAGAAAATCTCTATTAAAAACAGAAACAGACTTATGTCCAGCAACTGACTTTAAATTGCAGGACTAAGCCAACTTGGAACTATTTTTAGTACATTGGGGTGGAAAGTATGAGACCACACTCAGAGATTAAGATGCCTGAATTCAGTAAAAATACAGGTTGTCCTGACTTAACAGCCAAAGTTGTCAGCTCTTGAAATGGTCTAAAAAAATCTTTCCCAGCATAGATAAAATACCATACAGCAAATTTCAGAGATCTTTGTAGCTGAAAGGAAGCCAAGCAGCACTTAACAAACTGGATTCCCTTGTTAGTATGCTGTTTGAAAACAGCTGTAACTGCTTATCATTTCCTTTTAGACAGACCTGCTTCTCAGAGGCTTCAGATCTCAACTCCGGCAAATTCTGAAGTTACATGGACGACCTGAATGTAGAACATCTGTTGGCCATCTCATTGTAACTGTGTTGTGTGTGTCCCCCCATATCCACTCAGGTTTTGTGCATATTGTACCACTTTCTCATCCAGCCCTGAGGACTGGATCCCTTCAGTCTTTTTCCTGCAGAGGGAGTGGTTGCCCTGGGATTAGCATATGCTCTCCAGCACCTCTGTCTCTTCTCCAGAGGAAGAGAGAAGCCTCATGCAACAGCTGCTAAAGAAAAAATGAACACCAGGTCCAGTCTTGCCTTTGCTTCCAATCAATCACATCTAGTTCAACAGGGATGGAAGCCCCAGGTTCCTCCCATGTCAGGGTCACTGGTCTTCATTCCTACAAGTTATTTCTAGCCATTTTTTCTAAAGGCAGGAGGTCTAAATTTTCAAAAGTAACTAGTTTAGCTTACCCTGTTTAGCTTACTTAAAGGAAGTTTGCTCCAAAAGTAATGTATTCTCATCCTTGGATTGTAATGCCTATTATTTAAGGTGTCTCCCCCACTGAGCACTGAAAAAAAAAATGTTGAGGCCTCAGGACTCAGGACTGAAAGGAAAAGGGTGGAAAAACCTGAACAAATCAATTCCTACATCTGTCACCTAAATATTTCACCTGTTAAACCTTCTGAAGATTGCCCACTGGCGTTTGCTAATTGTATTTGGTTCCCGACGCTGGGAGACTCCCTGCACTTTGTATATTCTTGTGGCATTTTTTAATGGTTGTCATTAAAAGTTCATTCTCCTCATTCTCACTCTGACAATTTGTTGTAGCATAACTTTTAATCTTGGCTGAAATGGCTTAATGCAGCTATGTTATGTAGAGCATCTCCAAGATAACAAAGCAAGAAGAAAATTCTATAGTTACTAAAATGAGAGGGAAATCAGTGAGCTAATGCCACAGAAAGGGTAGATCTAGCAAAAGCAGAAGCAGGTGATACAGAGAAATCATACTTAATTAGATTTGAATCAACTGAAATCATGAAAATAGTGCTTCAGTAAAAACTATCTCTTAAATATCTCTTAAATTTGGCTCCTACCAGCAGAGCCGCTGAGTGCTCACATGGGAAGCTTACTGGTTGCTCAGTGGATCTTCATATTTATTTCATTTTTACAAACATCTGAGAGCTACAGAGGTATTGTTTAAAGTTTTGGCGTTGCAATATGAAGCACCAGACAGTTTGAGACTTGCTTATTTGAGAACATCTCTTATCATCATGGCTAGGCTTCGCAAAAGAAGATTTGGGAAGGGCAGTACCCACGCTTGCTGCAAGCATGCTGATGGCTAAAAAGGCCAATGTGGGATAGGCAAGTCCAGTCACAAAAGGCACAGCAGAACACCTCCTTTGGAGATATTGGTGAGGAACGGTTCTTTCTGAATTGTCATTTTTCCTCTAGGCTGATTCTGTGTGCATTCTCAAAGGAAGCAGCAGCGTCGTGAATGGTGTGTTTCCATGAACATCTCTTGTAGTCAGTCATAAAACAGCTAACATGACCATGGAGCAACTTCAATAACCCCTGGGTTGGGGTGCTGGGATTTGAATCTAGGAGTCAACTCCAATTTCAGACCTCTCCTGGTAGATACCTGCATAAGTGCCCAGACTTGGTGTTAGTGGAGATCTATTCAGTATAGTCAAGGGGATCAGAAGAACAGTTCAGTGAGCAGATGTAAGGATGCAATTGAGTTGTCTCATCAGTCATCTCAAACATCCACAAGGTCTATGCAGATGCCCGAGATGTCTAGGATTGTTGTAAGCAGTATTAGGTTTGTATATTTTAAGAACAGAATGGTACCCTATCTATTTGGTATAGGATGAAATGCATAACTATCCCTCTTGGTCAGTCCAAATGACTGTACTGATTAGCTCTCATTGTACTGTACTGGGAGCACAGACACTTAACATATGGGTGGGCATGCAGACATATACATTAGTGTGTAGTTTGGCAGGGTGTTTGAATGCACCAAATACCTGTTTGAAGAAGAGAGGGTCCCAAATTCTTTTCAGTCCAAAGTGAATTAAACCTCTGTGTGTCCAAGATCCTTTACCAAATATGTTTGCACTGATTGTGTTACCTCATCGAGGAAGATTTAAAAAGTATTTACAGGCAGGGCATTAAAAAAACTTACCCTATATATTTTCTTTTTTTTTCCCTGCTTTTGGACTCTGTTGAGTTACAGTAGGTTATGTGTCCACTTCATTAAAACACATTATATATAGATGGAGGTACTTTCAACACAGGTTAACATCGCCTCAAAATTTGGAACAGTCTTGAATATCTATTTAAATAAGTGATCACAACCATGATTAAACACGGTTTCTATTCTCTCTGGTTGGCATCAACTGTGCCATGATGTTAGACAGCTATAGGCATTGATACTTTCCAGATGCACCTAGACAGATTACTTGAAAGGGTTTTAATTTGTTTTTGACATTATCTCATCTGTCTCCAAGGTTGTTTATGGTGAAGAATGCAGAAACAAGGCTCTCAGCTTTCAACGTGAACTGGGGTGAAAGGCAGGAAAAAAGACTGGGAAAAAATCCAAACAAATTGGCAGAAAAGCATAAATAATGTGACAAGATTTTACAATACACTGTAAAGCTATTTTCATGTCTGTTCAAAAATGACTGCTTCCATGAGCAGCAGAAGGGTCCCACTGCTGGCTGCCTATGGGTTTGTGGCTCCTGTGCCCAAACTCTCTCCAGTGCCACACATCCACGTCCCCACAAGCCCTGCGATATCTCCATGAAGAGCCCACAATGGTTGAGTGCCACCTAGTTTATGCATGTCAGCCCATGCATGTAGCAGCTGAGCCTGAATCCATCTCTATTTATCAGAAGCTTTCAGTGCAGGTACTGATTTGGGCCTTTTTCATCCACTCAGCATTTTCACAACCCCCCCAGGAATGTAGTTATTTTGAGATTTCCACATCTGTGCCAGGTTAAATGGATATAAGCCAACAAAAGCCTGACAGACAGAAACAATGCAATCACAGAAGCCTTTTACTCACAGGAAAGCATTAAAAATCAGGTTTCAAAGGTATTTCCCATGTCAATGTGCCTATTTCGCTTCTGCTGGAGGATGTGTGAATTGAAAGTAGAACACTTTCCCCTGTGAAACTATTCAGTTTGCACACAATCTGAAGCAAAAATTATGTTTGATGGTGCACTGATGGCACAGTGGAAGAATAAGAGCCATGTCAAAATATATGCCACAATATAAATGCTACTTGCTGGGTTTTGTTTTCTAGGTATTGCCCAGAAAAGGTAAATTCTCATAGTTCATTCGGGATTTTCTGGATTTTTCCAAGGAAAAAGGCACGGAACATAGATCTACCATACCCATCTAAGGATTCACAAAGAAAAATATATACAAATCAGAATGCAAACAGTAAAAGACACAAAGATGGAGAACTAGAGAAAAATAATTCCTTTCCTCTTGAAGGCTGGCAGTTAAAATCTAAAGCTGAGTCAGAGTGGGTCAGGAGAAGTTAGTGTTAACATCCAGTATCACGATACTGGCATGCCATATATTAGCAAAGAAGAGAAAAGGCAGTTTGCCTGGATACAAGGCAAGCCAGGTAGCAAAAAGCAACAGCCTGGCTCATCGGAAAGCTATTCCCAACTACAGGAAAGTTTGTTTTCTCAGCAGTTGTTCCTTTCTAAGGGAGAACAATGCCATGACCTCTAAAAAAATTGCAGGACCCAGCAATCACCATGAATATTCAGTGGCTCTGTGGTCACAGTGCTTGTGTTGGATAAAGACAATTCAGGGGTTGGTAGCACTTAGTGGGTTCCCTCATAGCATGCCTCTGAGTCTACAAACTCTTCTGAAATTTGTCCCTGCATTTTTGCATCTCCTGTTGGAAGTTTCACTGAAAGCCCTTCAGAAATTTGCTTTAAAAAATTAGTACTTTTCTGGTTAATTTTTTTCTCCATTTCAGATTTTTTAAACATGTAGCATTTCTTTATTTACAGTTCCAGTCCTCTTTTCTCATCCAGAGGAATTCTTCCCAGGCTTTTCTTGGGACTATGTTGCTGGGCCTGGGTCTGACTTTAAGCTGTCCCTCCTGTTTTCATGCCCATGCACACCTTTCCCCATCAATGCTATAGAGGACTCTTGCAGGTTATGGCCCTTAACACCTAGAAGAAGAGGTGAGACACTGACCAAACGGGGTGAAAATGGAGCAAGATGTGGGGTGAGGTAGATGTGAGTTAGAGATCCCTACACAAAAGCCATGAGCAGCCCAATTTTTTACCTAGAATTGCACATATTTGCAGCACAAGCAGCAATTATGACCCGTATAAGAACTCTTTTGGTTTCCTTTTTCCTTTCCCTTTTTGCCTGGAAAAGAGGGAAACTTTTCTCACAGCTTTTGAAATCATAAATGAAGGTTTCTCTTTATTTGCACTCCTTATATGAACATGTCATGCAATGATTTCATTCTGTCAGGTTTGAGGTAAAGCTAAAACAAGACTTTTCCAAAATAAAATAAGCAACAATTTTGCAATTACCCATACATTTTTCCTTCACTTTCCCTCAGGCAAAATTTTTTCCATTGTGACATCCCTATGATGTATTTTCACACCTAAAATTTTTTGGGGGGCGGTGGATGCTCATTATTTTTTTTTGTTTGCAAGATCTACAAAGACCTATACGGCAATGAGGTTTAAATAAAACCTTTAAATAGAGAAGAAAACAGATGAATTATCAAACTCTGGCATCATTCTGCACAACAAACCACGAAATTGTTTCAAGAAAGCGATCAACAAAATGTGGTGAGCTTTGTGTACTAATGAGATAAAGGCTTTACAAGCAGAGAATTTACTTCCAAGATTAGGCAGTCAACTGTTTGGGAGCATATCAGTCATAAGCGGATATGCTTCCTTCAAGCTATTGTTGCAACCCACCTTCATATGAAGTGAATCAGGCAACACCAAGTAGATATGAAATTTGTCTGATATTACCTGAGATTTAGGAGATATTTAGCTGAACTAAATGACTGTACACTTGCAGAGCTTTTCTTTTTCACACTTAACCACATTTTTCAAGGGGATGTTGGAAGTGCTGATTGCACCCAGGAACATTTGGATTTGCACAGCAAAAATGCCTGTGGGCCTGCACTGCAGGCACATAAACACTATGAAAAGGCAGTTGCGTTTAGTGGATAGATTAGTCAGGAAAAGACAGATGGCAATGAACAAACTAACAGCTTTACTTTTCTTTTTTTTTGGTAATGAAGAAATTATAGGTTTCTTCATTCTGGTCCCTCTGAGAAATTTCCTCTTACACCCATGAAAACACCACGACTCCCATTTTCTAAGTCACCATTCAGCGTGATGTGCATGAATCTGTGCACGACAGCTGCAACCCACTCATGTCTTACTGCTGGAGTGTCTCCAGCAACAGACTTTCCAAACAGTTCTCAGATTTCTGCCAGCAGAAAGGTTGACCTGGAGATTCAGACTAGAGACTTTATTGTATTCTTTCATTACTCACTAAATATTGCACTGGAGACAGGCATTTCTCCTCTAGAAAGACTGTCATGTGTGTTTAACCTCTGCTACTCCATGGAGAATAGTATCAAGCAGCGAATATTTTGAGAAAGGCACTTTAGATAGCTCACAGAATCAAAAAATGGGTGAGGTTGAAAAGAACCAGTGAAGGTCCAACCAGTCTAGCACAGCCTCTCTGCTAAAGCAGGATCCCTCAGAGCATGTTACTTGGGATTGTGTCCAGACTGCTTCTGAGTACTTCCAGGGAAGGAGACTCCACAACCTCTCTGGGCAGTCTCTTCCATTGCTCAGTCATCATCACAGCAAAGGAGCTCTTGATATGGGTGAGCTATTCCCATTACCAGGAGAAGTCCATACCTAAACACAATTGTTACCTTTTTCTGTGTACAGCTGCAGGATAAAAAAAAAGCCTGGCAGCAGCTAGGAACACCAATCCATACATTACCTGCACAGTAGTTACACTTTGTCAAGAAATCAGCTGTTCTTTCCACAGGTGCAACCCCTCCACAAGGCTTATGAGATGCTCTGTGATAAATTTGGGTGGCACAGATGTTTACTTTGCCTGAAAGTCAATGAGCCAAATAAACAAAAGCATCCCATGGCCGAGTAGGGTTGTTTTTACTACAGCTGTCAGAATGCAGAGGGAAGAGTGGCTCAACTGCTTCAAAAGAAAGGCAAGGGATTTCAGTGAACATTATGTGCATCATCAAGAAACAGGGAAGAAGAAAAATGAAATGCAGGGATTCATTCATACATAAAATAACCTGCAGAAGCAGACTAAAATAATTAAAACAATAATAATAATAATAATAATAATAATAATAGCATTTATAGATATTCCTAATAAATTAAGTGCCTCTGTCTATCAAGTCTATTTGCAAAATTAGACAAAAAGCTCATGAATGACTAAATATGCTACTCATAAGACAGCATAAAATACAGCAGCATTTACTGCATTAAGACACAGTAAAATACTTAACATACAATTTAGGACATGCCAAATTAAAAGGTATTTCTTGAAGGCAATTTTGCAGAATATGTTGTCATGGTAACTAATAAAAATCACTATCTATTGTTAAACTTACTGCTTATCAACCTACTAAAATGAAAGGAAGACCCATTTCAGATAACAGCTACAAAATTAAAATGCATGGGAAAATTGCTATTTTTGTTTTAATTCATAGTTCACTCTTGGAAAAAAGTAGCAAGAGCAAAAATTTGTTGTGTTGTTTTTGTTTTTTTTTAAATATGCTATTGTAGAAAGAAATTTTTCTAGGGTTTTCTTCTACCTTTCAAACAAATGGGCCGATGTGGATTGATTTCCTGTTTAATCTCAACCTGCTAAAGAAAGAGCTGCTCTTTGAAAAATCATTGTGTCTTTTCAAGGTCTCTTTGTGTTGAAATTAATGAAAGACCAGATCCTTTCTGACAAATACACATCCATCAGTTTTTACAATAGATTCTCTTATTGCATATGAAGAACATATAAGTAGGCTCATTTTAAAAAACAGCTGCAACCCTTTATTGTTGGACAACAGGGAACAGGAAACTTTTCTGTTTTTAATACTGAGCTCCCAACTTCTCTTTGTGGTGGGCAGGAAACAACTGTACAAGTGTGATTTTTTTAGGAAACAGCATTTATTATGTTTCCTTGACATCATACATCAGTCCATGAATCTCATGGACTGATTTTAAAAAGTCTTCATTATTTCAACTCTCCAATTTGAAAAGCAAATTATAAAATCTAAGAACAAGTATTTTATTTTTAGTACATCTTCATTGTCAATCATCCCTAACAGAGCAAATAAATAAATTTGAATTATTGGGTTAATTCCCTAAAGTTGAGAAACAGTCACTGACATTCACTTTTAAAGATGTCAGGAAGCAAGATGATGATTTGGCCCAGACATTTCACTAATACAGGAAAAAGAAAAAAGAGTATATTTATACACATATCCAGAGTTTACTGGCTTATATCTCAATGAAATTTGCCATCTGAGTACATTTTGGAAAAAAAAAATTAAATCTGATGTACAGAAATAGAAGTGGCCATTAGAAAGCAGGTGGAGGGAATATAGACTTCCTAAAGTATTGTGCTTCAGTAAAACTCTGAATACATCTGAATATTGGCTTTCTGTGTTATGAATTGAGACTGGAAGAACTGCAACAAGAGACTAATCAGGGATGTCACAGAAATTCCATTTCAGACTATTATGGGATAAGATATTTAATGAATTGGAAAAACAAGATGGATTCAATCTGAGTGTAATCACACATATTTGGGAGGGGTGTTCTGGCGGCCTCAAGTAATGAAGGGGAATGATGACTGCTTGGTCACAGAAAACCCAATTCAGCATGGGACACAACCACATTACAAAGAGGCCAGCAAACTGCTGCTGTGAGCAAACTGAATACAAGATGTAGATCTCAACTAGATAGCAAATGTGAAACAGAGTGAAAAAGAGCTAATGCATAAGCAGCTAATATCCAGAGTCAGCCAGAAGCTAAATTTATATAATGTGCCATAGAAATTTATCAAAAAAGATCAAGAGCATTGCCACAGTCCTTAATCCTGCCAGGGACAGGGAATTTGTCTTGTAAAGCTCCCTTTTTCTTCTAGTGCATCCCACAACATTGGCAACACCCCAGGCATCCTGCATGGGAAGGGCTCTGTGGCAATCCAGTCTATCCTGTGAGGGATCAAAGCAGATAAACCTGGGACCTGTGAAATGCACAAATGCCATTAGAAGGACCAACACACTCTATTCATGCCAGTAGCTGTAGACAAACTACTATGCCTCTGAAACCATCAAGAGAAGGAAGAAATTAATTCTGGTCTACTAAGCAGCTACTACCCATCCCCTTACCCCTCACAAAAAAAAAAAATCATGTTAAGATGTGCACTGAGCAATCTGAATTATTACAAAAAAATAATGTGAGAGTTGGACAGCCTCACATGGCATCTATGTATATTATAGAAATGACATAAGATCTATAACAACTTGTATTTTGAATATGACTTAGAAGACTTAGTTTGCTTCCCTTCCCCTTGTTAGGATTCTAAGTGAATGCAAAGGAAATACAATTGATGATTGCTTGAATTCAATCTAAAAGCAAAACAAAATTCAATTTTAAATTAGACTGGTAGCAAATAAAATAGAAATTAGTATGTCCACCTAATTGAATATTATACTGAGCAGTTCATTAACTCCATTGAAGTTTCTCAGCATAAAAAGACAATTAAGTATACTGTAATTAAAAAAAAAATAATCTTTAAGTTCATTCACTAAATATATTTAAATGGCGTTTATGGAAAAGAACATGAACTTTTATTATTAAATGAACTTGATGCACTTAACCTGAACAGATGAGATTCATGCTGGCTGACAAGATTTTGGAGGGTGAAGAAGAGGTGAAGAAGAGGTGATGCTATGTCAAAAAAGTTTTATCAGTTTATGTTAATGGATGCAGTCTTGTAAAATTATTTTAATATTTCATATTTCCATAGGTGGCCAGTACACTCTGTGATCCATTTTGGGCTTGGATTTCTTATCCAGGATTTCTGAGATTAGAATCAGACCAGAGCACACAGGGACAAGAAGATTCAAAATCTGCATGCACTTATGCAAGAAAATATCCACATGTCCTCACAGAATATGCCCACTTGGAAGGGACCGAAAAGGATCATCAAATACATCTCCTATCCTTGCACAGGACCATTACTGTGCCCTGCTCTTAACAGAATGACTGTACGAATTGCAGTGCTCAAACATAACAGCTGAAGCCAATTCAGAGCAGAACTTTTATACTGTCTCCTCCTTTTTTTCTTTTCCACTTACATCCTTTTAATTAAAAATTAATTAAAAGGCATTTCTAATTCTTTCATCATTGTATGGGTCTGCAAAGCCTGAGGCATTGCCTGAAATGCCACAAGGGAAGCAAGGTCAAACCTACAAAGAACTTGGATACGCAACTTCAGAGAAAATTCATCATCCTGGCAATAAAGTGTCAATTACGTATCGTCTAAAGTCAACATTGTTTCACGAAACAGAAAAAACTGCTCAGTATTTTTCAGATAAAAACTTCCATAATTCAGCCCTTTTGTTGCTCTAGTGCCAGTGGATCAGCTACTTTGTCACCAAGGCATTCCCAACTAGATTCTTCAGAGAAAGGCTTATAGAAATAATGTCCTTGTTTGAAATACAAAAAAAGAAGAGTTTATCACAGCCCAGAGAATAAAAAATCAAATCTATGATATTCTCTATTGATATTAATATCAATAACTCATCCAGCTGTCCACCATGTTACATGAACCATATTTCCATTACATATTCCTCCAGGAGAGCAAGGTTTTCACCAAACTGGTTGCAACCTCTTAGAAAGAGAAACTAAATGCATGTCATGGTTTAGGAATCACATTCTCCAATTTAGTACACCCACAAAAACTATGCATCACTTCCCCTTGCCTCCCCTCCAAGTGGAGACAAAAAAGGCAAAGGTCATGAGCTGAGGTAAGCACAATTTACTGAAAACAGCAATAAGATAAGAAAACATACAGTAATAGCAACAATATTAATAACAAGAAGTATAACAAAAAGAAACTATTTACACGGAAAGCCCGTGACAGTAAACAATACAGGACTGCTCCATCCACCATGTCTTCTCTGCTGGATAGAATACTCTTCTCCTAGAAGTGCGAGAAGTCTCTTTATCCCCACCCCCATAAATGTCATGAGGTAATACAGAATAACATCCAGGCCCTAGTCACACCCCTTCCAAGCTACTGTAAAAATTAACCCTGTCCCATGTGAAAGTAGGGACAATGCATTTGTCAGAAAATGCAAAATAAATTGCTTTATGGTGTGTCATTATCCTGTAAATTGTATTTATTTTTTTTAATGATCAAAGGAACAGTTTAATGTATGATAAGGGAAATACTTTTTAATGACTGCAACCAGTGAAGTTGAAAGCTGTCATTCTTTCTTATGAGCCCAGCCCACTCCTGCTGTGATCTGCTCTCATTCAAATTCCTGCAGTCAGTATATACTGTCACACTCACCACAGTCTCACATAAACCAACACACTCACCACACTACCACCTAAAACAGGAGGCAACCCTTCATACAGTTCCCTGTATTTCTGCTCTTCCTGGAGATGCGATACAAGGGATGAATAGCTCTCCTGCTAAACAGTTAATGGTTCATAAAATAATGGAATGGGTTGGGTTGGAATGGACCTTAAAGATAATCTACACCAACTGGATCAGGTTGCTCAGGGCCCCATCCAAACTGGCCTTGAACATTTCCAGGGATGGAGATCCCACAACTTCTCTGGGTAACCTGCTCCAGTCTATCACTGCTCTCACAGTAAAGAATACCTCTAATCTAAATCTACCCTTTTTCAGTTTAAGCAGTTGTACTTCCTTAACTCTAAATTACTCTAAATGCTGCATGGAAGTCTCTGGCAGCAGAAGTGGATTCTGCTGAAAATAAACAACTTCCAGTGCATAGTTGCAGACAGATATATAGCCAATGGAAAGCAGGAAATTCCAAAAATGCTTAGCATTTAAAGCAGGTGATTTATGAAACCTACAACTTGATTTAATTACAAGGTCAATGGGGCAGAGTTGCCCTCAGCATATTGAATGCAGCAAAGCGACCCAACCCCCATTTGAAGCTGCAAAGTGTTGCTGAAGCAGGGCTGAAGGAAATAAATAATAACAAGTCACTCGCGGGCCAGCTGCCAAAGAGACAACACTTGTTCTGCCAACAACATGACTCTCAGTAGATAATAGCTGAGCCAACCTGACAGTGCAGCAGGAAAGTGAGGAGAATGCCACATTTCCCTTTCCAGCTTGGCCACAAGAGGCCCAAGGCTTGCTGTTTGGCAAATGAAACCCTGCAGTTTATTACTGACATTACAGGAAAAGCCTGATAGAGGATGAGCAACAGTTTTCTTCCTGATTCAACTGTCAGGAACTCAAAAATATTACTTCAGTGCTGGAACGTGACTGTGCAGAAGGTAACACCAGTAGCCACATTTGAGGTGTGCCCAACTCTCTTGGCCAGAACCAGCAGTGAAGAAGATGCACAGGAGAGCGCTGTTCTGCTCAGAAAAATGACTAGGCAAACACATCAAATCCTGCCTAATGCAACCCACAGCACAAATCCCAGACCAGAAGAAATTTCATACTCTAATGCCAGAGGAATTGTGACAGCAGAACTTGCCCAGCATTTATGTGTACTAGCTGTTATCTGCTCAGTCTTGTGTCGAAAACCTGGCAGATAAAAGCCACTTTCTACCCATTTTGCTTTCTAAGTGCTGAAACTTGTCTCAGAGATTTGGGGTTTAGTGCATGGGCAGAGAAAGGAAACAAACACCACCCCTTCTAATCTGAGCCAATGCAGGAGGGATTTGTCTGGAAAGAGATTTGAATACCAAAACCTAGCACCAATGCAGATGATGTATTGTGTAATTTCCCCATCCCCACAGTAAGTGTCCTCTGCACAGAGAAACAGAATGCCAAAGAGGAAAAACTTCAGATCTTAAGATCTGGTTGAACTTAAGATCTAAGACTTAACAGAAAGATTTACCATCCTTTTAAACATTTTTCTTACAGGTTGGTATGTTAACAATGAACCTTACTAACAGCTGATGGGTGCTACAAATATGTCTGGAAAATTTACAACTGAAGTCTTCATGTGGGAAATAATTAATCAGTACAGCTATACAGATCCACTTTACAAACATCCAATTAGAAAAATTAGAAAATACTGCTCCACAGACTCTTTTTAAGTAGTGTGGATCACAAACCTATCACTCAAGAGTCCAAGACCAGCTGATCACCTAAGATTCACTTTATAATTTAAGAAAGAAGTCAGCCTCGGCCTATCTTTCAGTGAAGCAATCATCTATCAGACTCTTCACACTCTACTGGTGAAGAAATGCCAACAGAAGTTATTTTTTTTCAGTTGAACTATCTCACTTGGTCTCATTTTTTTCTTTAAGAAGAAAAAAAGTCATCTAATCACATAAAAATTACCATTAATTGGACAATTTGAAATCAGAGGCTTCAAGAACATCACAGAGGCGATCTGTAGTTCAACAAAATTTAAGGGCACTCAACATCTTCAAAAAGTCATAGCCCACTGTTGTCATCACTCTCTTAAATCTCCAGCTTTTCTCTCAAGCTTCAAAAAAAACCCCTGGTGATATCTCTACAAGGCCTCTTCAGCATCTACACAAAAACTTGGAGACAAGAATACCAATGTAGTTTCAATTTCACCTGCTCTATGTATACACTACCAGCTGAGGCAAACCACTGTAGTTCTGCTCACAACAGAGTTAATCTTTCTAATGCTGTCCAGCAACATAGCCTTTAGTGTATTTAGCTCAGCCGAGGTTATCACTGCTCAGCCTCACTAAAGGGCCTTGCTGATCTGAACCATATTCCTACTCTAATAGGACAGTAATGAAGTAAATCTCCAGCAGTGTAGGAGATATACGAAAGTCACCAGAGTTTACTGAACAGCAGAACACACCCATGGGTTGCATGGGGAGATCTTTTTCCCATGCTAAAGAACAGCGGTATTGTTGCGAAGAGCCTGTTCCGTCATGGGAGGCAAGAGGTGGGCAGCTGACTGCCAGGCTCGTGTTCATTGAGTTCTCTGCATAAAACCAATCAGGCTCTGTGGGAACCAGAGTTGCAGTCGATCTACATGCATGAGAACAGCATTATAAGTGCACCTGTTTTGCTGCCTCAGCAGCAGGCCTGATCAGAAGATAAATAAATTTGCTGAACAGTACAACCATTGTTGCTATCATAGGAAAAAAAAAACAACAACAGTGAAGCAGGACTGATGAAGTAAAAAAATAATAATTTGATTATAAAAACCCATGAGTGTAAATATCTGCTTCTTGGGGGACTGACCCAGGAGCATTTCACCCTTGTCTATTGTGACATTCCAGCCTTAAGGGGAAAGAAGCAACCAAGATTCCTAGATGCTTGTGGTCAAAAGGAACAACAAAAGTCAGATGGTCTGAAAAAAATAATAAAGTTTCATTAGTAAATTATACACTTAGTATGGAAATTGGTATGTCAGACCCTGACATACTATGTAAGAACATGGCTATGAGTTTTGGATAAAGGAGTAAGATAAGGAAGAGAGAAGGAGAACTCACCAGTTCTGGTTTCAGCATCGACCCAGCTGATGGGATATCCAGGGTCCTGAGGCACGCTGCCGGGGTTTGGTGGGGGTACGTTTTCATAGACAGATTTTCCCCACCCTGAAGATATATTTTCTTGGTTTCTATGCAAATAAGTTATTATGTATAGCCCACAGCCCATCCCTCTAGATGTTTCCAGAAATGGGTTAGAGGTCTTCAGGAGTCTTTGGTGATCTTGATCCCCTGCTATCGTCCACGCCCACTTCTCAGCCTCATTCCTGGGCTTCACTGTACTGTGTTGTGTTGTGCTTATTTCCAAGAACAAGGACATTTGTCCTGGAAAAGTACTGCCTTATCTCCACATGGCCCAGTTCTCCAGCCACACTTTGCTCTTGCTCACAGCATGTCATTACCAAAAATCTTTGGTTACTACCAACAATCCTTGGTTGGCTCTACAGCCACTCAGCAATCGATTTGAGACATACATATTCCCCCCCTTATAATCTGGGATTCTACATCTGTTGATAGTTTTATGGATATATTTCCAAGATCATAACCTTGAGAAACTGAGGGGATTTCAAATGTTCTTTAGTTCTAGGTGAAGGGATGCTTTCGTTTCACAAGCTTAATGAAGTCAGCACGTTCAGCTATTGTTTTATACACAATCCAGATTTATGAACAACTCATTATTTTGGCAAGGAAATTAGTATTAAAAGACCACATAAACAGTCTTTCTGAATAGGCATATTTTTTGGCTTTGAGTCAAAGGTGTTACAGAGATGTTATATGGATAGTGTAGCCTGTATATCCCTTCTTGTTTAGATCTATCCATCTTTCCAGTACCAAACTGGTGTTTATCTACTCACTTTTTGTTTTCTATTTAGCACTAAACCACTGGAAGAAGTAGATGAAATGTGAAGGCTTAGTTGATGGCAAAACCTTGGTGGATTGGTGTAACACAGAAGGTTCCAGACAATGTAAATATCTTTGTACATTAACACTAATGACCTTCAGTTCAGAATTACCTCTCTTTTATTCCTAAGATGAGAGAGTATTGAGGGAGAGGAAACACAAAATCCTGTGTTTAGCAGCTCCTAGACATGCCACAAACTATCACAGGAAAAAGAAAACTCCAAAGAGTACTGAGTCCACTCATAAAAAGCCAAAACCATCCAAATATTTTAACATCAAAATAGCTGCTTGTCATTTCCAAGAATCCAAATTGTTGATAGAAATACATGCTCATTTTTAATACAAATTTTGCATAAGTATTGTGATTAGCATAAGCCATGACTGCCACTCTACAGTGTGCTGTGTTAGATGGCTGTGGTTTGCTAACAGACAGTAGCTGTGCCTAGCTAAAGGCTGCTCCTTTACCAACTTCCTCCATTGTAATCAATGGGGCTTTTCTTTAACTGTTTTGGGATTCTCCTCTGATGTATGCAGACATCCAGGAGCACACTGGTACAACCACTGGCTTTAATAATGAGGTGCAGCACATATATATATCTCATAAAAGCAATAGCTACCTCAGTAGGAAAGAATTTTACTTCAAGTATCACATGCAAGTAAAACTAATGTTTCTCTGCAGGAGTCATGTTTACATGGATATCAAAAGACAGTAGTTGTTATCTTTACAGAGCTGGAGTTTCATGAAAAGCCACAAGTTGGACCCCTCCTACCAATATCTGCCAAACAGCAGGAACTAGTTGTATTTTTGCAGCTGACACTTGATGCTGAGAAATAAAAATGGAATGTGATCTTGTCCCCATGCCAACCAATACACATCAGCAGGGGAAGCACCTTTAAGAGAGTCCCAGAGACAGGAAAATTAGCAGAACCACACAGGGAATTCAGGCATGGTCATTCCCTCAAAGGCAATTCAAAGCTTTACTAATTATGCCAGAAAATGTATGCAACAAAATTCTCATATAGACATGAGCTGTTATTTGAATCTATACATTACATGAATAAATTCTCATGGAGCATCAGATTTTTAAAATGTTCTTCAATATTATTTCTCCTCTGTTCTAGATGTTCTCCTAGGAGATTTTTGTACTGCAATTCACTGAAAGGGGGTCTTTCTATCCACAGTATCCACCCATGGAGGTAATCTTGCATTTTCTGTCTGATGAGAGCAGTAAGGCTTCACATACAGGTACAAGAAACACAACAAAAACAAAACAAAGGGACTGTATCAAAGTCAAATTTACAATCTAAGAGATAACAAGAAAAAAAAGAGTTAATCCAGTTCTAAGAGTCTAAATCAAGTTAAATGAATGAAAATAAAATCGTAAGCTAGAAAGCTCATTAAAATAAAATAGCTAGAAATAAATTTAACATTTTTAAGAGTGCTAATTAACCACTGGAACAATTATGTTGACATGTGGTAGAGTTTTCATCATTTGCATACTTCAGATCTACACAGGGCTTCTCTCCAACAAAGAACACTGCTGTTCACACAGAAGCTGTGGGTTCAATTTGGGAATTACTGGATGAGAGATTCTGATCTTTGCAGGGATATAGGCAGACCAAATGATTGCCGTAGCCAGATCTGACCCTGAAATCTGGGAATTTCCAGCCCCAGACAGACATATACAACCAAAGCACTCATAAATGGCACATCTGGTTGACTGCTTGAGGACAACAGAAAATTCCAGTTCAGGAAATCAGAAGCACTTGCTCTGGGACAGGTACTTGCAAAAGGTCATTTAAGTATGAGCCTGCTCTCATGGGGTTGTGTTCAAGAACTGTCCATCCAACAACCCTAGCTTTTTCTTTCTTTCTTCTATTACAAACAATAAAGAGAAACTGTGTGTACACACACACAGCCTTGTACATATTTAAAAAAAAAAGTTTCGATTCTTTGTACAATGTTGACTATTAAGGCAAACTCAGAGAAGCCAGTAATTCCCATTGCACCAGTATGCAGGTCTTTGGAGTGTTTGTTGCCTACAGCAGCTACTTAATTAACAAGTTTGTTTCAAGTAGGTTGAACCAATTAAAAAAATTCTTCAGATTTAATAAACTGATGCCCTACCGCTCACCCTAGAATGCCCCTTTTGAGAGCAAGTACTTTCCACCATCCTCATATGTTGTTTCATGTCGGAGCCCCTAGCTTCCAAGAAGCATGGAGCCAAAATGAAAACGCTGAAGTGCTTCCAGCATGAAGCTGCTCTTTTATGCAATTATGTCTGCTGCTAATAAGCCTTCCATTATAGCCATGGCACAGGTTTTGCTAATCCATTACAAAGGACTGGTTGGAATTTAAAAACACTGCTGCAAGAGCACCAGTTTTCACATTCTGCTCAAATTGTCAGATTTCAAACAGTTTTACCCTCCCTAAGTGACAACGTGGGACATTTTACAACAGCTATGACCTAAGGGAAGTGATGAACTTCTCACTTGAACTCTCTTTGGGAATTACCTGCAAAGGATTTGACTGAAAATAACAGGACTCGCTCTGATAATTTCTGGTATCAGTGTGAGCTGGAAATTCAGATATGAGAGTCTAAAAATGGGCTTCCTGCATAAATCTCACCACTAATCAGCATCACCTGTGGTACTGAAGCTTCCCTGAACAGGTGAACACATACGTAAAGCAGCTTGAAATTTCTGAGAAACCTCCTATTAGAAAACTTCTGTAAGAAATTCTCATCAAAACTAAGACCACAGGAATATCTCAAATTTTACTTCAAGATGCTTGATTTGTTCGCTCTTATGTATGAGAGAAAACCCACAGTAAATTTACACTGAAAGTTACAGAAAACATTTTCTATTTTTGAAGTGTCATTTTGTTTAAACATTGCCCTGTGCCAGAGCCAATATCCATAGACCACTCAGTTCCAAAGTCAGATTCAAATGTACACCACAATCAGTTAGCTGACAGCCTGTGAGCCTGAAGATAGGGGAGATTTGGCTAAATCAAGAGTTTCTCAGGTACTTTGGGAAAAATCCAGTCAGCATTAAGGCACATAAACACATGTGTGTAAAAATGCAGGTGTCTACACGTGAGCCATGGTCTGCATGCCTGTTAATGTCAGTGAAGCTTACACAACCAAGCACCTCACCTAACAGTGAACACCTACTCACAGCCCATGAAATCACACCTTTGCACCCCTGGCTGTAGGGAGTTGAGGTTCATTCAGTTGTTTGCTTATAAATCTCTGCTGCACTTTCAGTAGTACTACAGCATCCTGCAAAACCTGCCCTGGCAGCTGCATGAGTATCTCCCACACTTGCATCATATCCAGCCCAGCCACAGGTGGGTGTACTGAACAACTGGAGAACACCCCAAGCAGCACCAGACACCTGAGAGGAAACAACAGAGCACACAGCTCACCTGTAGATACATGCATTGGAGGGCTGTAACCTTAAACAGTATGTCTGAAGCTGATGAACTGAGGGAGGGCAGTTGGTTCTTCTCTATTGAACAGCCGAAAGTATCCCACAAAATACAGCAGAAACCTCCACCAGAAATTATGAAGTTCCTTTTTCTCCACAGTATATGTTCTCTTTACCTGTGTCCCTAATTAGTACTGCTTGAAGCGGCAGCTAATCAATGAAATAGCAAAACAACCCCAAAGCAGTAAGTCTGCTCATATTCAATTGCACATCACATCTCCGCCATGCCAGCTGGGGAGAAAGGCCCAAGATTAAGACAAAGTTCTCTCTGCAACTCTCCTCACATCACAACTTCAGCATTATTTAGCAAACACAATCCCTTTTATACAAGATTATAACCACAGAATGGGCTTTTTATTGTGTGAGCTGCACTTACACACTGCCATCTTGTGTTAATAGCCGGTTTTACTGAACTTGAGAGCCCAACACACTCCAAATACTTTAGCAAGGATCAAAACAGACAGATATGACATCCGTAAGGTCAGATCCTCCACCTGTTCCTCTTCCAGAACAGGGAAAGAGAGGAGGAAAGAATTTTTGTTACTCACATTTGCCAATGTGAATTAGCACGTGCAGATTTGAAGAAACTTTTTTAAAACCAGAACTGTAACAAGGGTGAGAAACTAGGCTTCAACTCTTCAAGATTTTCCACTTCAGTTCTTTGAGGCCCACTATATTCGAAATCCCACTCACTTGTTCACAGGCAAGCTAATGACATAACCCTGCTTTTTGCAGACATCTTGTGGGAAATTGAAATTGGAGCCCACATGAAAGTACTTGACACCACCTAGGAAAAGCCAGCCTGGATCAAAGTGCCCCACTCCAGGCTGCAGAACACCAGTCAGGGAGCACCGCAGACTGCGGGTTGCTGAGTTTTCTCCTGTCTTTCCATTTTTCATCACCAGGCTATTTCCATGCACAAATGATTCCCAGGGACAGGGCAACATGACTGGGCTCAAGATGCAAAAGACAGCATGGCCATCCCTGACTTTTTACAGCTTTGCTGCATAACACAATGCTGGGAGAGGGAGATCATGGACAGGCTAGGATAAATTCATTGGTGCCTTGGGAGGCTCAGAAACTTTGACTTGCGACAAAAAGTAAAATTGTGTCTTAGTGTATTTCAGGGCAGGTGATGGAGGCTCTGGGTTGTGGGTATCTGGAATTTGATGCTGTTTGCAATAAAAGAAGTCTGAAAACTATGTTTCATCCACACCATCTCCATCACGTATGTGCCTTAATGAAGAGCTAGATCTGCACAGCACGTAATTTTGGTTCTTATTCTGAATAGGGCAGCAAGTATTTTTCACAAGCAGCAGAGGGGACCCCAGGCTCCCAGAAGCTGTGTGAGCAGGAAGTGTGACTATCTCTCCACAGTCTGTATTTGAGGACTAGGGGTTTCATATCCCAGTGTCCTCACTTGTGGTCTACCTTGTCATTATTTACCACAACAGTAAAAATCAAATTAAATCTCTTTACCAGTCCACTTTAACTGAATACCAAAATCCAAGGCCAAGTCACAAAGGTAGGCATGGTTAATGAGGCATTTTAGATTTTTAAGACATTTTTAAAGCAAAAATTAAAAATAATGTTTAGCACTTTGTAATTCAGAATTTAGTAGCTGGGAGTTCATTGGCATAAAGGCAGCATCCATCTATTCAGAGGAAAGTTCAATAAACCAAAGGAAAGCAGGAAGCATGCACAGCTACAAGCAGGAAAAGTTACAAGAGACCCACACAAGTGAGGTTCTTCCACTACACCAAAACAGCACCATCTTCCTTAGTTGTCCCCAGCTATCACAGCCAGTCTCTCTTCCCAATCTGCTCGCTCTCCTATTCACCCCCAAGATCCCCTGAGAGGAAGGAGCACCCTAAGTTGCTTTACAAGCCTCAGTGCAGCTCTTCATGGTGCCACATATCAAGCTCAAACTCAGGAGCCCTCCTACAGCTCCCAGCTGTCCTCCTCCCTCAGTTTAATCTATAAAATGCTCCCCCAAGTTTCTCTGATCCACATCCCATTTTTTCCTCACTGCTTCAAGGATATGGACACAGAAGAGCACACAACTGGGCATGAAAGGATTTGGGGAAGCCACTGACCAAAGCCAATTTTGGAGTCACCTCTGAAAAACACACAGTGCACATTCCAACTGTGTTTTCAGGAGGAGCAGGACCTAACCCAAAATACATTTTTTAGTCACAGCAGAGAAATTTTGGGGAACATCCACCTCGTCTAATTTCATGTGTTTCAGGCATGAGCCTGCAGTCTTGACACTTTTAATAAAAGCTGAAGGGAAAGAGCATGAGGAGGTTGATGAGAGAGCTATACACAGAATTTGACATTGACTACAAAGGAAAAGAGAAAATCAAGAACTATTATTCTTGCACATATATAGGTGGACATCTTCAGTATTTCCCCCAAGATGAAATTCAAATGCTTTTATATTTCAACACATTACCTTAGACATATTTAGCTGAAGAGAAAGGAAAAAAAACTTCTAATAAATGCAACATCAGAATTTTTATTTACAAATATACTGTAATTCAACAACCATTCTCCACTCAGTTTGTGGAGGAAAAAGTGATAGTTACATTTTCCAAATGGGAAAAGAAAACTCTCCCCTTAAATGGATTCCACAGAATATTATGCCAACACCACTGAGCAAACAGATTATTCTTTGTATTTAAGTTTCAAAAAAGCACATAACTTTATAAACCAGCATATGGAAAGCAAACACACTTATGTGCACTTAAATGCAGCTTCATATTAACCTAGAGAATTCACTTTCAGTATATGTCAAAAATAAAGACAGCAATTGCAAATATATATTTATATTAGCTATTTCTCTAATGCTCATTTCAAGAGCTTAGAAACAAAATACCCTCTTCATATACCATTGGAAATTCAACTAGTTGATTATAAGCCTCAAAAATACTTTGAAGTTATTACTGAAAATATAGTTATTCTCTCTTGTGCTCTCAGTACTTAAAGCTGAAAATGTGAAAGCATTTTCCCCAGATATTTCCTTACTGCAATTACTTTCTTATAAATAAAAATAGTTATATGAAGAATACAATGTATTGCTATGAAGACTAGACAAGCAAGAGTTACTCCTAGAAAAAACACACATACACACAATATATATATTTATAGATCTACATCAGCAGCAATCACCTCTTCTTTTATCTGCAACAGTGGTTTCATATTTTCATTTGTTTCACATGGAGGTTGGTTGTCCAGCTGTTAGGAAGAGACAGAAGAAATTGTAAGTAAAGTCTAGTTATTGAAGAACCTTCGTGACAAAACTTAAAACTTTCAATTTTAAAACAGTCAGAAAACTGTATTTCCAATACTTATTGAAAATGGTAACTCAAACTAAAGTATACATTCTGAATTGAGCAATCCAAATCTAATGAACAATACAAATTTAAGATTAATCCACTTATAGCACAGCAAGTATTTCAGGCCAAGTAATATTACACAAAACACGCACTTTACCAAGTTTTTAAGAATTGTTTTTAATATTAGCACGGAGTGACAGTTTTTCTAAATTTACCCTTCAATAATGAAATTTAAATTTTCTAAATACCTGTGACAACATAAAGAACTTTTATTATTGTCTTTTTCATATCTTTGTGGGCTTTTGCAAATACATAAATGTTCCACTACAGTGTTCCAAGTTTAAACCACTAAATTAACATAAAAATGTGCAAAAAGTATCACACCACAAAATTGCACAGTGAATATTAATAACCATACAGTTTATCCAGCCTTTCAGCCAATATGTTCATGTTCCAAACTAATGAATAATTAGCCAGGTTGATGTCAAATGACAACTACAAGAAAAAAAAAAAAAGGAATCTGCATCACAGACCAGTGCTGTGCTGCCAATACATTTTCATTGCAGTAATTGCATAGCTGGGTTTTGTATTATTCAAATAGCCAATTTCAATTACTAATCACTTATTTAAATACTTTATTCTGTACCTACAAGTTCTTACAACTCCCGATTTACTTGTCTCTCATACAATTATGTTTTGAGGTGCCCACTGGAGCAAGTAGACACAGTCTGAAGGGAAGGGAACAGAACTATTCCTCACAGATCAGCTCTGCTTCTGAAAGGCACTGCTGTGACTTTCTGGGGTGTAATGTCCAAGAGAGACTAAACAGCAACTCATCCATGATAAAATTACTTATCCAACTCACCCAGCAATTTTCCCCCTCAAAAAGAAAAAAAAAAGATATAAAAATGACATGAGCAAGCTCCAGTAAATCTCCCACAAATCTGGGTGCTTCAGATAGGAACAGTCACTTTAGTGTAGTCTTGCCATCAACAAGGAGACACATTCCCCAGACATTAACTTAGACATATATCCAGAGCTCTGGATCTCCACCAGATCAAAGGGGGTGATTCTCTTCCTCTTTCCACCAATCACAGTGGCATCCTCACACTTAACATTAGCCTCTGTGAACGTGCTGTTAGACTTATGAGGTGTGGGATTTTCTGGTTTTAGCTTGGGCACCACACAATCATTTCTGAGATTTCTCTTTCTGGAAGCCAAAAGCATCAGATGCAGAGCTTCTCTTTTTCGGGCTAGATTTCTCAACCAGCAGCTGCCCAATTCCTGATGAAATGCTGTAGCCTGAGTATCCTGTTCCCTTCAGCACCTTCCAGTCCACTGTGAGAAAAACGTGGTGGGCTCATAAAGAAACAAAGACATGTTTCACAGGAAGTAATTCAGAAATTCTTTCACTTCCTCGAATTTTATCATCCTAGAGAATTCCATATTTGCTACATTAAAAAAATAAGCCATATAAAACTTCCAAGACTTGTCAAAACTAGGAGATTGTCTACCATCATCTATGACAGCAGGAAAAAAAGACCTCAATACCACTATACAAAGCCTTAACATCATGCTCCAGTAAATCAGAATTCTGCAAACCATAAAAAGTAAAAAAATTATACTGCACCTTTTAATTAAGATCTGTAAGTTAATCAATTCCTCCTGAACTTGTACCTAAATGAATAACCAATTACAGACCTATAATTCCAATAATAATAGCATCGCAAGAAGAAACTAGCATTTGTGCCATCTGCACAGGATAAACTAATAGCTTTCCAGGTATGCATTAGGACTGAATAAAATACATATTTCAGATTACTTTTTTAAAAAATGTAGACACTTTTTCAAAAACGCTTTTCTGTTATCAAGACAAGCCTGTTTAGCACCTGACAACTCCCTGACACCACTTTCTCAGATCTATGAAGAAACGAAGACGATTATACCATGTTGTCTGCTTGAAGCTGCATAATAATACTGTGGTAAAATCAGCTACCAGCAAGTTACAAGATAGGAATGACTACCCCACAAAAGACAAACTGGCAATCAAACCTTGCTGAACCTATTCACTAATATACCAGCTTAAAACTAAACATAAAAGCTATCAAGTGGCTCAGCTGTGCAAACACTTGAGGTTGTACAGCACAGAGAAGAAATACAGTCATGCATGCTGCAGTTAGATTGCCTTACTTTTAAATCTGATATAGCAGTCGTTGCAGAAGAGTTTGTTGTTTCGGATCCTAACTTCAGCTCCAGAGCGGGATCCACCAAGGTCGCATCCACAGGCAACACACTGTATTACAGAAGAATAATTAGCAACTTCCTTCAAAATATTCAGAAACAAAAATGCTGTTCAAAAGCAGCTCAGATAAAGCTCAACAAAGCTTGAACCATAAACCCACAATCAACTAGAAGCAAATGTGTAACGATTAGTAGATCAAAATGCAACCAACCCTGAGAAAGTATTTAAAGGCGACGACTGGACAACGAATAGCAGAGATACACCAACTAAGCAAACATAAAGCAGATATTTTTAGATATTAGTTCATTAAATCTAATTTGAACTTTGGTTTCTCTGAAAACTAAAACTGGCTTGGCACGAAAAGAATTTGTTCTCTCGATGGCAACAGTAATTTTGGCACAGAACACCTGGGTGTGCTACTTGCAGATTTCCATGTGGCACTATATGCTGCTGGTGTCCTCAGTCCTTTGGCACTCAAAGCAGCAAATACTCAGGCACTCCCCGTTTCCTGGGTTTGCATCATTGAAACAAATTCTGATATAGAGAGATGGGGCTGATTTACTTTTTCTTGCATAAACACGTAAGGGGCTTGACTCTTTCATGCTAACATTAAACTATTTAGCTATGGTGGCTAAACATGTATTTGCTGTTAATATGAACCACATCTGGAAGGAATGTAATTCAAAACATAACACTCCCCTTACTGAATTTACAAAGGACAGATAGTTTCTCTGCTTAACTGAGTAATGAATCTTTTGGATGGCAGTCTGTTCAACAGCTCGTTAATCTTCAGAAATTTGAAAAACAGAAACTTGGTATTTTCTTATGTAGGTTAGGAGCTACACAGGTAGACTCCGTCACACATAATACATGTCCTGCAGAAAGGCAAGGGTGAGCAGTCCCCATGGATTAGTCCCGTCCCTCCTGTTCAAGCAGGCAGGACCACGAAGAGCCTTGAGTCAATCCCTTTTAATACTCCAGATGAGGTACTTGAGCTGGGCACAGAAGACAAGTGTTCTGAACCAGGCACAGAAGTCCCTTTTTTGAAATCATGAAAGAAGTAGAGTCCAACAGCAGCTCCAAATCAGAGTCTAATTCCTCATCTGGTCCAAGGGCAGGGGAACTAGGACTGCTTTGCCATCTTTTGCAGGCAGGCATTTATTCTTCCAGCTCTGCATATGCCCCAAGCTGATGGGAAATCATGTAAGTATGTCTCAGTGCTGAGCATGAACTAATATAACCAGAGTAGCATTAAACACAGCTTCTGGTTTGGTTCTTGGTTTTATCCAACCAGGCTGAACTCTGCCAATATGCCTTTTCCTGGAAAACATCAGGTGAACACTTTATACTGAGATTAGCTTAGAAAGGATAGGTTATATTAAATAATTCAATTGTTAGAGGAGCTGCTTTCTCTGGGAGAAGTGGTACAGCATCTTCTGATATTTTGCTGCCTATTTGAAGAAGGAAGAACTTTGATCTTACAGTCAACGTGCTCATTTTACTTATTAAAGCTCTACTTGCCAGCTCTGGCATTTAAGACACACTTTGGACTTGAGTGCTAAATGCCTGCAGACAGGACTGCCTCATGGAAATATGCACACACCACGCTGTCAAGAGTAGAAGGCAAAGCAGGTGATTAGTAAGACCCTCTGTGAGCATATAACACTGAGTAGCCATGCGTGCTCTTGATTAGTTCCTTTTCCTTCATGATGTGACTCCCAGCTCTCACCTTAAAGCAATGTAAATGATAACAAAGACCAAGAGACTCAATGATCATGGCTGCTCCTTTGCCCAGAACGTTATTACAGTATGAACAGATTTTCTTTCCACTGACTGACCTAAATATAGAACGAAAAACCTTAAAACCAGCTTGAAAAGGTTTAAAAGACAAAGAAAAGTTAACAAATACTTTTTGAGATTAAAAATAAAAACAATTGGGTTAAAGTGGACTATTAGGCTGCTTGAGGAAAATAAACTGAAAATTAATATTATTTACAGTAGATCTGAAGAGGAAGCTGAAGTGTTATAATTTAGATCCAATTTACAAAGGAAAAAATTAAGAAAAGCTGTCACATTCTTGGCAGATATTTCATTGTATAAAATACCTTCTACAAATAAAAAGTATAGTCTTAAGTTTTGAGAGTAAGAACACAGGTTTTGTGCTCCTGCATTCTTATTTGGGGGGGAACTATCCAGAAGACTAAGTTTTAGCAAACACCCCTGCCAAGACCCACCATCTGCACCTTGTTAGATAAAAGAAGGCTAGTCTTGGACATAATATGTTAACTCTTTGAATGTAAGCCATACAGAGGTCAGTTTTCATAGATCTACCAAGATGTCAGCAAATGAAAGGGAGAAGGTAGGAAAACATGGTTAAGAAGGTAATTTTCTTACTACATAGAGAATGTAAAAGCCTAGCTTTAAAAATAAGAAAACAGCAACAAAAAAAACCCCAAATGGTCAACTTATCATTCAGTGCCTGAGAGTGTAAGAGCCAGTGAAGTAGTGTTCACTGTTGTTATATATAGTACATGTGATTGTGTGGGGATGATTCTCTGTAGTCTTATCCCAAGGTATTTTTAAAATCTTTCAAGTACATAAAACAGCAGAGTTATCTACCCTACCACAAATGAATTCCTCTTTTTTTTTTTTCCCAAATATGATGCAATTCTTGTTTTCTCCTCCTAGATTAAAACCAACATCCCACTCTGTAATTCTCCAGGGTTAGGAGCATTCCTGAGTGCCTCTCAAGATGATATTGACCACATACCAAGAAGCGGGGAGGAGAGGCAAAGACGAGGGTCATAAAGCATGGGTTTCAGGAATCTTATGTTATAACAAACTGAGGAAAATAAATGTCAGAAATGCCATCTGGAATGGGCTTTTATTCATCATTTTGGTAACCAACACACAGCTTGGAGACTGCAGATTTATTATTGCACTTCCTTTGTTTTTTTAACCAATGTCAAGCAGTGATGACAGAGCCAGGGAATTTTCTGAGTGACTGGAGTAGGGAGGTAATACCAGCCTATATTTCCACTGTCCCCTCCAGCCAGAAAACTCCAGGTACTTGTTAATCAGTGTTATGGATAAGAAAACTGCTGTAGACCACCATATACACCACGTCTGCTGTTTACTGCTGCCCAGCAGAAGGGCACACACTCACCTGCTGCGTGTCTGGGACCCTGGCTGGGAAGCAGAGAGGGGAGACTGAGCCCGAGGGGCTGTCTGGGACACGGATGGGGCTCTCGCAGAGGTAGCCACAGGAGGTGCTTTACTGGAGGAAGGAGTGCACATGTAGGCTCGGTTTGAAGTGGACACCGGGCGACTAAAATCTTGACTAGAAGATAGAGATGAAGAGGAAGCAGACTGGTTCAGCCATGAGTGGTGCCTCCACGAGCTTGTTCTTGAAGAATCGAGATTGTCCAAAGACTCCCCTCTGTAACAGAGGTACACGCACCTCAAATATAAATGGCAATACAGCTGGAGCAAAAGAGCTATATTCCAACATTTTTTGTCTGATCTCTCTGAGCAATGTTCTTCACATACTGATTTAAAATGTGTGAGTAGCAAATTATCCTTTGTGCCTAGCCCTAGTTCTCATGAGAAAAAGCAGGTGAGGCAAAAGAGAGGTGGCACTTAACAACTACTTAATAAAAGCAAAACATTTTTCACTGCAGCCTTATCAGGGTGAACTGTATCAAAACCCACAGTACAGCAACAGACCTCAGATACCAGGTTTGTTTTTGTTTTCACCAAGGGATACCAGATCAAAAATAACAATCCACCCAGACTGGATAGCATCACCTTGGTACAAGGTGTTGGCCCAATAGCTAAACAGTCTCCTGACTGATAACGCTACGGTTTCCTAAGTGACAAATCTAACATTCATGCATTAAATAAAGCAAAAAAACCAAACAAACCAAAATAAAGATCAAACTTTCTGACATATTTCTGTGTTAAAAACAGTATACTCCTTAGGTATAATAATTCATTTCCAAAATAAGTTGTCATGCTGAAATTCTTAAGCACATCTGTCAATGACAAGGCACACAATTGATTTCCATTGCTGCTATACCAACAAAGAAACAAGTAGCCAAATTATTTACAGGGCATATCCACATTTCTTACTTGTAAAAAAATACCTAATCCCAGCTGTAATATAGCTACTTTCTTCTATCTGTGCTGCTATGCAGTTTACCTTACAGCATTTCACTGTCACAATTTGTTTCTGTGCTCTGTAATACAAGCTGAAGTTCAGAATAACCCAACAAAAATATCAGATGAGAGACACAGTTAATTTTTAATGTGATTCCTACCTCCTCATACTATTGCTGTACAGACTAATGGGCTCCTTATGTACACTGGAACTGCGCTGCCTTATCCAGCTGCTGTCCGTGTGCAGAGATGTTTTCTTTCTCATTTCCTGAAGGATTTGCTGTCTCTCCAACTCTGCTGCAGACAATGTTTGCTCCTTCTGAGGTTTCTTCTGTGACTCACCCATGTTCCAAGACCTCTCTGAATACTTGCTCTGGGTACCTGTGCGAAAAACATGTGCAAACTTCAGCTAGACACCTTAAGGCACAAAAGCAGTTATCATGCTATCAGCACTCCAGCTAGAATGCCAAAAGCTAGAGTTCATCACTATATTCACAACTTTCTTCAGTTCCATTTTACAGCCATGTAACCTGTATCAAACTTGGCAATACATTATTATAGTTATTATTGTTATGATATTAATAATCATATTATTAAATATTATTATTATAATATTTATATTTCCACTAATGTGGCCTTTTACATAATCCTTAACTTACATATAAATATCTTCCTTCCCATCCTACGTGTATATGCATAGACATTTGCTTGTACATATATATACAAATAAGTACTTTTAAAAGGGCATGATCTTTTTTAGTGCCATAATTTGGACTCTTCCTCCAATATAAATTGAATCATGTTAAAATGCATAGCTGAATAGTGGGATACATTCCTGTCCTATAAGAATTCATACTATTTTATTCTGTAAGCTCGCTCTGTTTACAAGAATCTCTTTCCTTATGCAAGGCACTAAAAACATTGCTTTATCTTGCCTTATACAGATATATAAGAGAGAAGGAAGTCTTTCAGACAATTTATTATTTGGATATTGTGTTAGCTACTCAGTTGAAATGAGATTTATGGCATAGATGGCCTTTGAAAATTTGGAAGGGGAAACAAATGAGCCATCTTTCTCCAATAGGTGTTGACATACCAGTAAGCAACAATTTCTTATTTCCTAAATCCAGTAACTCTTTTTTTATGGGAAGACTAATTAAGAAAATTACTCAGCAATAAGTCATTGAATTGAAATTTTAATTGCTTTAAATGCTGCTC
Source organism: Sakesphorus luctuosus (assembly GCA_013396695.1). Classification (NCBI taxonomy): domain Eukaryota; kingdom Metazoa; phylum Chordata; class Aves; order Passeriformes; family Thamnophilidae; genus Sakesphorus; species Sakesphorus luctuosus. The sequence goes on from VWZD01000667.1 coordinate 171,756, forward strand.
TCACTATAGATTTACTCTTGGATTTTTTGCTATATATTATCATTATACACTCTTCAGTTTAAATGACCGTGCCTTAATGTAGGAAAGTGACATCATAAATCTTCAATATATCCTCTAATACAACATTTGCTTTTCTTTGATTACTTGTGATTATTTTTTTAACCATGTTTTAGACACAGGAATATCTTGCAGGCATTTTCTACTGTAACGTATTTATAAATCTGGTTTCTTTATTTGCTTTACCTGCATTCCTCTAATATAACTGAAGTCATATAAATAAACCAGAATCCAAGACACAAGCCACAGTGACAATATTGAGAGCTGACTTCTAGCTCTGTTACTCCTACACTAACAGAAATTAAGAAGACAAACAGTTGTAGTAAATACATTAGCATCTTGGTATGTGCAGATCTTTTTTGTTTTCAGAATCAATATATCAAAAGCACACACATCTTCAATGATATAACTACATGATTGGTTTAATCTTGTATAAATATCAATCATTAAAATTTAGGCATCTAAGAGCTGTTTGTAATCACTGCTACAATCTTGAACAGAGCAGTTAATCACATTCGTCCTATGTTTGTATGTTGACTGTATGAATTTCCTCTTCCTCTTGAAACTTCATTAAACTGGGGCATGGTAGAAATCTGATTTACAATTATCTGATGATGATTTTCTTAGGATGACTATGTGTAATACATCTTATTTTTTTTCTCCTACTCTTTCCCCCGTACCAAAAAAAATTTAAATAATGGAAATTAAACAATACTCACCATTTCTGATTGTATTGAATTCATTCAGTTCTGAAGTCGACTTGGACTTATTCCTAAGGATACAAAAAACATTAATTTCTCTATCTTAGCTAGGAGACCTCATCATAGACAATTGTCTTGTCATTGCACACCATAGATCCACAGCCCCTTTTTTTTCACCATCCCTTCCATGAGCAACTTATGCTGTATTTAAAATAAGAGACAAAAATACTCAAAAAAAGACCAAGAGGATATTCAGGGGAAAAGAGATGTCAATATTGAGATATCAACAGGTAATCACAAATTAAAATTTTGTACTGAAAGTTCCCAGTGCTTCAGTTATAAGGCACTGGCCATTGTATTTTCTTCAACAAAAACATAAAAATCAAAGTCCTTCCCTGTGGAAGCTTTCTGAAGACTACAGTCAGACAAAGAAGCAGATTTATAAATGATTTGGCTTCACGAGAAACTTAAATCATACTTTAGCACTGTTACTGGACTGTAAGCAAAGCACCTCCTCAAACATTGCATGTAAATTGCTCTTGGAAAATTTATTGTTCACTGATTATACCCAGCAGCATCATTTTCTAATGAGTTTTAGCCAAGAAGTGTCATTCAACAAATGTCACATAAAGGAAGATAAATGGCAAAAATTTGGTTTTCTGATAGTATGGAGCAGGACCTTCAGCAACACCTCTGTGCTGTATTATTAGTCTCAAGCAATACTGCCAGTTTTTTAGTCTTAAATAACTCACAAGGGAATAAAAATCTTGTGCTGGGTCACAACTCACAGCCGCTACAGTAATGTGTTTATACATACAGCATTGGCTGCATAACAGCATTTTGAGGGAGTCTGGTCCTTTATCTATAGATAAATGATGCATAAACTACATCATATTTCCTGCTCCCCTAAGTTCTCACTGTCTGTCCTATGGTGTGGATCTATTTTTATTCTGTGTTTGAGAAGATGCAACAATTCCACAGCTGTCTGTAGCAAACAAGAGCTCTAAAAAGCAGGAAAGCCTTGCCCAGGATGATTTGAGCACCTGAGTGTCCTCCTCAAACATACATCCAAGATGTAACTGTTCAGTGCAGGCACCTTCTGAAGTTAGATTTAAATCTTCCATTAGTAACAGATCTACTGAGTTATGCCCTGTAAGTTTTGGAGTTTCTCTTTATATAAAAAAGCATGCTCACTCCAACTAGAAAAACTGATCAAATACACAGAAGTCATCTTTCCGAACTGCTGTTAGACGTGATCGAAAACACTTTTGCAAAGTAAGGGAGTATAACTTAAAAGTAACTTGCGTAACAAAAAAGTGGCACATCTACTATCTCCCTGATAAATACGCTGCTGCCTCTCACTTCCCTTCCTGTTTACTCTCTCTTAAGTTGCACAACCCTGATTGGGATGACTGCACCTTAGTTTGTATAGCACATTATGTCACAAGCACAACAGTATCTGAAACTATTTTCCAGCCAGGTAAGTTTAGTACCACCCACATATTTACTTCCTCACAGTTCTGTTTCTCCCAGTAAAATCCCACTGACTAACTGCTGCTTACAATGCAGCGTATTATTTGCCAGAAGTTTGGCTGCTTGTTTTTTTCAATATGCAAACAGGCCATAAAAACTGCAAAACAGACCAGCAATCCAAAGCATACATTTAGATGCCATTAATAAAGTTTATTAAAAGTTTAAAAGCTTTCTGACACAGAAACGGTGATGTTACAGTGTACACTGAGATTCAGTATCATACATACTTGTCAGCAAATGACTGGCCAGGGTGCTCCTCAATGGTTTTAGAAACTTCGTAATGCTCATAATGCCTATTGAAAAAAAAAGAGATACATTATGTTCAGAAAAAGAAACACATAGATATAAATAGTTCCTAACTGCAAATATTCAAAATAGTTCCTTAAGGGAAAAAAAATCTAGAGAAAAAAAAAACAGTTAAAGTCTTAAGCAGACTTAAGACTTTATCAGTCAGAAATACAACTAACAAAAAATAAGGCAGAAAAAGAAAGGTTATCAGAAAAACTGTCTGAAATTACAGTTTGGTGAAGTGACAAAACTGGCATGCCAAAATGGTTATTGCTGAAGATATTTCAGCCTACATATTGATTCTTATTACCTGTCAATGAGAGGATGGCCAGCTCGATCCTCTATTGTTTTTGATACTTCATAGCGCTCATAATGTCTAGAAGCAAAATAGAGATACATGAAAATATGCATTAAACAAAAAAAATTATAGAAATTTAGCAAACAGTAAATATACAGAGAGAAAACTAAGAAAATTCAGATGTGTTAATTAGAAACATTAAAGTCCATAAGAAAGAGAACCCTGAAGACTTCTAAGATGCTGCAAAAATTACAGGCATCAGTCTACAACAGTCATTATCTCATCCATTTCAAAGCCAGGCAGCAATTTTTGTTCAACCACAGCAGTTCTCTAAAAATTACATATGTGTTCTAGAAAACTGTGTAAGTACAGTTTGTAAACTCACAAAGTTCCACACTCAATGCTATTCAGCTGCCTGTCCTAGTCTCAGTGCTCTTTGCAGCAAGTATCATGCCTTTACAGGTGTTTATATAACATTTCAGATTTCAAGTCCTATCTTTGGATAACATCTTAAAACAAATATTTAACACCACACATATTAAAGTCCAGTTTTACTGAATTTGCTCCTTTACTGTTAAGCAGAGCCACCCATGTTTAGCAAAACACATCCTTTGGCACCAGCCTCAAAAGCAATGAAATCCCTGTGGACTAAAGCATGTATCAAGGATTTAGATATGCAGATATTACAGCAGATAAATAAGTTACCGCACAAAGTCCTATTATCTTGCAACTGGGGCAAGCTAAAGCTGTGGAGATACCCAGCTCAGTTGCCAAGAAGAAACTTGTTCAGACATTGTAACAACTGGGCCTCTGTTTGCTCAGCAGGCATATCAAGCAGCCTTCATTTAGAATAACCCTAAAGTAACTCTGGGTCTTACCATCTCCTCTGCAAGTACGTGTAGTTCCTTAAATCGTATTATCTTCTCCTAAGACTTAACTTGATACTGTGCATTATCTTCAGTCATGCCTTATTACTTATATAAGAATAGGGAAAAAACCTCAAGAGAAACCACAAAGCTAGTCATACACAAGGCAGTTAAGATAAATGCACATAAAATAAGGAAAAGTTATTGGCTTAATCTGCTTCAGACAGACTGATCTCCTGTGATAGTCATCTGAAAACTCCTGGGCAAGAACACAGACTTGTAAACTAATAGCTGGGGATTTTTTTTGTTTGCTTGGAGTTTTTTAAACCAAGCTGGGGAAGAAGGTAGTGAGAGAATAAATATATCTACAGTGGCTATTTCTACCAGGCAAGTCAGTATCTGTTCACTCACATACGATGATTTCCCTCACTTACAAATTAACCCAGTAGTTAAATTGCAATTAAACTTTCTTGTTACACTGTTGAATTAAAATGAGAGAGAAATCTGGAAAATCAGTCATGCATTTGTTGGAAGAGCATTAACTTGGCATTCTTCTGAAAGCCCTGTATGTTGAATCACTGGCTCTCATTTACAGGCTTGTGCACAGTTCTTACAAAATCTTCACACTAAGTGCTTCATGTCATCTTTGATTTGGCTGTAATTACTGTATTTAGACTTCCCATTTAAAAAAAAAAGCTGAAGTGGGTTACTATAGCACTTGATTCATGAGGAGAGACTGTGTTGTGTCTGATCCTTCTGTCTTTAGAAAGAAAGACTCTCTTATGGTATCTGGCACTGACTGATTACAGTATGACTCTTAAATAAATATCCTTATATATTCAGGACAGACACGCTCCAATCAGAAATACATTTGAATTTGCAGAAGGAAGAGAGAGCAAATGCTCTCACAAGTGCACACCTTTGGTACTGAGGCATTTCCACTGACACCTCCTTCTGCCTTTCAGCCTGCCGCCTCTGTTCCTCCATCTCTGCCTGTCGCCTCTGCTCCTCAGCATATTGCTGCTCCCTCTCTTTACGTTGTCTCTCAAGCTCCAACTCTTGGAGTTCCCTTTCCTGCTCAAAACGCAGGGCTGCTTCTTCCTCGATCCTCCGTTCCTCCTGAAGCCTCTTCCTTTCTTCTTCCTCACGCAGCAAGCTTGCTGCCTGGTCACTTCCTCCATCTCCTTCTGGCTCCCCAGCAAGGTTTGCTTCAGAGCTTGCTCTCCAGCTGGACACAGATGGAGCCCCAGAAGTGACGGATGCCGCATTTAAGGTTAGAACAGTCTGCTCCTATAAGAAAGGAAAAAAAATCATGTTTTTAGGGAAGGGAGCTATTTTTAACTAGGTTGCTCACCCAGAAAAGTTTATTTATTCTATAAAAGAAGACTGTGTAAAAAGCATCCACAACACTTTCAGTGCAAGACTCTGGGTGTACTTTGGTTTCATGTTTTGAGTGCCTGCTAACACATTCTCCTAACTCAAGAGCTTCATTCCACACAGCAGTCTTACCAAGAGCCACAGGCAGCGCAGCCACAACTATGTGAAACATTCTGCTTTCTAAAGTATCGCTTACATGTCAAGCCATCCCTTCTCCACTTAAATAGCTATGGAAAAAAAAACCTTTCATGATACTCGGCATTTCTCCCTACTGTTTTGACTTAGAAACCTGAGACTTTAGAGTGTATACACAAAGATATACACTGCAAGTGTTTATCAGACCAATGAATTTCACATGAATCCTCATGTGCAGGAACCTTCCACTCTCCTCCATCCTCCTACCATTTCAAAGTCAAGCCTCAGATCTAGCACCCTATGACTCTTCTCTCAAAGATGAGAAAAGGTCTTTTAGTGGTCAAAAGATATTTTAGTTGCAGAGAACAAATAATGTTTATGGGTCCATCAAAACCTCAAATGATAGAAAAAAACATGAAATGGTTGAGATTCTTGTATAACAAAGTCATCTAACAGCTCAAAAAGCTTTCTTATTGAAGTCCTAAGCCTTAAATTATGGTCTAGTTATTCATGACTGTATAAACACAACTGATCTAGTTTGGATGCCTGAAGTAGCACTCACACAGCAATAAAGAAGAGATACCTCAGACAGTTCCCACACTCAGGAGGAAACCTGTTCATCTTCCTATAAACAACAGCCACAAAATTCAGCATCTACAGAAACTACATGCATTCAATGTTTTAGAATATATGATAAGAAATCAGGAGTTGACTTGATAGGTAAATTTATCAAAGACAGGATCAACTGGCTGTCAGTAACAAGCCAGGCACTTACAAAACACGCTTCATGATAAAGTATTGAAACAGAATTCCAACAAGTAGCATCAGGAGGTAAATAAACAAGAAAAGTGACCATTTCTGGTCACAATAATTAATACACACTCTAACTTTTTGCCAACCTATTTCTGGTGTTATGTCACCCATAAGGAAAAGAGTCAAATTCAGCATATCTCAAAACATCCCATTTATTCCTTCCATCCCGTTTTTGCAACTTGTTTTTACCAAGTCATAGACAACAGTTTCTTTTCCAAAGTGAGAAGATCAATGACACAGAGAAATGAGTTATTTGCCTGCTTGCATGCATCTCATATAAGGGAAAAAAGCACTCATGAAACTCGTCAGTGAAGCCTTATTCACAGCCTACCTCATCAAAATACTTGGAACTCTCTTTTTCTGCTTCTTGCTTAGCTCGTAGCCATTCTTCTCTCAGTTTTTCTTGTTCCCGTTGATATTTCTCCTATTAGGTTAGATTGAAGTTAAACATGCAAATAAGAAACATGGTATTTTTCTGCATTAAAATGTACTACTAGTATTTAATGTGTTTTTTACTAGACCAGCGTGATAAAAACATCCATAAGTTCCACTACAACATTAGGTCTGCCACAATGAAATTCTGGCTCAAATACAATCCAAAGGAGTTCTATAATTGATTTTGGAGAATCCAAGCTTATTACATGTTAAGTCTCAAAGCAACCGACCTCATATCTGTTATATCCCATCCTCCAGTTTAGTCACCATTTGGGAAAAAACAAATCAGCTAAGGTATTTCTGGAAAGACGGAATGATTGTATTTATATTTACCATATTGTGCCAAATTTAAAGTAATCACTAAGCGAAATATGAGGCAGTGATTTGGTTTGAGTAAGAACCCTTTGTCTTTTGAAACGTTACTTAAATAAAAACCAATTTCTGGATCTCCAGATTTGTCTTCTGAATGGATTTGATTTGAAATCAATATAGTGTCTTAAAGCATTACTCCAAGCACACAATAAATGTTTTGTTGGGTTTGTCAGTCACCACTTATATCTTAGAAAAGGCAAAATAGTTGATGATGTTCAAAGTATTCTTTTTAAGATGCTGGAAATCAGCAGAGAAAGACTTTGCTTCCTTTCTGTGTATTTGAAAATTCTTTACTGGGATGATGGGGAAAAGAAAGATTGTTATTACTCTGGCCAAATTTATTACTTAAGGAGAAGCAAAGAAAAGAAAAGTGGTGGCAGACAGGTGTGTTTGTTCTTAAGAAAGGGGAGGCAAGATTTACATTCTTTAAAGTCATCTCTTCAGGCATCAAACAGAGTATCCAAACCATAACAGAGATCACAGAGAAGTTTAAGAAGGTGCACCTATTGCCTTGCAGAGTTTGTAAACTAAAAGGAACAAAACTTTGAACATCCAAAAAGCAACAGAGTTGTTACGTTGTACTTTAACATCACAGTTTTCTGCTGAATGCACCAAACTTTAGAATCAGAGGGCTTGTGAAGAGTAAATGATGTTCACTGATGTTTCTCTTAGCCATCAGACTTCAGATAACAAACTTTAACTTAATTTGCAAGATGTGTCTTGCTGAACATGATTGAATGCGCTTATGCTTCATGCAGCTGAGGTCTTTGCACAGGCATATGCTTGGGGTTTTTGTGCTATCCCAAGATGACAAATATTGCCCCTTTCCCTCTGCAAAACTCCCCTCCAGCTCTAGCAACTGCTTATCAAGGTGGTTTTGCATTAGCAGGTTCAGCTTTCTGACTCAGAGGTCCTGGGAACCAGGTTGATTCCAAGTGATTAGCTGATTGCTAATGACAGGATTATAGCAGGCACTTAACCATGGCACTGGCTGCCTTCCCTTCATAATGAATATAAGGCAGTATTGCTCACTGAGGGTAAAACTCTGGCTAGAGACAATTTTCTTAAGGGGAAAAAAATAAAACTCATATTCAAAAGTGAAGACTACTGCCCATTATGTCTTCACTTATCCTTTAAATTCTGTTGCCAGTAAGAATATACCAGTCTTGTGAAGATTAAGCACATCTGGCTGTAGTGAATAAGCATTCTGGGTTTGATTTTATGAAGCTCACTAATGCATTGTCTGATTTTTTTCCTGAGTAACTGCTAGGTGTGTAACTGTGCAGCCCAGAAAACATATCTGAGAGTCTCCTCAGACCATCAGTAAGAAGAATAACAGAGGTCACACATTACTTTTCTTTCCTAACAGTTGCTGCTCACAAGAGAGTGACAGTCTATGATTATGAAGATTAATTATACCTGCAATAAACGGTCCTGCTCTTTTTGCCATTTTTCCTGTCGTTTTCTCTCTTCCTCTTGATCCCAAACCCGACGAGTAGGAGCACTAATAGATGGGACTGGGAGCTAATATAGCACAAAAATGAAATAATATTATCCTCTTCCATGTAATCAACACACTAAATTTTAAAACATACTTTTTAAAGTATAAAATAAAATCCATGAAAAACACCAGAACTTTATAGCAATAAGGACCTAAATTAGCCTTTTCTTCAAATGAACACAGGGCAACCATTCCATTACAAATTAGAAAATCTTAGTACTCTCAGATTTGATCAAAATTTTAAAGAAGTATAAAAGGCCATAGAAAGTAGTGGCCTTCTTGAAAAGACTCAGATTATACAACTAGTTAGTAGTTCATAAATAGTACTTACATCAGGCATTGCAGGCTCTGGGCCTCCTGTGAGATTTGGAAGGCAAGAAAGAGAAATCATTAGACCCACACATACTAACTGGAAGACTGGTGTAACTTTGGCAAGTCAGACTTTTAGACTAATTTTTGCTTTCTTAGTAAGACATGCTTGCATGTGCCCTACTGAACTTACACGAGAGAAGAATTTATTAGGTGCGTTCAACTAATGTGAACAATTGTTTAAAAGCTTCACATGCTTACAAGTGCCATCAGCAATTGCTTGAATTAGCAGTATATTGCCTGCTGTGGCAATACGGAGGCTCTTTACTATACTTTTCCTATTACTATTGTGAAATCCAACTGTTTAGCATAACCAATACCCAGAACCAAGGTAGACAAGCTAATCGCTTGATGGTCTTGGTGTGAATTAAGACCAATAGACATCCACTGGCAACTTTTCTACCACAAAATCACATATTTCCAATTTTATTCCTTTCCTATTCTGAAAATCACACTTGAATTCAGTGAACTTGTCACCATTCACCACAAACCTTATGCTATTTGAGACTATCACACTTCGACTTAATTTTACCTTGTGCCAAGATGATTGTTGGCAACATGTATTCTGCTAATATATTAAAAGTCAAGAAAATGTGGAGAAACACAAATTTAAGTATAATCCTTTCTAAAGCAACATCACTGTTTTTGTTTGTTGACAGTGTATTTGTTACCTAGCTCTCCAAATTTAAGCTTAAAAATGCATAAAAACAGCAAGTTGCAACAGTTTTCTGAAATAGAACCACATGAAGTGGAAAAAAGGTCAAACTCAGGCTACAAAAGACATTTAATGAGTCACAGGCTAGTGTCCATTTTATATATGCGCAATCTTGTCTTCATTATGAGATCTCAACAGCCACAGTGGCAATAGGACAAACAGCTTGATCTATGGTAACTGCACTAGCAGATGCTACAGGGAGGAACAGACAGCACCTATCTTTGCTCCCCTCTTCTCTCACTCTTGTAAGCTTATGCTTAACTGCACAGGTTCACAAAGAAGAATCTTTCATGTAATTGTAAAGCTAAAGTGTCAAAAGTCTAAGAATAACGTAACTGTACTGAATGTACACTTCAGAGATACAACCTTGTCCTCCCCCTCAAGCACAAGCGAAATACTTCAAATATTGCTATAAAATTAATTAAAATAAAAACCAAATTGCTAGCCAGCCATAAAATAAACACCAAATAAAGAAAAAACCCCAACACCAACAAAAGAATCACCAACAAAATACCACCATACTGCAGATACAACACAGCAGAAGTATTTAAAAGCAAACAGAACCACAAACAGAGATATATGCTGTGGCAGTTCACATATCACTTTTGGCAAAGAGTCATCACCACTAAAGGCAAAATCCTGGCCCTGCTCAAATCATTGGCAAAATTCAACTGAACTTCCAATGGGCCAGAATTTCCCTCTTTTAGGCTACAGCAGAACAGCAAGGCATACACAGCCCAAAGACAGCATAAGACATACAACATTAGTGTGAAGTATGTGAGCTGTGACATGCAAAACAGTGTAAAGCAACCTACAAAACCAAAATTGAGTGCCTCATTTTTTGCCTTCAAAAGCTAATATATTAAATCAAAAATTTATCTTTGTCTTCTTGGGATCTTGTGACATCTCCACATACTGGAAAGCCAGCATAGGCCTTTTCCCACCAATTTACAGGAAACCACAGAGCTGCAACTCAAGACAAACTCAAATCCAGAGTCATATATTTTTTCAACAGCTCTGAGATAGATCTTCATTAAACCTTTGCTGGAATATTCACTGCTATTCTTGTTTTGTAGGTAGTAGCAAACCTGAACAGAGTGCTGTCCTGCTTACTTCTACCCAGTGAAAAAAAAAGCATGAAGGACATAGAAGAGATTTAAATAGCTATAGATGTAAAAGAGCACACAAAGACCCATTACCACAAAGGTAGACCCATGAATTGTAAGAATAACCTGATGACCCTGGGAAAAGAAGGGAAATCAATTATGTTGCTTCATTATAACTGCAACAAACAATGCTGAAGAGGTAGAGCACCCAGCACCAGATTTGTTAGGAAGAGTGGGAAGCAGGAACAATTTCATGGAAGTACATGAAATGTTAGCTCTTTGGTTTACCTTGTTCAAAAAATTGTGACCGTCTTTTTAAGTTTTTCAAAGAAATAGGTTCAGATGCTATTTGCAAAATACAAAGAATACAAACAAGTCAATGAGATGCCCTTTTTTTTATGGATTATAACCACTGGATAAGAAACTTGCTAGTCCTCCAATCTACAGCAACATCACTTCAGAAAAACAAAAAGCCTCTGAAACAGTAAGTAAAACCATAGTAGGTTACATCATATACTGATTAGTATTTCATTGTCTCACTAAAAATGCTCAACTATAAAAACAGTACAAGTGTCAAACTTGGACTCAGATTCTCCCTGTCTAATTTAAGCCTCTTTGACTGGGATGCCATATCATAGCGAGGAGCCTAATCATCATTTCAGGATATCAGAAAGGTATCTCCAGAGGGTAAATGGTATCTTGGGGGAATTCTTTCCCAAATTGCCATGTGTATTCAAGTTCAAATGAAATACAAAGTTCCTGTGTAAGGATTATTGTTCCATTAGGAAGTATACATACCTGGTTTCTGTCACTGTTGTCAAGTAAGGCTACGTAGCTGCCCGTAGCATTGTAAGCAATTATTATTCATACAGAAATCATCAATATCATTCTCCAGGAATAAAAGTAAAATAGTAATAGAGAAACAACTCTTAATCCCAAAACCTCACAGCTTAAATATAGAGAAAAAATACCAAAAGTTGAATCCTTTACACTCTTCCTAGGCACTGAAATAAATCGATACTTATACTGATTCAGTCTCTACACAGTGCAGTAACAATTATACTAAATTTTATGCTTTCTTCTCTTTCACCCCTACCACATAGTAAATTTACAACTACTAATGAAGGGGCAGGGGGGCTTGTCACAGCTTTGTTGTCAGTTCTTAAACTGCCTAGCACATCGTGGAAGCAAACTACACCCAGTCTAGATGCAACAAGATCTCTGTAGGATCTGTCTAGCTTTCAGTTCATTAAGGTCTCAGTTCACCTACTGTATAAAGCTTGCAATTATGACAGGTTTAGTGTCTGTGCTTTTTGCAAACCACACAATTAGCAGATGAATAGTCACAGTGGTTTACCTCTTTGCTCATTAGAGCCAAGATCTCCTTGCATTCCATTTATCAATTTTGTTTCTGTATCCTGGAAAAAAAAAATTAAGGTCTTAGGCTCATTAGATTTGTGGAAGCTTATCCAGTTACACATCTTCCCTGACAGGAACCATGTATCATAAACACTTCATAACTTTTTCCACAGAAAGATACAAAACAATCTAAAACTTCCTGAGTGTATTTTATAACAAAGCAACTGCACACATTGAGGGAATCAATAACCAGTTGCAAATTGCTGCTGAAAAAAAAAAAAACACATTAGTTTGCAAGAAATGCCAGAGGGCAATATCTCCCTATTTCAGCTCCTTGACAGGCAGGTTGTTATTTATGAGTAATTTGAAAGCATGCGTATGCTTGCTCTTTGGGTTCCAACTTCCATTTATGTTAATAATGCTGGTCAAAGTCTTCTCTAAAGAAAAAACACTCTATATGTTTTAGCTAAAACATAGTTTGCCCATGTTTTAATATTTATCATTTACCTGTGTCCACTCATGAATAGACAGTAGCAAGTCTTTAAAACAGCTTATTTACCTTAATGCATACATAGCTACATCTCCATATTTGAGGTGCCCTATATTCTAACTTGTATTGCTTAAGGAACATCGGATTTACAAACTTTTTTCCTCCAATCTCCCCTGGCCAAAACATTACATTTTTTCTCCCTCCCACCAAATCCTATTACCTTTCAAAAACATACTCACAGAACTTTGAAGGCTGCTGGAGAAATCCCTTTTTGTTGATATCCTGGAAACATTTGAAACGTGTTCTCCAGATGTTGCATCAATCCATTTATTTTCAGATGTACCTATAATGTTGGTAGCCATACTGGTGAGATTGAGGATTTTATGCCTTACATGTGGCAGGGAAGGCTGGTCTTTGCCCCAATCTTTTTGGTATGTGGAGGATCAAGAAATTAATACAGACAGTAATGTCAAAGAACACAAGAGCTAGTGAAAACACATTAAAATAACAAAAATACACGTAACAGAAGAGGGAGACACACAAATCAGGTGGAATTTGTGAAGACAGGAAAAAGGGCATTTATGAGCAGACCGCCTTCCCCAAAAATTCAAGTGTTAGTCATAAGCCAGGTAAAAGTTTGCCAGATGATTTGCTAATATGCACTGCAGCAGCTCAACATTAAAAAGCAGTTAGTATTCATTGGGAACTATTTCATTAGCATTAGTATGGAATGAGAAAATTCTTCCAACTTTACTCACACAAGGTACAGTGAGATTCATACACTATCCAGGGAAGGGTCATTTTCATGTCCATGCTCATCAGGAAGCACAGAGGGTTGGGAAGAAAAGGAAGTCTAAACTAACTGGCAAAACTGATGAGGCAAAGACAAAGGATACTATTTGACCTTCACGACTCTTCTCTTAGACTCCATCATTTCTCCCCTCCCAGTATTGAAAATTTTACTCGAGTTCTTTGCCACTAATCTCACTACAGTTGTACTAGCATCTGTAAAGTGATTTGTTTCTTGTCTCCTCCTCACTTCATCATATTTTACCCACTTTCTGGTAACTTATTCTACCTAGCTTTCCACTAAAAGAATGTTTGGTATTTATACTGTCAAAGAAGTCACTGGTCACACTTCCAACTCTCCAAAAATTCTTCTGGAACTTTGAAAGGATATCCAGATTAAAACCATGGCAAGTCTAGAAATGTTACAAGGCTATCAGCCAAGACGGAAACACTAATCATTTTGGAGAGAAGAGATTACACCATCCCAGTATTTGGGTCAATAGCCAAAATCATAGCACAGAGGTGCCACCAACAAGCTCATCCATCACTTGAAATGCCCCTTGAAGAAAGGAACACATGATCCTTCGTCCCTGAAGAAAGGGAGCTGGTCACTGAGAAAGAGAGGCTTCAAAAATTATTATCGTCTAGAGACCAGGCCCTCTTCATTCTTGTGGTATGGTAGGAAATAAGATGTTATATTCCCTTTTGGGGTAGTTGCACACTTTTTCACCTGTGCATCCTCTCAGAATCAGGCCAGAGCACAAGAGAGATGTCAGTAGTTCAATGCTTTGCAGATTTGCTTGCTAAGACATTTATAATCCACAAGTAGTTAAAAAAAGCCAAGTTGTGTTAAAATGCAACAGACACACTGACAAACTACTTAGCTTAGATACATATTACTACTGTAAGGGAAATAAGGACTCTCATCTGTCAGGTACAGCAGAGACAAAGCTTATTTGCCTTACAGAGCATACTGTATCTGCCTGATGAAACGACTCACCATTCTTTCCATATCGTCTGACATCCATGACCAGGTTTCCAGTTTCTAGTCCTCTGTTGATAGCTTCTTCCCACTGACTGTAGTCCATATGCGAAACCTTTGTGCCATTGACAGCAATAATCTCATCATCTACATGCAGTTGACAAAGTGCTGCAGGGCTACCTGCAGAAAACAGAAAAAAATAAAATTATGTCTCCATTCATAATTATTTTTTATCACAGTTGTGATTAGAGCGGGGGTGAGGTGAGCAATCATTCAAAGAAATGCTTAATGGTGGATATTCAGATAGTCTTAGAAAAATCTACTACATTGCCATATAAAATCAGTAAACTCAGTATCAAAGTAGCTTTTCAGTTCAGAACTTATGAATTTCAATCTTTTAATTGCTTATTAGCATCCATCTTTTGGACTTGTAACTCTCCACATTCAGGCTAGCCCTTTTAATAAGCAACCTCTGGGCTCGATCTTGCCTTCACTATTCACCAATATAATCTGGGATAGTGAGAAAGAGGCAGCACCCTTGTGTCTGTAGCCAATGATTACATGAAATTCAACCAATCCTTGGATAATCCTCTTATTTGCCAAAAAAACAGCCTGCACTTTGTTAATGCCAGTAGAAGCTGGCTTTCTCATATGCTTATTTACATTTTCTAGGCTCTAATGACAAGAGCATTCTGTTTTATTGCTCTGCTAAAATAGTTTGTTAGCTCTGAATTGACTAGTAATTGGACTCAAGGTAATGCTGTGTGCTGTCTCACTAGACTTCTTTGGATTCTACTTATTTTGTCTATTGAGAGCAAATTTTATGGCAGCTTGGACTTGGAATCTACTGATATTTTTCAAGACAGGCTGTACTTTATACTTTTTTCATTTACCACACGCTGGCAGGCAATATCACTAGACTCAAGACAGAGAACATAGAGGATCAGTTCATAAACATTTTCTCTAAGTCAGAAAATGGATGAGCTGAGAAACTCAGCTTCTCCAAGTATGATTTTATGAATTACATATGAATGGTTTTTCCATTAAAAATTATTCCCTTAGCAGATTAGAAAATAGAAAAGCCAAGTAAAAATGTAGTGAAGCACTGCGCAATAAACCCTCATGTTAATAAAACAAATCTGAATTACACAATGGAAGTTTTTTTCAAAGTGAGCAGTGAAATTCACACATCTTATTTAAAATATACCAAGAACAATGCTCTACTACATTATTAGAAACAAATGGGGACAAATATGACACAAGAATTTATACACCATATGCTTCATACTGACTGTCTTCTGCCTCACTAGTAAAATACTGCTATAAGTCTGGATCATCCATTAAGGATTCAGATAGCTTTAATATTCCTGGCACATGAGAAAGTTAAGAAATTAAGAAATGCTATGCTTCCTAATACTGCACCAAACATTGATACATCATAGCTCACTAAAAAGCAACATTAGCTACTATAGTAGAAAAGCACAGCTCCGTATTTTGTTTTTCTGCATTCTTCTTAAAATATGCAGTTATCAGTAAAATTTTCAAACCCCAGCAATTGCTTTTAAGCAACAATGTAGAAGAAAAGGTAGAGTTTTCATCTAGGGGATGAAAACAAGGGCAATAGTTAAACTGGAAAAAACGTGCATCTCCTTAAGAGCCAGGAAGACGCTAATCTATTAATGGAAGGTACTGTTAAGAATACAATTGAAGATATTAACACTGAAGTTACTGTTTTCAACAACATCATATAACATTTGGAATTGTGTGATATTTAGTACCATATAGTTTGACCACATCTAGACTAAGCCTTATGCTTATGGTACAGGAAATGCTTCAGGCTTAAGGAGAGTCACGAGAACTGATAATTTCTCTGTTTTGTGTTGAGACAGAACAAGCCCTAGGAACAAAATATGGTCATGGTCATTTTATTCAAATAATTTGTCAGGGATAAGGTCCTGCCCAGAGGTGTGAACTGTATGCCTCAGCTCAGTTTTATGAAATGAAGGGAATTTAGGACTGCATGGTTCTTCCTATACTATTACTGCAAAGACATATCCAGACCATACTCCAACTATACAGATTTGAATGTAACTTTGCCAGTTGCTCTTCCTTCACAGTCTGTGAATAAAAGGGCAAACCAGGGCTCCTATATTGGGCTTCTGCTCCGATTCACCTCTAGAGAAGCCTGCAGAGACTAGCTAGAAATTCAGGTGCCAAAATTTGTATTGTTTCATTTCTCTGTCCAGCTCCTCCAAAACTACAGGAATTGTCTTTATATTGCTATAAAGGATTTCCTTTCTATGATATAAAACATGTACAGCTGTTTTTCATAAGTTTCCCTGAAGATAAAGCTTTTCTTACTAGTCCCCAGTAAAAACAAAACCAATCAAATACTCATTTTCTATATGTACTTAGTCCTTTAACCTATATGTCCTTTAACCTATGCTTATCTGTTGTTATTACAGTAGATAAATACTATCTCAATCGCACAAAGAAAATAAAACTTGAAGGAAATGGGTCAAATTTACTTTGTCCTACGTGACTGCAAGTGTGTGATCACAGACGTGCACTCCTACATCAAGACAATCTCAAAAAATTACTGCAAAAGCAAACTGAAAGGGAAAGGACTGAAACAATAAAGATTATATGGCACTGCAGAAGGTGGCAGAACAGTCTTGAATAATGACTTTAAGGGCATTTACCTAATTTTTAGTGTAAATATTGAAAACTGTAAAAACGAGCACTGTCTTCTTTTATATGTAGTAAATGGGTCTCACTGAAATATGTGTTATAAGCTTAACTCTTGTTCAGGTTTTTGAGAACACTTATAAGAAGTTAGTTTTGTCTAGTTTTCTTAAAATTTTTTTTTAAGGAACAGCATATATAGAACATAGAGTCATTTATAGTTCCTAAAAAGATAAATGCAGACTATCATCTCAGGATAATCATACAGTTAGTTAGGGTGACAAAATAATCAGAGGAAGTATTCCTGAAGCTCCTTCAGGGATCATGGAAGAGAGAAAGGTGACTAGGAACAGTTGGTTTAGGTTGCCAAGCCTAAATCACACTTGACCAACGTGGTTATTTTTAATGATAAATGGCTGCATCTGTGGATGAGGGAAGAGCAGTAGACACCATCCACCTTCTCTTTAATAAGGCTATTGACATGATCTTCCACAGTATCCTAGTATACAAATTGGGATGATATGGCCTACAGTGCAGAATGACCAGATGGGTGAAGAACTGGCTGGGTTGTCAGGCTCTGTGGGTAGTGGTTAATGGCTCATACTCAGCTTGGAGGCAGGTTACAAGTGGAGCTCACCAGGGATGTGTCCTGGGACTTATTCTCTCCAACATGTTCACTAATAATCAGGAAAAGAAGGTCAAACACACCCTCAACAAGTTTGCAAACCTTGCCAAGAGGAAGAGGGTGCCTGATACACTGCAGGGCAGTGCTACCATTCAGAGCAGGAACCTGACGTTCAGTAAGGCCAAATGCAGAGTCCAGCTCCTGGGATGGACTAAGCCTAGTGATGGTACAGGCTGGGTGCTGACAGGCTTGAGAGTAAGGCTGGGGGACCATAGCAGTGGTGCGGCTGTATGAGTACTAGGCAGGACCAAGAGATCAACGCAAGTGACTATTCCATTTCCTCTGCACTTATTATGCCACATTGACAATACTGTGTTCAGTTTGGGTGTTTTACTGGAAGAGAGACATTAATTAAGTGGGGCAAATTAAACAGTAAAGTGCTGAGATGGGCACTTGACCTGTGAGGAAAGGCTGAGGGGTATGGACTTGTTCAATCTGGAGAAGAGAGACTGCAGGGGGACCTAACAGAAGCTCCCCCAACAATACCCACCAAGAGAAGTCACCAAGTTGCTGAGAAGGGAAAGCCTGCTCTTTATTGAAATTTATGGCAGGAGAACACAGCACAGTGTTTATAAACTGGGACAAAGATTGGTCTTACTGGATATGTGGGGATAATTTTCCCTCAGAGAATAATTATGCAATGCCCAGGGAGGCTGTGCAGTTTCCATCCTTGGTCGGTCTCAAACCCACAGGGAAAAAGCTCAAGGCAACCTGGTCCGAGCAGGTTTTTGAGCAGTGTTTTGCTGTAGGTAATCTTTCAATGTTCCTTCCAACATGAATTATCCTATGGTTTATCCTTAAAAATAGGAAATGCAAGATTTCTAAGTGCCTAGCTGAAAGCACAACTTAAGTCTTTCAAGGGGCCATCCTTCCCTTTCATCCTTCAATCCTTTAAAGGGAGCTACAGGAATTGAATTAGGCTACAGCATGAACCAGTTTTTGAAAAAAAAAAAGTATGTTGAACACAGGCTATAAACTAGAACACCAAGATACAGTCCATTCTGCATTCAGTCTATACTTCATGCCCTTCCTTACTAAAATGTCAATAAAGCATAACCAAGACAACAGCCATAAGGCCTTCATCTTCTCCTTGGGAACAGAGTCTATGGGAACCTTTGTGAATGACCAGCAGGAACACTGACTACCCTCATATTTCTCCTTCACAGCTAGCAGAGCAGATGGACAGACCCCTGCCTCCAAGTAAGAAAACTAAATCAGAAGCCTAGCAGCAAGGAAAGCAAATGGGAAGTTTATTCTTTGTGCAAAATGAATGTTAACAGTTATAGAATCACAGAATGGGTCAGGCTGGAAGGACCCACAGTGGGTCATTCGATCCATTCTCCCTCCTCAAGCAGGGTTATCCTAGAGCACAAATCTAATTCTAAAAAGTACCCAGATATAGTGATGAAAGGCCTCTTCACTTCTTGAACTTGAAATTAAAAAAAAAACCAACAACAAAAATTAAGACTGCTCCTTAAGTGCTGTTAAATGTTTTTTTTTTTTTTCTGGAAAGCATAATAAAGAACTAACTAAATTAAAATTTTCCAGTTATTTCTCCTTTCTCAGGAGGATTTTGTGTTAAGTGGAAAACACAGGAGAATTCAATATTGCTCAAGTATTACAGCCAATGAGAAAGGCCACTGTTCAGAAAACAAGCATTACATGTGGTTTGTTTAGGTTTTCTTTGTGCTTTGTTGTCTTTTTTTTTTAATTAAGAAAATTCAGCTTGTTCTCTGCAGAAAAGCATTAAAGCTTAGAAATAAACTTTATATATGTTTCATCTCAAGAAAAAATGTTTGCTTTTCCTCAGTATTAAAACAATTGAAAAAACTGTACTGGAAAACAATTTAGAAGTTGCAACTGCTTAAAAACATTAACCTGATGCAAAATTGACTAAGAAAAAGAAACTGAAGAATATTAACTCCTAACTAATTTTATTCTGCATGTATTTACAAATCATATGAAGTGAAATCTTTTAAACTTAGCTGAAAGTTTATGCCTTTTCAGTAGTTATAGAAATGAATTTGATTAGAAACATGCATTGTTGATATTTCTGAATTCAACCTCTTTCAAGAGATGAGGATTCACAGAAATATGTTAGCAAACGACATACTAATTTTTTAGTTCTACACCTGATTTTTTAAAATGTTTGCAGCATTCTTAGCAGCAAATGCCTCAATTTGGAGGCCCCTACAAACTAAGTATAAGAACAAAAATTTGTGCAGTTAATACACATTTACCTTCTTCAACTGTCTGTACAAAGGCTCCTGAAGAACTCCAATTTGTTGTAAACCCAAAGCTGCGACTGTGGCCAGGTCTCTGGTTTATGCTGATTCTCATTTCACTGTACTGTTCCTGAAAAATAAAACATGACACTAGTGTATCTGGTATCACAGGAATCTCAATGAGCGAAAGGTTATCCTCTAAATAAGTGAGGCTGCTCACAATGTGCACTTTAATCATCTATTATTAGCATCACAGACAAAGGAAAGAGTATTGAAGTCAGTTAACTAACTCATTTGCTTTTCATTCAAATAAGTGTGTTTTCAGTTTACATTTATATTTTCTCTATACATATATTCTGCTCTACATTTCTATTATTTTAAATGTTTTGTAACACAATGCTACAAAATTTAAGAACTTGGAGGAAATTAAACCCCTAAGTGACTCTTCATGGATAGTCCTGTGAATTTGTTCAACACACTATCTCCTGAGAGAGCATCAGAGATGTGAAAAAACTAGATAACAGTAATCAAACTTATTTTTTTCTTGCACATCCTGCAGTGAACATCATCAGCTTCCTTTAAGCTCAATGCTGCAGCTAGGTTTACTTAAGCAGAAAATCACTCTCTTTGTTCTGTGTGAAATGCTACCAGCTTGCTATGGATTTTCTAATGGAGACCTTAGATAATAAAACTAATACCAAAATTAGTTAATTTCAGCTCTTCCATTCTAGCAGATTTTCAAGATGCTTTCAAAATCTGAACCAAAACCTAACATTACCACCTTAAACAACAAAATATTTGAATGGGAAAACATTTTGGAACACTTGTTTTCAACCCCACACTATATAATGAGAATGTGTTGCATACCTTAACATTTTAATGTGAACTCATTAAAAACAATTAAAATACGCAAATGCATGCTACGCACTTCATTATCATGAAATCAATATTGTAATAAAAGTCAAAAAACCAGACTTTTTCTGTCAAACAATGCTAAAACAGACATATTCCACCAATGTGTACATGGAAGAGATCCTGCATGCTTTCATACATGCATTAAATGTACACCTACGTTTTAGTTGCCTAGTGAACCAGCCTTCCTGAACGGTGGGATTCACTTTCCCTAACTTAAAATACCTAAAAGTCTAGAAAGCTATGCCAGTTCCCTAAAACTGATAGGATACAACAGGCAGCTGCAGGGAGCACTACACAAGCAGATGCACCAGCCAGAGTCTCTGCGAGGTGCAGCCAGGGGAGGCTTCAGCAGTACCTGAGTACTGAATAGAGAAGAAAACAACATTGAAAGGCAGTAATCCTGAGGTATGGTCTCATGTTACAGGAATGTTCCTGGGAAAACGCTTCCCCTTACAGCCCAGGGTAGAAATAAAGTATTTTCTTCACAACACAGCTGGTAGCTTGCAAATGCTCCTGCACACCTTAAGGCCCTAGGTGAGTATATTAAAAGTGAATATACTAACATGTTAGCACACTGGGCTAGAGAACATGTAAACCTTTGAAATATGAGTGTGTTCCTGGAAATTACTACTGTTGGGTTTTTTTTCCATCATCACAACATAACTCTTCCAACCTGCCTCTTGTCAGAGGAGGAAAGTGACTTTGTACACTGAACTTCATCATTTGGATAGGTCATCTCTGAAACAGTGCTCCACAGACCTGGTGTTACTGCCCTGATGACTAGTGAACTATATCAAATCTCTCATCTCTGGCAATGATTTACAAACATGTCAAACGGAACTTGCATTTCTTAAGTTATAGCTTGTTAAGTTACAACACAACACAAGCTTTCTTATTTTTAAAATAAAATCCCCATATTACACATATGTAGGAAGGACAATTTATAATCCCATGATCAATAACATGAAAAAATATATGGACCTAGTACATGCTATTTTCATTTGCCATGCTAAAAGAGATTCTAAGAACCCATATCTAATCTATGTTTTCACTGATGAGAAGAAATTCCTCTGCCTATTTCTGCTACAAGACAGAAAAAAGAAAAACAAAACAAACAAACAAAAAACAACTAAAAAAACCCCAAACCACACACACAAAAAGATGATGACAATCTCTTTCCTTATATAGCAATCACAGTTTCAAAAATTTATGATAAATTCATTGCAATGGCCAATGGGTATCAGGAGTATTTAAGTGCAATGTGTTCCTTTCCCACACGTGATTAGGAAGAAGAATGAAGAATGGTTCAAAGTGAGTGAATTTCTAAAAATATACGGGAAGTGATTTTGTAAATCCGCATCAAAGGTCTTATGAGCCACACCCAACCAACTGGCACAATTAATTTTTACAGCAGCATCAGGAATGCAAAGAACTAATCTGTCAAGTAGTATAAACCCCATAATCAGATATCACAGAAAGGTACCAAAAAATAAAGCTACTGCTGGTCATTCTTTCCATGTGAAACACACAATCAATTGCAGGAACAGCATTTGAAGACATGTATTTCAAAAAGAACAGAAAGACTCAGCCCCTGGATAAGCACATACACAAAAAGATGGTGATTTATTTTTAAATTAATATTAACATTACTTAGATTCAAGTAAATAGCTTAAAAAAGGAGTGGCCCAAGCCACAACAGATGGAAAGAAAAAGGATAGTATGGCAATGATGTTTATGGCTAGCCTTGGAAAAGCTGATCTTTATTATCCTCTACCAGTTTAAAAGTGCAAAAGAATGTTAGAGCAGCTCACATAATTCATCTAACTGACATTGCTGATTGTGTGCACAATGCTAACATGGAGAATAACAAAAAATTTGCAAGCATCAAATACTATTTAGACCAATTATTTTGAATTAGAATGATAAGTAAAATTAAGCACATGACATATGAAGGGTAGGGAAAAATGCAGCAAAAGAAACAATTTCTTTTGAAATATTCTCTTTCCCTTGAATTAAATCAAAGGAAACAGCAGCTCTCTGAGTTGTCCTCTTACAATCAGAAAAATAGTTGCATTAGATGAAATACTATTTATTTTCTCTTTTACTCTGCTCTAGCATTCATTTACACCAAATAATTTTATTATTTCCACACTTACCATGGATTTTGAATGCTCAGGCTCTGTTGGACTTCCAATTTCTGCAGAAGATGCAAGTGAAAGAGAATCAGGAGGAATGCGATACGTGGTTTTCAGAATACTGCTTCCAGCATCTTGGTCTTGGGATTTTACAGGTAATGCCAACATAGGAGGAGGTGTTGACTGAACATCATCTTTTTCCTCCTCATTCTTCTCACCTCTGCTTCTGAATGTACTAGTGGAGAGAGGATGTGCAGAGTCTGGTTGTGAAAACGAGATGCTGGTGAACAAAGTTTGGGTTCTTTTAGCTTTTTCTACTTCTCCATTGTATTTCTGAGTATCATCCATCTAGGACAAAAAACACAGTTTGGTAAATATGCTTTTTTAAAAAAAATATCTTTAAATCTTTCAGTGATTTTAATATTTAACAAAAACACTTTTTCCTTTCAAGCAAATTCTGGTTATGGTACCCATTATCAAAGAAGAGAAACATATGTTTTTTTCTTAAAATTCTTTCAGCATTAAAAGTCATCTGCTTAGAATTATTTCCATTTTTACTATTTTTTAAATTGAGACAAATAAGGATTTAGGAGAAAGCTATAAAAATCAACATAGAAACACAATGGGGGAAAGTCAATTTCATTTTTTTCTGTGCTTTACTGAGCAGACAAATTTTAGGTTAGCATAAAATTTCAATTTCAACAAAGTCAACAGAGGAAACATATCACCTGAAAGATTTGACTTTAACACTTAATTATGTTATTTCAGCTCCAGCTAGTTATCTCCAACAGTGGCAGTCTTTTTGTAAGGCACACTGAGGAGACTTGCAAGTCATGAATAGAATATTCTACAAAATATAGTTACTAACTTCATTTCCAGGAGTGTGCTTAAGCACAGAAATATGAGTAAACACCCAAAGCCATGACAGGACTGCCTGCTCTATTAACACAGCCCTCATCAAACAGCAGACTATTCTTCACAAGGCAACAAAACGTTAAATCTCTACTGTTCCCCCAGGTACTCAAGGCCGCACATTTACACAAACTTCAGGAATGAAGCAGAATTTTACCGTGAACGACCGTGGAAGTGATGAGATTCCTCTTGAGTGGACACCAAAGGGTCTTGGTGTAACCACAGATGTTAACCTAGAGGTATCAGTTTTCTGGTAAGTTCTCGGAAGAGAAGCTGAAACCTGAGCTGACCCAGTTTGAGCATTCACTGAGTAGCGAGTGGACAAAAGAGGTGAACTCTGCTCCTCTGCCAGGCTCTTTGGCCGAGCGGGAGCTTCTCGAGCAGTCGAGCTCTCCGACAGGTTCTCCTTTGGTGGTTGTGAGCCATATTCAGTTTTGCTGTCCTTAGTGCTGTAGGAAGTATCTTCTTCCAAAAGGTAATCTTTTGCTGCTGACCATGTGGAAGGTGCTTTTTCTTCACTGAACACATCATCATTCAGTGAATATGCCCAGCTGTGTTCCTGTTTCTGCTGCTCATATGAGTCTTCATCTCTCTCCACCCTATGGGGACAGAGCCTGTTAGAATACCAAAGTGACCTGAAAAACAGTCTTTTAACTACTGAATGTTAAAGGCAGAGCATAAAATGAAAATATATCTCCAGTAACTGAAATGAATGACATAATTTAAAAACATTAGTATTTTCATGTATTTTTAAATCTACCTTCTTCCCCTTCCTCCTCATTTCAATACTCTCATAATACTCAGGCATACTATTGTCACATTTTCAGGCTGCTGCCATAACAGAAATATCTTTGCCAAGAAAATTATATAGCCATTCAAGTTACATATCCTCAGAAATTCAGATTTAATTTAGGAAAGAATGGAAAGAAGATAGTCCCATAATGCTGCCTAAACCATGTAACTCTGCTTGACATTGCTGCTCTATGAAAATATGCAATGCTGAATTTTCAAAACTAAGATGGTGGCCTGAAGTTCAGACTATTATTTTTTTTTTCTGCTATTCATTCTTTTCTCATAAAGGAACATCCAGCACCTGGATAATCTTTGCCACGTCAGTTTTAAAATTCTGATTATGCCAGATATTCAATACAATTAGCATCCATATTTCTATTCAAGCAACTCATGCTTGCCTCCAAATAAATAAAAACCCACAGAAATCCAAGACATTCTGGATCTAGACTTACTAAAATTTCTTTTATGAATACATGCTACGTGCACATTCCCTTCAACTCAGTCATACATACATTTTAAATAAATAAATAGCTGAATAAGAGTCACCAGTAGAAATGGTACTGTGCAATTCACACTTATTACTCTTCAGAGATTAAATACCCAGAGGAATAATTACGGATAAAGGGAAAATCAAGTAAAAGTTTACAGCTCTGTAACATACATTAAAAATCTGGCTGTAATTATCCAGAGTGGCTAAAAAGAATAACAAATGCAGCAGTATAAAAAAGAGAAGTAGTTAAGCTTATCCAAGAATAAAAAAAGGCAACTATGCAGTTCAACACCATTGTTCTAAGCAATTTCAAGACAATGCACATATTGACTTCTCAATACATTTATTTATGGATAGTAGAGCAAAATATCATTTATAGAGCAAAACTCTTTAACATTCTGCACAAACGCTGCATTAGCAAACCATATTCAGTCCTCCAATTGCCTAGATTTCTACACTGTATTTTGCAACTTAAATTGTCAAGATCTCTGCAGAACTAACTGCAACTTGCCAGTAAAAGCTGCTCAAGAATTCAAAGGAATAAAATTGCTCAGATTTAAGTTCATCAACCTAATACTCCCATCAGGACCATTACCTTTCCTGCCGCATGTCTTTCAGTGACTTGGTACTCCTTCCAGACACTTCAGAGGCCCTCCTTTCAATTTCTTCTCTCTCTTCCTTTTTCTTTTGCAATTCTGAAGTGTAGCTCTTTCTACGATTCTTCCATTTTGCTAGGTCCTATTAAAATAACATGAATGGATACCATCAGATTTTCTCAAGACATCCCATTACATGCTACTTATTACCCTGATTTTATTTCCAAGTCTGCATTGAAGCCACATTGGCATGTACCTTCTCCCTAAATGATAAAGGGGTTCTCATATTTCAGTTGGGGTTGCAGGCTCACTGCCTTCTTAAGTTAATAATTTAAATGATTAGACTATATGTGGAAAAGCACATAATTTTGCCCTTCTTTTTCCACCCCTTAGAATTTTCAGTTTTATTGTAGAATATTTCACCCAATGACACACAGGTGAAAACTGATGCAAATGCCATCTGTACTTCTTTGTTGAAGGCTTTGGAGTTTTGCCTTAAATTCTAAATTGAAAACATGTATTTCTATATTTTCCTCATTTCTGTAAAAGCACAACATGAACTGTCAATATTGGTCATGAAATTCCAGAGCTGAGTTAAGGGAAGTACTGAATACTAAGACCAAGATGGCTGAGATGCATTAAACAAAAAACTATGAACTTCTTTTTCAGTGCCTTGTTTTTAATTTCAGCTTCTTGTTGATATGCATTGTCAAGCAGAGACTTTAATAAAATCAGAGGTCTTCAGATACCCTTATGATACTGTGGAAACTTACCATACAGTTTACAAGGTGGATTTAAGACAGAATTATTAGGGGATAGGAGCCTCAAGAATTTGCAAATGAAGTATAATTTCCTCCTTCTTTTCCCAAAGGATCAAATACTAGACATTCCAATCATTTCATTAAAAAAAATTCACAAATTTCAGATAACATATGAAGCTACTCCCTAAATTTTCTTTATGTCCACAGAAGCCAAGTCTGAAGGGTTTATTACAATACACACTAGTATTATCCTACAGCATTAATCAGAAATTTATGGCAACATTTAAAATAATTTCATTTCTGCACTAAAAAGACATCCCCAGAACCACTGGTAATTGGACTAGATGGATTGTTTTAGAAGACAGCCCCATGAGTTGCTGCACACATGCCAAAGCTTGTTTACTAGGGACACTGAAGGCAGTTCTTCAAGTAGGACACACAAGGAGAGATGAAAAGGAGTCCTTACTTCTTGCCACTTCAAATCCTGTTCTTGTAACTGTTCTTTTATCTTTTGCAGCTCTTCATAACGGATTTTGCGTAATGACTGCAGCTCCTCTGCACTGACATCATTCAAAGATTTACTCCTACAAAGAAAAAACAGCACTCAGCTTTGTAGCACCTTAGCCATCATTTATTCAATTGAAACCTTCAGAGAGGAAGAAATTTCTATTAGTAGAACTTAGTGCTCATGAGTGTTATTTCAAATAGAGCAGGAAACACATGGGCAGCTGAATGAGCAAGGCTGGGACATGCTCTAGTGCCAGCACTCAGGTCATTAGTTGCACATTTGAGCAAATAAAATCAGGTTAAGGGAGTAAGCAGCTCCTGTAGCAGCTCAACACTGATCATTCACATTATGCTCCTTATACCCAACTGCTACTTCTGTTTAAACTTACTACCTTTATTGATCTTGTTCCTTTCTTTGACACAAAAGGCTTCCCCCCCTCCCTGAGTCCAAATTCCCATCCTTTGACTTCTCTCCTGTAACAGCCTATCATCTTCCACTCTTTCCTTCCTTAGGCTAATCATAACATCAGATCAGTTATTGATGCATGTTTCCAAACGATTAGAGTCATTCACTGCTAGATGCTCAGTTCATGCATCCCACAGGCCTCACTAGTTTATGTTAGGCCTCCCCACGCCTCCCTGATGCTTTCCATCCAAGTCAGGATGGCTAACACAGCCAGCTTCTTACTAATTTCCTCCAACACAGCTACAAGTTTCCCCCATGAGTTCCTACTCATTAGTTCCCTTTAACCTAAATTCCTCACAGCTACCCTCCCTGTGCTGGTTTTCCCTTTATTCTTTTGCACTACAGTGATAAACATAACAGGACATTTATTTTAATGTAGGACAAGACTCCTGCTCAGATATGATCACAAGCCTCTGCAACACTAAATCAAATGCAGGTGTTTCACTATAAGGTTCAATGCTGGGGGTTTGAGGTTTTGTTGTTTGTTTTGCTGAAGGAGTTTTGTTTGTTTTCAAAAATACTTTTGTTTTCATTTATCCAAAGTATGAAAAACAGAGGGATGTAATCAAGCTCTAACAGAACTTGAAAATATGGCACCTCTCGATAGGATGGAAAAATCAGATTAAAATGAACATTGATTCCGTACAGAGCCTTGCTCTAATCTGTTACATTCCAACAGAGCTCTGAACTAACAAACCAGACTCTCACTTCCTCCCAAGAGGCCCAATTCACTTTCACTGGTAACATAAGACAGTGGATTTTGGCTTCTAGAAATAAAGGCTAGGACATTAACTCATTCTATCTGTTTGCTTGTCTATTTTCTGAATGAGAAGAGTGCCAAATTTAGCAAAAATCTTCTGGTCACTATTGCAGAAACTCTTTTCTTGTATGATTCTTTTCCTCATTTTTATGCTTAAGTTAGACCACATGTAGAAATGGTTTGGGGTAACCAAACTCTACATAAAAGTTCCATCAAATTTGTTACAGATGAATTCAAGAAAAGTTACGTAACTACAGTTTCCACATCTTTCTCTTGAGTTACTATATCTGCCTGGAGCAAAATAGGAAAATCTAGACCTAAATGCAATGTACCCTAAGTACAGGTATATTCATACCAAGGAACAGGATGTTAGTTTTAATTTAGTCTAGACTTAAAAGAAATCTAACTAGTGACTTGAGTCTTCTGAGTCTCCCTGCCTTAACATCTAACTTCCTCTGAGACATTTCTTGTTTCTTCTGGAAGTGTTTAGTCATTTACCAGAGTAAAAATATAGAAGTAAACAAATAAATATATTTATATTCAAAAAAGTAATTAGAACATCACACATAATCAAATAATTAGCATGCTATCAAACAGTAAGTGGAAAAATATTTCTCTTTGACTCACAGTACAAAATATCTAAGTTCACATGACACTAACCAATACATTTACCACTGAGGATTCAGTAACCCTGAGGATTTAAAAGAACCACAGACCATTCACCAATCCCATGATAAATACCGTGTTGTTAATTATTTTCAGGTTCTAGGTGTACTGCTTTCAAAATAAACTATTTACTAATCTTCCTTTTCATTTTTGAATGTTTTAAAGCCGAATTTAAACACAGAACATGAAATACTTCACTTCAGCAGGAATAAAATATTAGGGCTGATTTCCAAAGTGCCTGATAACTGTAACTTGAATACACTAGACCTCAGAGAGAACTTTTGTCATACACATACCTTTCAGTCTCCTATATTTGTTACATAAATTGCCAAGGCACAGAACAACAAAGCATCATGCGCAAGTTGTTTTCAGCATGAGATTTTAGCTACTGTGCATGCATGAAGATATAAAGAGGTAAAAAAAAATGGTATAATGATCTTTTATAAAACTTACCCTTGCTCATCAGAAAGCTTTTGAAACAGTCTGAGAAATCAGAAACCAAAGAAGAAAAGTTTCAGTGTCTTGATATTGATAACACCATTCATACCATTAGTATACCAGCACTTTCACCAAGTGAAGGGGGAAACTGAAAGCTTGGGAACCAGCCAGCATGGAACAGCACACTGGGAATTGGACACTAGTCAAAAACCACACCAGGGCTTGCATGATATGCAAGTTCGGCAGAAATGACAGAACAAGGCTGCCTTCAAGTTTCCAATGTTTCTGGTTTAGAAATACTACAAAAATAGAGCTTTGTATTAAATCTGAACCACTTATTCCAGTGCTGCTGAACAGCATGATGCTCAAAAAAGACTCATTGGAGTTGGACCAAGGGTTGGACTTGATGATCTCGGAGGTCTTTTCCAACCCGATCGATTCTATGATTCTATGATTCATTTCAAGAAATTTACATTAATGCCAACCTGAGTCCCAATGAGACGCATGGCTAACAGAGGCTGTCTTCTTGTTACTTTAACCATTTCTAATACTAAATGAAAGTAATACTTGGCATGGACAGGAATAAAAGGTCTTATATAGAAGTTTAGCAAATTAAGTTGTGAATGCAATTAATCCAGAGTAATTACAGAAGATTTTTAGTATTCCTGAATACGAGTATTTTATAATATGGGTATTTTATTATATTGAATGAATTTTTTAAATGTGCAATATTTTCAAGCACTTTAAAAATAATCCTCAGTGAAGCTTGCACGTTGTTACAGTATTAGGCTTAAAAATTAAATGCAGCAACATCAAACTATCAACTGGAACATGGAAGTGTCTTAGTCACGAAGTAATGATGCATAGCTGGGAGAACTGCAACTTGCAATGCCGTATTTTCAGAGCTAAGGAAACACTTGAAGCCTCAGTCTCCCCCAGTAAGTAAAAAATTCAAGGGAGAGCTAGGAAGTAGTTAAGAAATAGCATTCAGTAAGACAAGAGAAATTTTGAGGATACCAGGAAAGAATTAGGGGAAAGTATGAATCAGAACTGTATAAAAGGAGGGGGAAAATATTGGCAGAATAAAATTGTCACAGTAGAATTTAATATTACATAGACACACAACTTGCATGCACCATGAGTTTGGGCAGGCAAAACTATTTTTTTTTCACCTCATCTAATCATCTCAGAACTGTGGCAGGACAGTTTACAAGCATTTTCATACTTAGGTGCAAGCAAGAATATCAGAATGCCTATTTCCAGAATTTGTCAGTAAAGAATTCACATGTATCAGAAAGGTTTTTACCTATTAACTTTCAGGGAAAAAAAAAAGAAAATATTTCTAGCCTCCATAGTCTTTTGAATAATCACTATTCCTGTTCAGCTATGGAAAGAAACTTATGCAGAACTTTGAGCTTGAAGGAATGATATTTTCTCTAAAGTGGCAGCCTAAAATTAGACAACTTTTTTTTTTCTGTTGTTGTTGAAAATATGGTATTGCAGTCGTGGGCTTTTATTCAAAGCAAATAAAAAGCTTGTTCCAGGATGAGACAAACAAATAGCAGATTGGCACTCTATGAATGGTTCAGCACAAGACAAGGCTTTTCTGAATGGAAAGGGTTCAATGGCACTCAAGCGCAACCTGTGCAGGACACAACCTGACCTCTCCACCATCTGCCGTTTCTTGTGCCTAATTTTGCTGGCCTCCCTGATCGCTTCCCACTTCTTCCAGTCTTCTTCACTGCATGGACCTGGGATAAAATTGACTGGTTGGACGTTGCTTCCCACCTTCCAAGATTCAATCTTGCGGGTCAGCATATCATCCTTCTTATGGTGGGAAGATGGTGACAGCACTCTGCCATTGCTCTTTCTTTCCTCCAGTGTTGTGTTTTTTTCAAGTAAACACAGAAATTTGGATCGGATCTCTTCTGGAAGACTCCATGGATCAGGAAACAGTGCTGGGTGATACTTGTCGGGAGCACCTGATAAAGGCACCTCTTTTTTCTGAAAGAGGACTTTACGGAAAATCATGTCATCCTTTTCCAGATCTGGAATCACAGGTTGGCCCTCTCTGGGTTGCAGGATTATCTCACCCTCTAGAGAAGGCTCTTGATCAGAGAATTTTTGTAAATACCGAGGGTCTTGAAGAACAACTTGATTCACATGGAAAGCACCGGTTTTCCGAACAAACAAGTCATCATTTTCCAAATCTGGATACGGATACCCATTTTCCTCATCTCCTTGCTTGCATCCTGGTATAAAGGAAACATTCTTTCTACATTTTATGAGCCTAGGGCCAGAAGTGGGATCAATTTTAGTCTCCGTTTCAGAAGACACGTAGTCAGAGTATTTTTGCAGGGCCTGAAGTAACGAAAACTGACTGAAGCATATAAAACAAAAGGAGGGAAGTAAAAATATCATTAAATAGCAAGAGACAAGCAGATCACAATGTATTGCGATATACATTTGGTTTAGACTTGCAGTATCTGAAGCAGTACAACTACACCACTTGGCATTCACCACCATAGATCGTAGCACAGCACACGTTAACCAATGTAAAGGTATCACAGCATACTAACCTGTTCAGAAAAATCACGCTTACATGCTCACACAAAAAGCCAGTAGCCCTACACAGCATGTTATACCTTCACATTTACATGTTTCAGAAGACCAGCAACTTACGGCTACATTAAGAGGAAAAAACCCAACAACAACAGCAAAAGAGTAATAACCAAAAAAGCACAACATCATGGGACGTGGTTTAATTTCATTTAGCCGTTCCATATCCAGCCATTTCTTTTTGATGCAGCAAAAGAACAGCTCATGCAGCAGTATCAACCTGGGCTGATCAGGAGACTCCAAGATTTTTCCTTCTGCAATCTGTGACAATGAGCTTCCCACATATTCAGCAGTTGGCTTATAGCTCTGATCCCTTCTGCAACTACTGTTCCACTCAAAACTTGGTCTTTGTTGATTAGCAATAAAGCTTTGTTTGTAAGCAAATTCCTCATCTTCAGAATCTGATTTCTTTCTACTGTACAGTAGCAAAAAGAATGAGCAGAGGGAAAGGAAAAAAAACATGAAGTGTACTCACTGAGTAAAATTCACAGTGGCAACAGTGCAACAGTATAACAAAAATAAAAAAAAAAGGAAAAGAAAAAAGAATAAAGAATAAAACATATCCTGCTGCTACACTGCCAGTGAAAATGAAAAATAAAAATGAAGTCATAGAACTATATTTATAGGCTTTGCACACAGGAGAGAAACAGGCATGCATGAAAACGCACCTGAACCCTTGAATCTCTTTATACCAGGGTTTAAAAGAGGATTTCTTGATTTTTTTCCATAGCAATTCTTCTTCTGGAGTCCAAAATTTAGGAAGAAATTTGTCAAAAGCAACAACTGTATTTGATGCTGAAGAACTTAGCTTGCGAAAATAGAAATCATCTTTTTCAATGTTTGGGATGCCTACTTCTTCCTCGTCCTCATCAAAATACCCAGATAACTCTGAAGGATTGTTAACTCTTGGCTTGCTTTCCTCTTTAGTATCCAACTGCCTCTGCCTCCTCTGGTTACTGTTCAAAATATCCAACCAGTTAAGATATTTTAAGAGCAACTTGACATAAAGAATGCAAAAAGACATGCTTTTTGGCTCAGGAGTTCAGCCTTGTGAATGAAGCGTATTAGTTCTCAATTCCATCACTGCAGCACCAGAAATAATAAGATATATTAAATAAAAAATCAAATAAAAAGAAGTGAAATGGTTACATCAGCATCCTATCTCCAACAACAAAAATACAACGCTTGACAGAAAAGGCATATCAAATTATCAGCTGTGTTAAAATGCCGATTAGCAGACTAACTTGACGGAGTTATTTATGGACTGCAATTTAGGTAATGCAATAGTTACTGCATCTTGGATTAGTATCTCTGACCTCAGTGGTTCAAGCATTGCAGCTAGTGGACCAGCTGGATAACTGTCTTGAGAGCAAGATTTAGGAGAGTCATTGCGCAACACAAAATGATGTCCAGGTGCAGCAGAGCTTACAGGGCTCTTTTTGACTAGAAATCTACGATTTGCTAAGTCATCCAAAACAACGTCAGGCAGCCTTCTTTCATCTTCTGAATCAGAGCCACTGTCATACTCATAGATCATCTGGAGGGAAGCTGGATTTGTGAGCCCACATTCTGCTCTGCTATTTTGGCAGGAAGCTACAGGATTCGTTTCATGTCCACTGAGGTTGACCAAAACAGGAATAGAATGAAGACAGTGAAGTCACGAAGGTAACTATAAAACCCAAGAACTGCCCACTATTCTCATCTGTACACATCAAGAAGCTGGACAACTGAAATTCATCATGATATTTTGGAAGGCTTTGGTCAGAAACTAAAACCATAGGTCTATCTCTCATGAAAGTGCATTTAAGATCATTTAAATATATTCTATCTGGAGTCTGACCAGCTTCAAAACATTACTTAAACAACAACAACCAGCTTAAAAAAAACAACACCAAAAACCAACCACACAAGCATACCAAAACTTTCCCCTGGTTAAAATACAGAAAATCAAAGGCTTGACTTTGTATTGCAGCAACTGCAGTTGCAAATCATTTACTTAAAAAAATTCTAAAGCAAAGCCCACTTTACTAGGACCACACCCCAGTACCTTGAAAATGTTCCATCTGACTCAGTGAAGACTGGACTTGCCCAGCTCCTCCTGTTGTCCTCATTCTTCTCTGTCCTCTTCTTCCTTAAAGGTGCTGGCACATACGCTGTCTGCTTGTTTTTGTTGGGTAAGAAGCGATTGAAATCAGTGGTAGGTTTTGGTTCAATCACAGAAATCCTGCGGTAAGACCTGTCATCTTTATGGGAGTCATGCATTTTGAAGGGTAGTTCTGAGTCTGTGTCACTGTCACAACCTTAGAAGAAAGGGGAGAAAAGGGAAGGCACAAACATTATTCTCTTGACAAAAGCTTCTAGCTACAACTTGGATCAAAATCTTCTAAAATAAATTTAACTCCATATTTGAGATGTTTTAGCTGCCAATTTGCTGAACTACTGACAGGAGAGTAGAAGAGATATTTTTAGAAGACTCTGGCAAAGCTGTGATAAGATCCACTAAGCTCTATTAGGTTTGCATGACCCTGCTACATTTGTTCCATTCTTTCATTATCACATTCTTTCATGATTGCAGGAAACAAAGTACTAACCTCTACACTAAAGACATAAAACAGCACAGAAGTTTTTTAATTAAATAATATTTGCCAGGTAAATCTACTAACAAAACCAACTTAACAGAAAATAGTATAGCAACATGCTCATCTCACCAGATTAATGCCCAGTAGAAAACCAGCATGTGTCACATATGTAACATGGCAACACATTGTTTTGCTCAGATCAGAAATGCTCCGTGTGGCCTCTGCCCAGTGATTTTATTTTATTCACATGAAACAAAACCCAAAAGCTCACAATCTTTATAACTTTAATTTAGACTACAAGTTCATATTAAACTTCAAAACTGGCAGAGAAACACAGGTTAGAATAGAGCTTTAGGGAATCAATGTCACAATCTGTCTTCTTGTTATCTTTATTTCCATGATGAACTATCAAAAGTAACAAATACTATCCAGTTTTTAACCTTGGTGGGAAGACCCTATTGAATATTCAATATTCACAAATTAAGTGAAGACACAGAAGTTTGACAGAAGCATCCTAGGAACAAGGCAGGAGACTTTTGCAACTGGTTAACTGGTGAATTTTAGGTCAACCCATCAAGATCTGTTTTCTACCAATTTCTGTTATGGAACCCTGCACATACACACACCTGAATGCAGCCATGAGAGCAAGAGTTCCAGCAACCCCTCCCAGGAAGATTTGTGTGAGTAGTGCTTTGTTTCTACCAACTGTTAAAGGCTGATATTTGTATAAGCAAAATGCAGCTGCAGCAGTTACAAAACTAGAGTTGACTTGCCAGCCAACTTAAGTATGGGACATCAAGTATTAGGCTCATACATTGCCTTCTCATATGACACATGTCAACATAAGAATTTGAAAGAGGAAAACATACCTTCACTGCCACCTTTCAAGGTTATATCTGATGAAAAGCTTGTGGAGGATCTTGAACCAAGAGAGTCCAAGCTATCAAAGGAATCGTCTCTTTTATGGCTGGCTGAAGGCGAAAAGGGCTCTCCCCGGTCAACGTACCAAATATCACCGTATCCACTATCCCTGCCACTTCTGTTCAGGTGGCTGGACTCTTCAAGTGCCTATGAGAGCAAGTTTTTAAAGGTCTTTTACAATAATTTAAGATGCAACTGGTGAGTTTTAACTCAAAAATTTTTAAAATGCATTTTGAGTTCATGAACAACCTTCAACAAAGATTAATGCAGCCCCCTAAAACAACACAAATCTTGGATAGGAGATTCAATACAAGGTCTTAAATTTCTCGTATCTCAGCCGAAGGGAATTGAGACTGGGCTCTTCACAATCTACCACATCAATCAGAGCAGGTGTAATCATATGGGTAGCAGAAGAACCAATGTAAGCTAAAAATCATTCCTTTCACATGGACCTTGATAGCAAACAAAACAAATAAAATAAATTACTATATTTTCCAAACTAAGAATAAAATTAAACTCCCAAGAGACTGTTTAGAATCGATGCTGTAATGTTTAACAAACTACAAAATTCAGACTATTTGTTTCGTGTCCTTTTTTGGATTCCTTACCTTAGTCAATGCTTGCCCTAATAACTTCTCAAATGCTTTAAGATTAAGGTATGGACCATTATAATGGGGGCTACTTTGAGCTTTTCTTCCAAGCCAGTATAATGTAATCAAAACCTAAAAAGAAACAAACAACACTAAATACAAACTTAATTACTTTCCTCTCATGAAATGTACCAGTATCAAAGAATCTCAGCATGCTGCTAGAGATGTTTCCACAATGAAACATAAAATCTTGCTTACAGTCTTAGTTATGAACAAGAGCAAAACCAATCAGAGAGTGTTACGATTCATCTCATGTATTATGTAAAGAAAGTGGATGTAAGTACTGTTTTCAATTATTACACTGATTTGGGAAAGTAAGCCACAGAGATTATCATAAAATGGCACTAATTTGCACAAGATAAATGAATAGATGAAGAATAAAGTAAACATAATATTACCATAAACAGAAGTATTTAAAAATAATGAATCAGCATTAGTGTGAAATTGTTTCAGAAAACATCGAAGTAGATGTGTCTTACATTTTTCACTCTTCTGTTGGTTTCCTCCGGTCTGAAGCAGGGCAAGGAGTGAGAAAAAGAAAAGAAAGGAAAATGTTTTAAAATAGCTGACTTAAAATTTAATTATTCAAGATCTAAAAGGTTTCAAAGCCAATCAGCGGTCAATATAAAATATGCAACTATGACTGTTCCGAAAGAAATAAAAACATTTTGCTTTGAATACATAGTCATAATTCTGTACTGTTTCAATGGTTACATACAGAGTGAGCAACTAGCCGATCTACTACAGATTCTGTTTTGAGAAGTACACAGAAAGGCTCTAAGCTTTTCTAATTAGCTTTAATTTAGTTACCAACACAATAGAAGTGGAAAACAAGTTGTTGACTTTGGGAAATAAAACCTCTATTAGCCAGGAAGATCATAGAATGGTTTGGGTTGGAAGGGATCTTAAAAGTCATCTAGTTTCAACTTCTCCGCCACACACAGGGACAGCTTCCACTAGACCACGTTACCCAAAGCACCACCCAACCCAGCCTCGAACACTTCCAGGGATGAGCATCTGTAACTCCCCTGGACAACCCATGCCAGAGCCTCAAAGCAAAGAATTTCTTTCCAATATCTAATCTAAAACTACACTCTCTTTCAGTTTAGTCATTTAAACTTGTCCTATCACTACATGTCCCCACAAAAAGTCCCTCTCCAGCTTTCCTGTAGGCTCCCTTTAGATAATGGAAGGCTGCTATAAGGTCTCCCTGAAACCTTCTTCTCTCCCACAGAACAACCTCAGATCTACAATTCCAAATGAAAGAGGATTGAATTTTAACTTTTTCCCTGACTGCAGTGTTTTTTGAGGTATTTGCCTCAAACACAGAGAACATTTTAGCCTAAAGAAAACTTTTCAGACAAAAAAAAAAGGAGAAACTTAAAGTGGGACATCTGGAAAGTGATACTGTAGGGTGGGAAGAAGGAGTTTGTTTCTTTTATATAAATATGTGGTTTTCAAAAAATATTTAAAACATTTGCAATCACTAATATTAATAAACTTTTATATATACATCCACAGTCTGTAGCACACCTTGGAAGTGTACCAAGGCATACTCATAGTGGTCCTGTTGTCCTCCTGCTGATTTTAGGAACAAGAAGAAAAAAACCTTTTGAATGGGAGGCTCACAAAGGTGGGTAACACAGACCTAGTTGTCAGGTGAAAATACTCAGGGCTGAACTGCAGACAGCAGCTGAACAACACGCCTGCCTGTCTGCATTGTCCTTCCAGTTATGGAAGGACAAATGGCTTAAATATTGAGAAACAACTTTTCACCTGCCCCAAATGTTGGTTTGGACCTGGTTCAGCTGCAAGCTTTACACACAGCACAGTGAAGAGGTTCAAAGAAAAAAGCGAAGACTTCATATACAGCAGCAGAAAGGCCTGTGCAGTCCCATAACAGGATAACAATTTACCAGAGCACCTATCCTGTTTCTGCCTGTTTAGGAACAAGCTAGTCAAATGTTACAGAAAAAATGTAGAATAAGCCATTCACGAGACAGTTATGAATTAGTGAAATGATGCCAGGGCCTAGTTAGGGTAAGCAGTGCTCTTCACGGAAATGTAATATTCAACGAGAT
Organism: Sakesphorus luctuosus; assembly: GCA_013396695.1. Lineage (NCBI taxonomy): Eukaryota > Metazoa > Chordata > Aves > Passeriformes > Thamnophilidae > Sakesphorus > Sakesphorus luctuosus. Next base: position 209,825 of record VWZD01000667.1, read on the forward strand.
GTGACAACCATCAGGGACACAGACCGTCCCTCCTTCTTTCTTCCTAGTTTGAGAGCTGTAATTGCCTTGCCCATCCCCACATCGTAAAGAAATCACGCTACCAGGCATACAAAGTCCTGAGGTGGATCTGACCTGCACAGTCCCTGCCTGGAGGTTCCTTAATGTTGCATGCCAGAGATGCCTCTGGTTTTGTAGTCAGTGACTTCTTTTTCACAGACAAAGAAGAACCCTTCTTCTTTAACGTGAAATAACTGCACTTTTTCTGTAGGTTTTGTTTAATCCCTTCCAAAACACATTGCTATTCTTTTTTCATTGCAGACTAATTTTTCAGTAGGCTGACTTCTTTTCCAGTGTCCATATTGCAGGACACACTATGGCTGTGACCTAAGGTGCAACTAGAGGCAGGTTGATTTCCCAACACTACGCTTCTCATACCCAATAGAGAGCATTTTAAAGGTTTACATTCTTTACCTTCAAAACCTTTCATTAGCAGAATTTCTGCCTTTGTTTGCACTTATAAAAGCAGAGGCCATGCATGCCCTTGCTAAAGATGCTTTAAAGCTTGCTCCCAAACTTCAGCAGCCCAGTAAGGAGTGAGAAATTCTGCCTTCAGCCAGTTGGAGCCCATATCATAAAGGCTGCCAAGCTTCATGTAGACCAAAGCTAGGTGACTGAACATGATGACATCCACTTCTGCTTTCCTTGAGATCTCTGGGATAATTTCAATCAACCATTTTGCAACAGGTGCAATATTCAGTTGTCTTTATATTTCAATATATTCTCTGTACTGGAATAACCATAAATACACTAGGCCTGCATACTTGGACTATAAGGAATACAAAAATTAGGACATTCAAGTAAACAGCCTGAACAGTCAGGACAGCTGAGACCCAAAATGTAGGTAGGGAGGTATTTCACACACTCAAATGACAGACCATGCTTTGTTCACGTTTGCTCTGCCAACAACAGAAGCAAACTCTCAAGTTGTTTATACTTTGTGCCCAAAGTTTCTTCACTTGCATTACGACTCTCCTCCTCTGCACTATGTCTATTGGTTTCTAAACCTTTTCAACAACTTGTCATGATAAATGTAGTTTGAGCACAAGAAAAAAAAACAACAAAAAACTCCCTGCTAATCTAGAACACTGTTCTTCATTTTTAAATGCATATCTATTTGATGGTGCTTAACCAAGGAAAATAAGGATGATTTTGGATGATGAATGTACTGTCCTAGAATCTGTGTAAAACAACAGGTACATAATTCTTTCGTCAAAAGAAGAAAATCTCCTCATTGAAGAAGCAATGTTGCTACCTTAAAAGTAATTTGTCACCTACAAACTTCACAGCTGCATCTCCTCTGAGGCATGCAACTTGCCGAAGATGCAGTTTGGATCCAGTTATTAACATTCTCTGAGTGAAATAAGAGACTTTTATTTGTACAACCTGGCCAAGCTCAGGATGCACATCTGAGTTTAGCTGCACAAGCCTAGTTCTCTTCCAGGCCACTCTGTTTAAAATAGCTGGGCAAATATCTATTGGATAGAAGCATGGTACAAACTGAAGAGCTTTTAAGAGGAATGACTTTTTCCTGGGCATCAAAACAGAAGAAACCAAAGGTTTTTAACTTAACTGTAGTAAATTAAAACATAAAATGGAATAATTCTATTAAACAGTTCTTCGCAAAGTGGTAAAAAATGTAAATACAGTTCATGCAAAGAATTCAACTGGGGTCTTGTGTATATCTCTGAACAACTACAGTTCATAGGAGGGAACCAGATAGAGGTACCACCCTCAAGCATAGCAAGTTCTTCACTGCTGGGAGAGGAGGCATGGCACTTTAACTTCTCTGACAACCTGTTTTACTCAACAGTAAGCTCCTGCTCTCACCTCCACTCCCCTTTGCAAGTCTGGCTCTAAACACACAGGGCTGAAACCACTCAGTTTCTCACACTGTATTTCAAAAAATCATTCAGAAGATGGAGCACAAGAACTTCAGCAATGTAGCTTCTAAGTTTTTTAAATACTTCTGGACAATTACCACCCTATTTTGAACATAAGGCTATAGCATTGAATTGCACACAAACTGCTCATAGAGATATTTGTCCTACAAAAGCTATTCTAGGAACCAAAGAGGTAGTCCACTTGCTGAAGTATTTTCATCAATGCAAATAATTGCCAATCCTACATTTGGCTACTGTGAAAGAGGTCTGCTTTTTGGTGTTTTCATCCAAAATCATCACAGAGCCCAGTTGGTGCAAACCATCCTCTTTATGAACATATTCTGTGTAAACCAATTTCTGGCTTGAATAAGTGAATACTATAACGCTGAAAGTTACAAGCAGGCTGCTACTTTGCTTGGGAGGGCACTGCCAAGGCTGCATCTTAAAACCAATATGCTGAAAGAAGTCAGTTCCTCTCCAAATGATGACTCTGCTTACTACATCACTTTGTTTTGAAACATGAAATTCTCTGTCTTCCCAGTGGTTTTTATATCTCCTTTCATTAACAATGCAACTTTGCTAAAGTTGCATTTTCTAAGCAAAGAAAGCTGCTAAGGAGAGTGGTTAAGATGTTGCTGGAAGAATTTTATTACAAATACTTCATCTCCTCCTGCCACAGCCTCAGCATTTAAGCATTTATTTTGAAGCTTAAAAGAAAACCAACACTGATCTTCTGCAATACCTAACCTAAGCCTAATACCAAATTCCAGCTAAGAGGTTTCAAATTTGTAAAAGTAGAACTCTTGATTCACAAAATGTGAGCCTTAGTTGGTTTCAGCAAAAGTTTACAACTTTAAGATTAGCCATCCTGGAAAAGATCTCCCAAACATAGCACACAAGTCTAAAGGGCAATAGGAAACACGTGGGCGATATAACTGTGAACCACAATTGCATAAATCCAAGTTGAACAGTGACAAAAAAAGATGTGAAATAACCACCTGTGGAGAAATAATAGCTTCTGTGTAAATCACATCATCTACATTAATCCTTTTGCAAACAGAAAAGAGACAAATGGGACAAAACAGTTCTCACTTGTTCCTGTGTTATATGCTTAGAGACAAAATACCTCCATTACATTTGAACACAACACATATTGACAAACATCACTTACTCACAGACAGCATGAACCCACAGATACTTCTCTAATGAAGACCACTCTACAAGAATGAAGCAAAGTGGCACAGTAGATCAGCACGCTGAGCCACAGCTCAAGGAATTTATTCTCAGCTCCACTGTTTGCTCAAGGTTAAATAGCAGAATTAGTCACCAAGGCCCGAGCCCGACAATACAAAGGCTTTGGCAGCAGCTTGAGTTTAAGGATTTCCTGATCTCCCTTTCCTTTCCAGCCGCTCCTGTTTGCTGCCCCCGTGGTTATGCCAACACAACTCTGAATCACACTACAGTTCCATGCTGCCCATCAGGACCAGAGGGCTGCACCCATTTCTTTGTTTGGGTTTTTCCTAATATACATTTTCAAATCCCAAATTACCGTGCTGGTCTGTTTCAGAGCATGATCATACAACTGCACTAGCACCCTGGCAAGAGGCCAGAGGACCAGGCAGGGGGCTCGTGGAGGAGGACTCCGCTCCACAGACCAGTATCATGACAGTCCACATGTGATGACACCCCAGCCAGACGTGCTCCGTGCTTCCCATTTCTGAGGACTGAGGAAAGTTTGCAAGTATTTATTTTAACGCACTTTGGGAAATTTAAGGGGTTTTTTTAACTGTAGATAATCAAAAACCTTACAGGAGCTAGCAGACCACAGTAATTTAAGAAATGATCCTTACAAAATAGCAGTGCATTTTAAAAAGCTACATTTTTTTCTGACTTATTCCAAAACTTTTAAACAATGAACTCGGTAGTCTGGATTTTATATTTCTAACACACTATATGGTTTGGTTTCCCCACATCCTAACATGTATTAAATTCTAGTCACTAGCAACTCATGATGTCAAATCTACTTTGACACTTCACTTTATTATTTTCCAGGAAGAACATCAAGGTGGAGCTCAAGACCAAAACCCAAACATCCAGAAGTCTGTGCAAAATTCTGGAAGATTATTTTACAGCACCCCATTCAGAGAATGTGTTTTTCTACATGTCTATTTCTTATATAGAAACACATCTAAATACAGGTATCAAACAACAATTAAAAAAAAAAAAAAGCAAGTTTGAAACAGAGTATCCTCCTCCCCTAAATGAGGGTTAGCTGCCAAGAATACATGTGGTCATGTCCAAAGAGATAAGACAAATCTGAACCCATTTACGGGAAGAGAGAAAGGACAGGGACACTCCCACTGACAGAAAGGAATGTGCCAGTGACAAATGCACCCTGCCCAATGCCAAACCCATCCCTTGGTGACAAATACTTCAGAAACCCCAACAGCTGCCAATCTGTTTTTCTGTCCCTTCCTCTGTATGCACTACAGATCTCACAAACACAGGACTTGAATATATTCCTATTTAAAAAGAAGTATTGGTGCTCTCCCTTTGAATTTCCATCCACCAAGGCAGCAGTTGCCCCTCCAAGATGCCATTTGAAGGACTTGGAAAAGCCATACCCTGGCCCAGGAGCTGGAGCAGATCAGCACACTGAAGACAAGACCACTCTTGAGCTCCTTGCCAAGTTCCAGGCACTCCAGCTTTACACCGACCAGCTTCACTTACGATTCAGAGGAAGACGTCAAAGGACTTAAAGGATTTCTCCACCCCCGGCGAGGTATGCTGCTCAGGAGACAGATGCTGCCTGTCCAACCAGCAGCAAGCTTCTGCTAAATTTCAGTCTCTTTGCCCACCTACTCAACTGCTATTAATATTGCCGCTATCGGATTTCAATGAATTCCCACATGCTGCTGAGAATAGAAAGGCTCCAGTGGAAGATGTGGTTGCTGCATGGGTACAGAAACATGAGGACATTCCTCCAGCACTTGGATGCTTAGCAAATTGATATTCAACCCCGAGAGCTCCAGCTCACTGCTGAGAATACTGGAAATAAACCAGTCAGGTTATGGTTGCTGAGTTTGAGAACAGCTTTTGGAAATGCACCTTTCTATTTGACTATAAAGAGCATGTGCATTTTCCATAGCAACAGATCCACTAGACCCAAGGCGCTTAGAACAGCACAGTCAGGTATAAAATGACAGCAGAAAGCCTTTTTCTGTGCCCCCACAAAACCCCTGGCTGGCAGTAAGGAGTTCAATGGGCCTCAACGACTGAGCAGCCAGTCCCCACCCTGTGCCCTCACCTACTAATGAAAGGGCTGAGGGGTGGAGAAGAGATGCCCAGCAACGGAAAGGCAGAGAGGCAACACAGTCAGCCAACACCCTCAATGGGAATGCATCACCTCCCATCACTTCAGAGCCTGTCCTCTCACACTGCCCCTTGAGCATAGCTCTTCCTTGCTGATCTCACACATTATGCTTCCACACCACTCTTAAAGCCCTTATCAAAACAAAAACAGGCACTTCTAGAAAAGTGCATCAGCCCCAGCGAGTCACCATACGATAATATTATCCATTTCCTCACGCTCTTTTCCGACCCCTCCCTGGGTGGTCCACCTCTGCCAGCTTCCACATATCCAGTCTAATCCAGAGGTTCCCCCAAAGAGAAAACTAGTATTTTGTAGGGAGGAATGCATGCCTGTCAAATAAAAAATAAAAATAAGCCCCCCAGAAGAACAAGCCTATACAGAGGAGCCTGGATGATACTCTGAGCTGTCCTTGGCTCTTGTTTGAGGAGTGAGCAGGGGAAGCAGAATGGAGCATTCTCTGCAAGTTGTTGCCGCATCAAAGAGAAGACTGGTAGGATCCTGCATCTTCCTGCTCAAATATTAAGCTATTTTAAGAAAATTCAAGTTGGACGCGATGATATTGGAGATCTTTTCCCACATAAATGATTCTAAAAATTTATAATTAGTATAGCTTTGTTGACTGGTCCCTTTTTTGTGCCTTTTTCCTTGTTCCATTCTTAAAACCCCCTAACACTCGGCAGCTTCACTAATTCCAGGCAATTAAGCCATGTATCTCTTGTACTTTTTTGTTTGCTTGGTTTCTCCAGTGCAAATCTAGAATGTTTCTCCTGCCTGCATTGGTTTCTATAAATTTCAGGTCTGAGCTAGTACCTATGCAGAAATAAATAGCAGTGTTTTTATTTCTGAAGACTAGTGATCACATGCCATAACCTTTGGCCAAGGAGCATGAGAATATCCATTGACTTTTATGAAAAATGATTAAGTATTAGAAATTGTGCAGTTGACTCCCAGCTCACATGAAGTGATAGAACTTCTCAAAGGAAATCAGTGTGTTCATATTCCAGAGGACTTTTTAATTTCAGAAGTAAAATTCATTGCTTCTCAAGAAAAAACTACTTTAATAAACAGTAATTTAGATAAATTGATAGATAGCCATCATATCACTACTTACACATGTGATATATTTTTATATCTTCCAAAGTTTTGATATTTAGAACTTGGAGAATATGACTTTGCTGAATCTCTCCATTTATCTCCCTGATGCTTTTTCTCTTATAACCTGTACATAATTCAGTTGACCTTTGCACAAGGATTATATTAAATTTTACCCCACTTCTACTTTCTTCCTTTCTTGTATCTTCTCACAATGTTGAAACGTTATACTTCCTCCTCCCTTGAGCTCATCCTGTTGATGACCAGGGTCACCACCTACATTAACTTCTCTTGCGCTTCGTTTTGAAGATCCCTTACCTTCATGCTCCCACACTAATCTAGACCATGTTGTGTAAATTTTGTAGATTAATTTGAAAAGAAATCAACATGGGGAACACACAATTGTGCCAGAAATCTTTCCAAAATAAACTGTTGGTATATCTGGGGAGTATCAAAATAGGCAATTAAGTACAATTGTGTAAGTTTTCAGATATATATGCAAAACCACAAAAATGTGCAGCTGTTAGTTTGCTCAAAAATAGTTCAACAGCATTATTAAAAAAAAAAAGTATGGAGTCTATTTACTTCAGCTAAGCTGCAGCAACCATGGCAACTCACAGTTAGCACTTCTTTTCAAGACGAAACCAAAATTTACTTTCTCTACTGCCTGATGCTTCTTTGCCATTACTAAATATTTCCAAAACTGCTGTCCTTTTTACTCCCAACTCTCACACCTAAGTGGAGTATTTCAACATCCCCTCTTTCCACACACAGATGTTATACGTAATTTTTTAGAGTAGCTCCCCAATACTGACCCATTTATTCCCACAATGCATTGCTTAGACACCTCTGCACCAACTCCAGGTATGGGTAAACAAGTTATTGCAAGGGAAGTTAAGGTGAAAAATTTTCCACCTACCAACTACTCCATAGCAACTGCCTGTGAGCACTCTCTTACACTTAACCCCCTGGATTAATACAATGTTCAATTTGGATAAATTCAGAGGTGGTCCCTAGGGAAGTGCTAGGATATGACAGACAACTTTGCTTGTTCAGAGAGACAAAGTGGTTTTTATAGCCTCTGTATACAGGGAGGAGGGAAAAAACACCCCAATCACCTCCTTCACTGAACCTCCTCCCTTGGTCCATGCCCAGGGAAAGATCTAGTAAATGTAATCCTTTGTTATTTTTGTGTCAAGCAAACAGGTGGTTATATATAAGTGCCCTGTGTATAAGTGAAACAGTTTACCACCACAGCTTATAACACTCAAAAGCAAAGTTTGTTTTATTTCTCAGACTGTGCAAAGTAGATAAAAAACAAGAACTCAAGTCTATATTCTATAAATTATACCAGATATTTGGCAATGAACATATGCTCTGATAAAGCAAACATGTAACTGACAGTAACTTACACTGGGTATTGCTAAGTTCATGCCTGTGCTAACATCCAGTTTCACCCATCCAAACAGGTATCTGCTCAGTGGCTGTTATTATCATACATACAGAGAAAACAATTCAGGGCAAAGGTGACTCAGAGTTAGCAGCAGAAGCTACAGATGTCCTATTCAGGGCCTGTGAACAGGAAGTAATCTGGGATTCAGTCCACTCCAGTGCCATCTCCACAGGAAAGCCAAATGCTAGGTATATGCATGAGGATAGATACCCTCCGGAGAAGAGGCAGACCTCCCACATTTTGGGGCTACATGGGATTTGCAGCACCTGGGAGTCACTTCATAGATTTTCAATGGCTCACTTTTTCCTCCGGAGCAATTCCCCAATGCAGGTCTGGCCAAATTGTTGCACAGGAGGACACAGAATAGGGGCAGTGTCAATGCTAGCCCCTCTTTTTATTCTCAACTTTTGCCATATTATTAAAGAAAAAATGTTCTTTTTGTTCTTCTGCAATTTAACAGGGGATTACTAAAAGCACAGCTTTTGGGAAAGAGCCATAGAACTAGGACTTTGGAAAAAAATTAGATTTATTTCTAGAGATGGACAAAGCAAAAATGAAAAAAAAAAGAAGGTACAAGGTAAGAGCAGCTTATTCCATAATATATATTATGGAAACAAATTAAAGTGACGCTGGAATCTCTCCTTAAGTAAATTAATACTGCACGACTGAATCATGTACTTTAGTGTCTACATTTGGAATAAAAACTTTAAAGAACTACTGGGTTTTCTCAGTAATATTTTGGCAAAATATTTCATGAGCAAGTTAAGAAGCACTGAGAAAAATTATAATGCTTCCTCTTTGGAATTTTGCCATATTTTCTCTGTGTTTCTTTGTGTTACCCTAGCAACACACAGCACATCATCATCACTCATCACACAGAGCACAACAGTATGAAACACAGACTAAACCTGACTTCTCTCTGTTTAAGTCAGTTCTCTATTAACACAGGATGATCAAAAATGCCCAAAAGGAGTGAGGCACAAAAATGCAACTGAACTTTATTATCTCCTATCTTTTGCTGATCTGTCTGCATTTGCAAAAACATATTTAGAGCCAGGAAAGAGCTCTTCAACTAATGCAAAGTCAAATATTAATCTATACAAGCTTTGAGAAAAGAATAATGGAAGAGGATGTATTCCCTTGAACCAGCTCTCCCAGAAGGCATGGCATGAAGAAGCAACACAATTTAAAACAAAATCAAGATATAACAATCAAGTAAAATTCACAAAGTGAAGTACTCTAAGCAAAAATATGTCATTTTCTTTTAGGGAGCAGGCAAGATGTAAGAAAAGTACATATTATTTTCCATATTTGCTATAATTCCCACCTCCCATCCTCAGCTCCTGCAACATCCACAACTAAGGTAGCTCCTTAACGATGCAACTATTCTGGTTCAGATTCTTTATGGCATCAGATTTATTTATCTAACATATGAAATGTCTAAATTCAAGTTGTTACTATCAGTAATACTGGATAACTGTTAGCATTTTGAATTACATTTTTGGGGGGAAAAAGAATTTGTCCACCCCAAAAGAAAACAGTTCTTTAAAGCTACTTAGAACAGCCAAGTCAGAGGGTATTTTTAAACATTTGCTCAAAACATTAAGGTTTTCAGGCCAGGTTTCCTGGCCAAGTTTTTAATGTTGGAAAAATGAATGCTTCTTTACTGTAAAGTGAGAGAATGGGTAGAAGTCCAAATACTTGCTTTGCCAGAATGTTAGAAAGCCTGTGTGGGAGGCAAAGAAGAATGGGTGAGGGGAGGAGAAAAGTTAAGCTAGTCTGACCATATAGTTCTGAAGTTAAAGAATTAACATCCGTTCTGAGCATCCCAATCTACTGAAACCAAATGTGCTATTAGTCACTTAGGAGTTTCTGTTGTAAAGTTAGAGGAGTCTGAGAATAAAAACTTGAACAAACTTAATGATATGGGAAAACAACTCTAGCCAGGGAACTACAGATGATCTCACACCTCTCTTTCACCAGTGCTCATGAAGTATGTAATTTGTATCACAAAACTGATGACTGAGGGGAAAAAAAAAGCTTAATACACCAATTAAGACATCACCAAAATGCTCCAACAAGCTATTACAACTAAGTCTGGTGGTAGGGAGGGAGTGGAACAAAATGATGCGACTCTGCTCCAAGTGAGGCCATGGCAGTATTCCCAACATCTTTAATGAGTGCATGAGTAACTGCTAAATTAGGAATCTTCCTTCTCATGAGAAAGAAGATACTATTTGCACGAACTCTTGGAAATTACAGTTAGCCATCTGTAGAATTTCACCAACTGTCTAGCCAGATGAAGCACTGGAGAAGTAGGTTCCTTAAAACACACATGGTGGTTGTAAGCTATCCTTCCCAGAAGTCAATCAAACTTCAGAGCCACTATAACACATAAGTAACCCTGGGGCTCTTGAAGAGGTTATTCTACAAATACTTCTTCCAACAACCCTCCTCCAAAGAGAGCAGGCACTCCTTTTGACTCAAGTAAGGCTAAAAAAACCTAGACTCCCATCTAGGAATCCACAGCTCCTGAAAACTAAGGGTGTCTCAAGACCCTTGCGAATGGCAATCATTATTGCATTTAATCCTTGCAAAGATTATCTAACTAATGGTTAAACTGCAAACTATGTCAATGGCACCAGTTTGCTACAAGTCTCAGCTTCCCAATGGACAGTATGCATGCTGCATCAGCAATTGCTAAATCCAGACCTGTTACATTGGAATTGTTTATGAAGTAGCCCTCTTGATCTCAATTTTTTGGCCTTGTTTGATTAAGAAATCCCAACATCAACAGTGCAGTCACTATATTCATTGTTCTACAATTTGGTGAAAAGCTGACTTTATCATCCCCCAATAAAGACTGATAATCCATACAGGATGAAAAATTAAAAGGCAGTTCAGTAAAACTAATCAGATGTTTCTCCTCTTGATTATACTTAACTAGACCTGAAACAAATTACAGCTGCAGAAGAAGCACACAGCAAGTCATCTCATATGTCTCATCACCAACATGTACCTTGCAACAGTGAGACTCAGAATAATTTCCAAGGTCTCCCCTCCTTCTTTGCAACTCCAGGCTAACAGAGCTACAAGAGGAAATTAAGTCAGGGCAGTGGAAGAATGTCCAGTAGTATCTCTAATAAGGAGAGGATATATGAGTCTCTGCCACTGGCTTAGGAATAGGTTGTCAAACCTCAGCAAAACTCAGCTATTCCTTGACAGGAAGGTAACCTGGACAGGAGAAAAGAATGGGATGAACATACCTTTGACCCACAGATAGCAAACATGGATGATAAGCTTGAGCATTATCAAGTTTCATTGCCAGATGGAAAACTGTTGACCATGTTATCCACACAACACTGAAAATGTTTCCCAATATACTTTCACTTTCTTGCAGCATAGTGCTAGAGGTGAAAGTGGCCATGAAAAAATAGCAGGAGTGCTCAATATATTATCCTTTCCACATTTCAGTGTGGATGCAATTAGTGGCACACTTAACCTGCCAGAGTATATATTTTTAAGATAAATTTAATAAAAGTCCCCATCATAGATGAGTTTTTTTAGCAAGTGAAGGTACAAAGACATAAAACAGTCTTCATCATCAAGGAAATACATTTAAGGCAGAGTAGTACAGTGCACAAGTTTTCTAAGATACTAAGAAAACAGCTTATACTGCTGTGTGAGTTAGGCAAGCCTCATCAGTACTATCAAAACCAGCTCATGATATAACCAATCAGCCATCTGTTTGACACTAACTATTTAAAAGGCACTGATTCAGAACCAGTCCAATAGTCATATATACTTATTTTTCAAAGAGAAAGAAGATAAATATGAGCTCTTCTGTCACTCTGCATTTAAATCTCTTTGCTTGAAAAACAGCGCATTGAATACGTGTAGAAATATGCACCCCAATTTTTTTTTTTTCAGAAAGGAAAGAATCTGTGGAAGCTGCTTCTAGGGAAAGAGGTCCAGAAATGTTGCATGAACTCTGGACAGAATGTCAAGTATGTAATTACTTGAAATATTATTAAATGTAACATAGTTATTACTCAAGGCCCTGAAGGAAAAACCCTGATGCAGGATAGGTACACAGTGAATAAATTTGAACTTTTTTTGCATAATGAAATTACCAACAAAAATAATGTGATGCTTCCAAACGGGAGGGCACCAGGAAAAGAATAATAAATTAAAAGCACAGAGGTATTATTCTTTGCAAAAGAAAAAAATGAACTGTTGTCAAATGTACTCCCAAATTTATTCTTGTGTGAAGCACTGACACTGAAATGTTAGCATTGACAAAGGCTGATAGCATAGAAATCAACTGACTGGATGTGAAGTAAACAGGCTGTTTAAAATACATAAATGCACATTTAAATTAATGTCTGTGCTGATTTTCAATTTGTAAAATCTTACATGCACTCATTTTGACTGTCATAACAATTCCCCTCAAAAATACATTCACTAGCCCAATCATGATTCCAGAGCAACTTACAGAAATAAAAACTCTCTTGAAATTCTACTTCCTTCACAAAGGCTTTTATTTTTGCTAATTTTAGCTTGCATAGAGGATCCTGTGCTTCATGAACACAACAAAACCTTGCAAAGTGCTTTCACAAGCTGAAGACTGGTCGGGGAGCACCACCAGAGGTAAGAGAGCTTTAGTTATACCAAAAAGCAATTCCCTATGAAAAGTTAAACATGTAATTATCCAATGAACACAACAGCACAGTATTGACTCTCTTGAATAATTATTAATTTTATTGCAGATACAAAGATTAGAATGGACTGCAACTCGCTTTATTTAATGAGACAATTTCTTTTTCTGCCCTCTCTCTTCTACAAGTCTTAAGTTGATAATTTATACCCAGTTTGTCTTACATTCTTCTCTTTGTTCCTGTATCTTGCTGTGTTGACAATCACTTAAAGAGCTACATGCTTTCAAATTCTGGCTATGAATTCATCTCTGCTGTATCCTCCACCACCAAGGGAGGTATAAGGTAATTTTTTCTAATAATTACCCACTAATTATTTTTTTGTATGTAATGATCAGGGCATTACACACCTTAATAACCAAAGGCATGGAAACCTGTACAACTACCTCTTGTAATACCATCAAAGACTAACCTCTTATAACCGTCATCTGCCCCCTACTTCAAAGTGTGCACTCTGACGCTGACTTGGTGTTGCTGTTTGTTTTCCAAGTTGCCTGGCAGAAACATCTGAGCAATAGAGAATGAAAACAGCAAAAAAGCATCTTTACCAGGTATCCCAAATTAGCTGAAGAGTTATCAGAAGGCTATTCCAAACAACAGTGGTAGTGGCATGCAGACCACCTACCACCAAGGAACTTTCTTAGAAACTAAGAAGATTGTACCCCTCTCCATTTACAATAAAAGCAGAATCTATAATTTTTTTACAGGTAAAGTAAAAAAAGAAATCTCAATACACTTGCTCTGAAACTGAAGGGAGTCTTCATAATTTAAAATTGCACAAACAAAAAGGTCACATTATCAAGAGCTGAAATAACCTGAACTAATTAGCTGGAGTACTCTCTCATGGGCAAAAGTAGGAAAAATCCCACAGTTTAGTAGTTTTCTTCCACTGTTTCCACTGCTTCTTCCTTCAGCTTTTTAAGGAGGACAGTCTCTCCTGCAACTACAGATGCACGAATAATAAGAATGTTTCATTAAACGTTGCATGCCAAAACCTACATGCAATTAAGCCTGACCAAACAGTTTCTAGGAGCTTGAACATATTTGCTTTCCCAACAAAAAGTCTGCAAACAAAAGCTCCTTGTGTAAGTAATGTACACGTGCCTTCAGTACTCATCCACCAAAAATATTCCTTCCCCAGGAGATAAAAGCAGGCTCCTCTGTCTCTCTTGCTCTCTCTCTCCCTCTCTCCCTCTGTCTCTCCCCTGACTTGATCAGACAGTAATATCTCTTAAACTTAAATGATGGAAACCATACAGATGCATTCCTGGGCAGGGGGTGACAAGAAGAAATTTCCACTGTTTACTGCTTCTCCACCCCTCCTGAACCATAATTAAGCCAGAATTATAGAGTCGTTTAAGTGGGAAAAGACCTTTAAGATCACTGAGTCCGACCATAAAGCTCGCACTGCCAAGTCCACCACTAAACCATGTTCCTGAGTGCCACATCTACAATGTTTTAAACATCTCCAGGGATGGGGACTTCACTACTTCTCTGGACAGCCTGTTCCAAAGTTTCTCAACCCTTTCATTGAGATATTTTTTCTAATATCCAATTTAAACCTCCTCAGGCATAACTTGAGGTCACTTCTTGGCTTGTCACTTGTTACTTTGGAGAAGAGACTGACCCCCACCTTGCTAGAGCCTCCTTTCAGGTAGTTGTGGAGAGCAATACGCCCTGCTGAGCTTCCTTTTCTCCAGGCTAAAACACCCCACTTCCCTCAAACCACTCCTCATCAGACTCATGATACAGACACTACATCAGCTTTGTTGCCCCTCTCTGGACACACTCCAGGACCTCAACTTTGCCAGACATTTGTCACAGCATAAGCAGAGAGTACCTGCCTTAGTCCTGTGCTGGCAGCCCAGTGCACAGCTGAGAGCAGTGACTATGCAACCATCACTCACATGGTACCCAATCAAGCAAAGCTCAGGCACCCAGATTCATGCTGTTTGGTGCCACCCACCCCAGATTCAGAGATTTAAAATCTTATCCAATTACTGAAATAATATATCAAATAAAAAAATAGAAGTCGTCATTTACAAATGCAGTCACATCGTTTTATCATGATTACCACACTAGACTGACTACATTACCTGGGTAACTGGAGATTTCTATATAGGTTATTTATTAAACTAGCTAATTGAATATATTCACAAATTATTCAAATGGTATTAGAGAAAACTGAAATTTAACTAAGTAATTTGTTTACAGCTGAAAGAGGAAAATGTTTCAGGAAAGACAAAATGTTTATAAAAAGAAAAGCATCCTTTTGCAACAGATTCTTATTTAAAGAATGAAAATATCACAGTGAAATGGCAAATACTAGTAAATCACCAGTGGCTTTTGTATGATTTCTTAATAGCAGCTAACATTTGAAACCAGAGGCGAGCTCAGATTTCAAAGAATAAAATGTTCTGCACAGAGAGAGAGAAAGGGTTTTGCAGGACAAGCATAGCAGAGGAATATCATCACCAATGCATCTTATTCTGTGCTTATTCAACTCGTGTGGGCGTGCCTTCTACATAACCATCTGATGTGTGATCTTAGAGTTATATTTCCAGCGCCAAAATCAGTAACAAAAACCTCTTAAATTAACTGATCTTTTTAGAGCAAAAGTAGGTTTTAAGTAATGATGCTGAATATAGTATATGCAAACACATGTACCAGCTTATTACAAGAGACTTTCAGCCATTCTTATTCATTATTCTTATGAAACTTTTACTGAAATTTCAAATGGATCAATGAAAAACCTGTATGTTAAATTACTAATAATTCATTATAACCTTTTTCCCCGTGATTGCACAATTGAGTCAGGTATAGAAGTAGTCAGATTCTGGCCTAGATTAAGAGACCTATCATGATTTTATTAATCTTTTCAGATAGCTCTGCATACAATGTTCCATACTTGCTAAAACTTAACACTTGTAGATTGCTTGATTGAGGTATCAAATCAAATTAAGTGCTTCCATATAATTTATGTCTGATTTTTTCCTTAGTTTTGCTTCTTGGAGGAGTTTATTATAGAGCTACTGAAATTAAAAGCAGTTTTTCCTGCATGTAACCTCTTCAAAACCACACACAGGAACATCCATATGAGGCCAGACAAAAAACTCCCTACCCCAGTATCCCGCTCTCCCATGAAATCCCCAGTGGTTGCCTAAGAAAGAGTAAAAATAGATCAGGCAAGATGCTTCTCCCTCATGGACTCTGCAAGCTAGATATGATTCCCCATTCCAAGTTACTCTTAAAAGATTTCCCTTCTTTGAACTTCTCCAGTGCCACTTGAATGCAAATAAACTTTCATCATCCACAGAATCTCTTGGCAAGGAAGCCTACTGCCCCTTCATTTGGTTCACTGATTATTCACATAACATGGGATGTAATGACTAGTTGAACCACTTTTCCATGACATCTGCTGGGTTTTCTTGTTTGTTTGTTTGTTTTAAGCTTGCTATTTTGTCCACCTCTATCCTTCATCCACCATTTCTCTTTCAGGATCATGACTCTCAGCATGTTTAAGCAAACATGCAGCAGAAGCTATTCCTACTTTTGGTCAGAGAAATGCCGTGAGGACGAAGATATTCCAGTTCCATAGATCTGAATTTTGGGAGGTGAAGTGAGAGAGTGAGAAAAAGGAAACTGATTGAAGTCCAAAGCTTCATATGGTACACCAGCAAAATTCCAGATTAACCACAGCAGCACAGCAAAGTGCCATTGTTTTTCCTGTTCCTAATACTTGTTTCTGAGTAGGTTTTTGAGGGAATGGGTTTTTGTTTGAGGTTTTTTGTTTGTTTGTTTGTTTGGGGTTTTGGGTTGTTGTGGTTGGTTGCTGTTTTCTTTCTCGTTTTTTTTTTGATTGGCACTGAACACTGAATAGATGCATTTACAAACTCTTGACCTCTTTATCTTAGCCCTGAGCAGTGCCTGTAATTCCAGAACTCATAATTTTGTGTATAAAATTGAAATTGTTCTGATTTTCCTGTTCTCACTTAAGTAATCCAAGTTTTCTCCTGTTTCATAAAGGACTATAATTTCTGAAAAAAAATTAACCTGAAAACAGCTACTAAAAGCTGTTTACTACAGCAGTCAACACTGGTAAATTTGGACAGATTAGGATTAGTTTGTGTAATTGTACAGTATTTCTCTAGATCTGTGTTGAAAATACATCACATCTTCAGTCAAACCATAAATATACTGTGCCTTCTGTTAGCTCAGGCATTTTTAGCTGGTGCTTTACCAAGTACATCCCTCACCCCAGAAAATTATCACAGTTGAGGGCATCTTACAAACATCAGGTCACAGAGTTAAAAAGAATACATTACTACATCATAAATTTGACAAGCGTATTTCAGTGGTTATTCACAGGGAACAAGTGGCTGTCTGTAATTTAATAGCCTTTGCAAAAGCAGAAGTATTTTGAACTAAGACTCCCTTTCCCCGCCCCAGTCAAATATTTTATCATATAACGCATTGGAATCTACGTCAGTTGATGCCTATCTGCACATACTGGGTTCAAAGGTGTGTACGTGTTTACATTTGCAGGACATTTTTTCTAGAAGGTAAAGGAAAGAGGAAATATCATCTGCATTAGTCAACCTTTTTACTCTAGTCCCAGCAATGGGCTGCAGCAGCTTTCAGAATTTTTCTTTCTGAGTCAGTTTGTGATACTGCACTCCCTCCCTGGGCAGACAGGAACGCAGGGAGGAGATACATATGCCAGAGGGCAGGGCTGGCGGGAAGACTGGCTCTACAGGAACCTCATATGACATTCAACAAGGACAAAGACCAAGTCCTGCTCCCGGGATGGACCTAATTCCTGTGACTGCAGAGTGGGGCAGGACGTGGGCCCGGACGTCCTGCTGGGCTGAACATCAGCCAGCAGCAAACCTTGGCAGCACTGGCCAACAGCACCCAGGGCTGTACAAAACCATGTGTGGCCATACAAAATGGAGCGTGGCCAGAAGGCTGACAGATTTAATCACTCCCCCTTTCCTTTATCACTTATTACACCATGTCTATAATGCTGCTGTTCCCAGTTTGGTGTCCTGTAGTACAGGAAAGATGTTGATTAACTGGAGTAAGCAGAGTGGAAATCAACATAATGGTCAGAGCTGGAGATCCTGATCTTGATCATCCAGCCTGTTCAGTGTGGAAGACAGTTCTCCAGTCAGATTTTCTTTTGCTGTTGGTATTTTTTTTCTCTTTTGTTTCTTAAAGACAACAGATCTCTATCATTTAAAAGAAGCATGAAGAGATCATGCCTTTGTGTGGTTAAGTTTGGTTGCTATCAAGCACTCTCTTCCATCCCTCATTCCTTTCTTATCATCTAACCATGTTGTGGTGAGACACTATGTAATTTAACTGATTTTAGTGACAACATGAAAACAACTCTGCAACCCTGTGGAAATGTGCTTTATAAAAATATTGGAATTTGTTATTGCATTACCAATTGCATTCTGTAGTATTTATAGCAGAAAACCTGTTAATGCCACTTTAACTATAAGTGCTTCAATTAAGCAGTAATAATAATTAAAACTGAAACATCTGAAAGCTCAGGAATAAAAATGGCCAAAAGTAGGGCTTTGTATGAAGAGGGATGGAGAAGTGTTAATACACTGTTCAGCTTTACTTTCTCTGTTTACAGAGTATGGTTAACTGGCAAACTCCTGTATCCATGGAAAACTTCAAGAAGTCAGCTTCCCCCACTATTTAAATATAGAAGTTCTTCCTGTTGAGCTGTCTGCAGAAAAACTAACTAATCTTCAGCAATTTAGCAGTAAAATACAATTAAAAGTAATAAGACAGCAAACTTGCATATGTGTTCTGTTTAATTAATATTTACTAACACAAGCTTATTCTTTTCCTAAGTCCTTCAACTTCCAACAGACACAAGAACATTCTTTATGAAAGAAAAAAGAACCACTACCAAAAATTCAGATTTTCTCTACCTTCTTTTGTAACTCACTGTTTCTCATCCAAAATCCTTTCCTCTCGCTTCTGTATTGTTTTATAAACTGCTTTTAATACTGGGATGTTAGGGGATTAAAATGAATGCAGATGCCTAAGGTTTAGATGGATTCCCATGGGAATCCTAAAAGGTTAGAGAAACTTCTCTTAACACAAACAAACATTGAAAATGTATTGTAAAGGCTTTCAGTAATAATGGTTTCACACCCTCACCCTCCAAAAAAAATTATCCCAGAAACACTTTTAAAATGTAATAGGATTAAAAATGAGGACTTTGAACAAAACAGCTTCATTCAGCAGAATGCTACTGTAATCTAATGACAGTATTTGAATTCCATTATAAGGCTATGGATCAATGTCACTAGAGATACCTGAATTGCTTTCAATACAACTAAAGCACAATAATTTATTTTTTTTTCAAATTTGTTCAGACTCCTCCTGTGTACTTCTAAGTACAGTTATGGAGGTTTTTCATGCTTAGAGGAGAATCACCTTCACAAAATAGATAAATGGTAAAATCAAACTATCAAAATCACTCAACAGCAAAAATTACCAATCTCAAACATTTTTCATAATGGCCAGAAAATTCACAGATAAAGCAGAAAGGTTAAATAGCACCACACCCAACAGTTTATAGACTTTACACTGAAGAGTTGAAGGTAAATTTCTAGCAGGTACAGTCCAAAGTCTGGAACATGTTTTATTGCCTACAACAGTTTTACTGGAGTGACTTACAGCTTACTCAGATTAATAGCATAAGCATGAATATTTTACACTTAAGCTCAACGGTTTCACTGAACTGATAAAACACACTCTTTTCATTCTCTTTATCTCTGCATATTGTCCTAAGTATTAATAAAAGTTAAAATTGTGAAATGAATGATCATGAAATTAGTCATATCATGAACAAAATAAATATAGCAATTTCAAGGTTTAGAACATGCCTATGCCCAGGAAGTTAATATATTTCTATGACAACGCTGATAGCCAAAAGAGAATTTACACACTTACAAAGTTGTAAGAACATTTCTAGAGTCATTGTGAAGTGAGGGTGCTGTACTTTTCCATTTCAAGGGAACTATCACTAGGAAACTATCACCACAATAAAGGCCTATTACAACCACATGTGTAAAAAACGTTCCTTTTCCTGGATATAAATGGGGAAAAAGCACCATTCATTGTTCTAATTAAGTTTTGGTTAAATGGCTTCCATTTCAGCTTTCAAGAACCCACAAAAAGCTTTCTTTTACTCCTTTCATCTCAACATGAATTCAAAGATAGTTTCTAAAATGCCCAAGCCTTTGGGGTGATTGACTCCAGTCACATAGGCATAAGCTGGAGATTTTATGTAGGTACAAGTTTTGGGCTAACTATTATCATCCTTCTTGTACTGCAGTACTTGGCTTTCACCCAGTTCACAACTTTCTATTCTACACAAAATAAAAAGGCAGGAAAGGGTGGTTCCATGTTGTGTGTTTGAGTGTTTTGGTTGTTTTTTTATTTTGAAGCCAAATTAGAAATAAGTTTTTCAACTCACTAAAATGCATTTCTTGGAAAAAACAGCACAGCAAATTTAGGTTTAGCTCCATCATGCATTTTTATTATAAGCATTAAATTCTTCAGAAAAAAGTAAATTTCAAGATGATGTAGTAATTTTGTAAGTATATTAGATATGGCAGAAGACCTAAGTATGAATTCAGTATTATCAACAGCAAACACCAGTTCTGAGCTACCTGTCCACAAATTGACTTGCATTCTTTCTCTGCCTTCATTGTTGGGGTTTTTTGTTTGCTTGCTTTTCAGTATACATTTTCAGGATGTTTGATGCTGTTTCCTTTGAAC
Source organism: Sakesphorus luctuosus (assembly GCA_013396695.1). Classification (NCBI taxonomy): domain Eukaryota; kingdom Metazoa; phylum Chordata; class Aves; order Passeriformes; family Thamnophilidae; genus Sakesphorus; species Sakesphorus luctuosus. The sequence goes on from VWZD01000667.1 coordinate 230,210, forward strand.
AATATATGGCAGATCTTCCTGAAGAACAAAACAGAATACAAGTACTAAAAGCGTGTCATCAACACACCTCAAGTTTCCAGGTAGGTCACTTGCCAGACACTTTAAAGAGCTGAGTGATACTAGTATAGCAACCCTAAAAAATTCCTCTCCAAAACACAAATTTCTAAGGCCACTGATGACAGTTCTCCACTCAAAAAGACCATATTTCAGGGGCTGCTATGAAGATTACTTTCTTCAGTGGTCTACCCAACAGCGCTAACATTCATCCCATAAAACAGAGATTTCACTTTGCCTTTGTTGACCCTGCAAAAGAAAGCACTCTGAGCAGGAAGCACAAGTGGAATCAGGAAACACAGCATATTGCCCAGGACTAGACAGGAAGAACAATCAAGTCACAAGAAACATCAACTTCTATGAAAAAAAGTCCTCTCTAATTAAAATCTAGTATCTACCATAGAGTGAAATATTTTTCTTCTGTGTTATCAACACAAGATCAGGAACTTGCTAAGGGACTAAACTTAGCACTGGAAGGAGTTACACCTGCATTCAACTCCTTTTTCCTACTGCTTCACTCTTACTTTTAGGAATGCTATTAGACCTGCACATTTAGTAGTTGCACCCAAAAGGACAAGTGAGGCAATTTCATCATTGAAAGGAGGCACTGGTGGTATTGTAAATTAAATTATGGGATAAAGAAGACAGGTACTAGAGGATGCTTTGTGTTTAGCTTAACTCCCTGCCAGAAGGCTTCCTTTCTGACAACCCCTAAAAGGAGAGAGTTGCTTAGTAAGGGACAAAAGCAGTGATGTGCAAGGTAGTGGTACGTAATAGTGGTAGTGGTAGTGTAATAGTTAACTCTTATATACTCAGAACACCTGATGAAATGCATCCTGCTCCAAATGGAACAAGAGATGCAGAATATGTGCTTACAGCCACATTACACAAGCAACAATTTCATTTTTCAGGTTTTATTTTGAAAGCATCTCTTCTCTGAACAACTAGGTTTTGGTGGTATTTTAAATTCAGAAAGTATTCTCTCTGAACTGAAATAGAGAGCCTGTCTCAAAAACTCAGCTGAAATGCATGAACACAAGGATGAACATGACACATAACAGTTGTTACTTCTCTCCAGTTGGCTTTAGTTATATAGAGCTTTATGCTACAAAAAGTACAGCATTCAAATTTTTCCAGGATTGCTTTTTGCTTTAGAAAATCAGGGAAAAAAATTGTCATAAAGAAACATTAAATGGATAAGTTAAAAGCTACTCCAAATTTTGAAATATCAGGACCAAAATCAGAGCTTTGTTATTTCATCTCATGTAGGCACTTAGTCCCACTTCAGCAATACTTCTACAACAGGGCTTTATGTTTGCTTTATACAATTTACACTTCATGTAGCATAAAAGACTGATAATGAATACATGAAAAAGTACAGAGCAGCAAAAGACAAAGGCCTTATCAAACTACCAAGTTCTGCAAGGCAATGGGATACCTTCAGCTATCCTTGGGAACAATCACAGAATGGTTAGGTTGGAAGGAACCTTAAGGATCATCTAGTTCTATCCCCTCTGCCATGGGAAGGGACACATTCCACCAGACCAGATTGCTCAAAGCCCCATCCAACCTGGCCTCAAACACTTTCAGGGATGGTGCATCCACAGCTTCTCTGAGAAACCTGTTCCAGTGTCTCACCACCCTCACAGAAACAATTTCTTCCCAATATCTCAATCTAAATCAACACTCTTTCACTTTAAAGCCATTACCCCCTGTCCCATCCTACGTGCCCTTGAGAAAAATCCCTCTCCATCTTTCTTGTAGCCCCCTTTAGGTACTAGAAGGCTCCTCTAAAGTCTCCCTGGAGCCTTCACTTCTCCAGGATGAACAATCCCAATTCCCTCAGACTGTCTTTACAGGAGAGGTGCTGCAGCCCTCTGATCATCTTCATGGTCTCCTCTGGACTCACTCCAGCAGGTCCACATCCTTCTTATGTTGGAGGCCTCAGAGCTGGACACAGTGTTCCAGGTGGGTTCTCAGTTTTTGAGTTTAATTCAAGACATACTTTAAATATAACTGTAGTTATAATATTGATGGAAGCCAAGTATTTTATTTTGCTCTTGTATTGAAGAATTAAATCAGTATGGTAAAACTTCAACATCAGAACTCAGAGGCTGTACCTTTAAAAAAAAGTCTGATATTTTGGATTTTGCAGTGAATTGTTTCTTTGGGTTTGTTTGGGGTTTTTGGTTTGTTTGTTTGGTTGGTTTTTTTGGGGGGAGGTGTTGTTTGTTTGGTTTGGTTAGTTTAATATCTTAATCTGTTAACTCACCATTGTTTTGATTCATTATTGGAATTGAATGAGATTCTTTAACTGGATACCTCATTTTACAGAATTATAATTTTTTCAGGTAGGAGAATTAGTTTGTTTGAAAGAAGTTACAAATATGATTTTATACTCTCAATCTGATTGTTCAGGCTGCCTCCTTTAAAACTGATGATTGGGATAACAAACTCCATCAGTATTAAAGTTTATAGTGTCTGTCTATGAGAACTCTCACTTTTAACTCCATAGTGTGATTTTACTAGAAACCCTTCAACAGCTGGGAACAACTGGGTGTGTCACCCCTAAAGAGCTGCTTAAGGAAGTGCTTAACATTTTTAAATAGTAACCATGCTGACAACTGAGAGTCACTATTACATTCTTATTTGACAGAACTAAAAAAGAATCAAATGAACTATTAAGACAGTCTTGCATTAGTACAAATAAAAAGTAAACTCATAAACCACTGGGTTGTAAAATAACACCTCCTTCAATTAGAAATAATATCTGAGGCTAAAAAATATTTAAAAAATCAAATATACTGAAAGAATTGAAGAGGGACACACATGCATTTACACAAATAACTAGTCATTGAACAAGATGATATGCATATGACTGCCGAGCATAGTATGTGAGGAATAAGTCCATCTGGATCATCATTTTTGAAACACATGACATATGACTGTACTATGCCATTGAACAATAACTTCTGCAGATTTACAGAAAGACTGAACTATAAATCTCAGACATTAATCCCCACTCCAATTTTCACTGGCAGAAAAGAAACCATCCATGCCAGTATACTTCTTCCACATCGCCCAACTACTAATCTTGCTGATCTGGCAAAGCATAAAGTTTGCAAGGCTTGGATGGTAACCAGTAATTTTAGCCAGTCCTCTTCACACAAACTTTTAAACAATAAAATTTTAAGGAGCTTTTTCTTCGCAAAAAGGATAATCACATAATCACTTGGAACTGAGTGTCTGGGTATATAAGAGGATTCTTGCTTCTCCTGTCCCAGATTACTTCTAGTAATTATAAAGGAAGGTTTTCCATCACAGCTGTGCATCATCTCAATTGCAATAGAAAACAAAACGCAAGTGAAAGTTGTAGCCTCCTCACCAGATAAGAAAGATTATTTTCTCAGAACAGATTCTGTTCATGAGGAACAGTGGGGGTCTTTACCTCAAGTCAGATGTCACAAGAACACTGCATCACATACAAATAAAGAGTTTGGTACCTCTGAATGGCTTTGTGATGTTGATTAGATGGAGTGCTATCAGCAAAGGTACAGAAGGCAGCAAGCACACTCAGAATAAAGTACCAGAAGAAAATAACTTTTCCTGCTGGGAAGGGAACATGTCCAGGTGGGACAGGATGGCAGTCTGAGATGCCAACTGCCTAAGGGCGTATGACTTCCCACAAGGTAAAAAGGAGAAGATACCACACTTAACTGCCAGGTGGTGGAGACAAGAGAAGCAGATGGAACACCTTTTCACAGAGCTCATTCCCCTTAAAAGGGCAGGTGTTCCTCCTGAGGACCTCCCCAGCACCAGGGGTGCCAGATAAACCAAACAAGTCTACAGCACATCAAGTGCAACGAGGACACAGCTGCAAAATCCCAGCCAGTGTGAGAGACTGGTTTTTCTCTGACATAAGATGACAACTCTCGTGTCCTCCTTAGAAACAGAAGTGGACCCACCCTTTTAATGGCACTTTCGTCTTACCTATATTCCACACCCAAGGCAAATCGGGCACTGACCATATATACATGTATCCTACCACTGCTCTCTCTCTGCCATCCCAGCCTGTCAAGCTGACTTTTTATTTAATCTATTTTGGGTACATAAAAAGCATGTGCTAATGCTGGTGTGACAGCAGAACACAGCAGTCCTGCTGCAGTGTCAAAATACACACAGCTTCAGGCACACGTTAATGTTATCCCATACAACATATCGCAGCTGGTTTGAGATGTGGGCAATTAGCCTCAGGTAATGGCAGCAAAATGAATTTGCTTAGGAATGTCAGAAAGCCAAAAGTTAAATGCAGTATTTTATAAAGAGCTTTCCTTCTTTGTGACAAAAAACTATTTACTTCTAATTATGAAAAAAAAACAGTCAACAGAGGGTAACACAAAAGCAAGACATGAAACAGTATCCCTTTTCTGATCCCTGGGATCCTACAAATTTTGAAGACATTTGTAATTCAGGTTAAATGTAAGAAGATACTTATTTCTATTAAATAATAAAAAGACACGTCAGATAAAATTCCTGATCAGACAGCATTTCTCTCCTGACACACATATAGCTCTCTTTGAAAATCCTCTGAAGACTAGCTTGCTCTCTGGGTAACGAAATTATTTCTATAATTAACTTTTCAGTGGACAGAGTTATCTTTGTGTAACTTACTTCCTTCATCTCTTGGAATAAAAGTTCCCTCCTGTCCCTCTTCTACTTCCTAAAAATGTCACAAAGTTAGGGTACCATTTTAAAGTGTGCCCAGATACAGAAGTTTTGAATTACTCTGTAAGCATTTTATACACACTGTGGGACTTTCATATGATATATAATGTGTGGAGAATCAAACTTCTACTGAAACAAATTAAAAGAGCATGGTTATATGGCTGGCAGCTCTTTTGAATAACCCAGAACCCCTGCATTGCTGTCTCTAAGAAGTACTCAATAGTGAAATCTCTGTTTTTGAAAAACACTAATTAGACCATTGCTGAATAGATATGATGTAAAACCTCTGTTGCCCCATGACAACTTCAAATTCCAGCCTTATTCTCTGCTTGCAGAGCTGGGAAGGGAACTGGTGGTGCTGAAAGGACCCAAAAACCCCTTGGTTACAGTTACACCGGATGAATTTCATGGCTGACCTCACTTGGGTGCTACGGTTTAATGTAGGGACGAGTTGGACAACATACCTTGCACAACAGTTTGCTAAACTCGACCTCCCCAAGGTTTCGGTTTGTTACTGCTGACTCTGTTGAAGACCAACTCCTGACCATTTCCAACCCTCCCCAGCTATACCCTCCGAGCAAACCTCCACCAAAATAACTTTAGCAAGGGCTTTGTGGATAATTTAAGCATGGCAGAGGTTACCAACCCTCCAGCTTTTGGCATGACGTAGGAACGAGTAGAGAGAATACCAACATCCTGGAAAGATGCCAAGTCCCTAAACACCAGATTAGTGAGAAATTACATTTCGGGTATGAGTCAAAGATTGGAAAACACATTGCCATCTCAAATATCAGACCTCAAAACAGTATGAATTTTCATTCTGAAACCAGGCAGAGAGCATGTCAACATGCTACTGCCCGATCCACCTACAAGAGATTTCTTTCTAATTAAAGCAGTTACACATCATTTCACAATATTTTTTTCACTGTATTTACAGAAGGATTACTGACTGTTCCTCTTTAATAAAACTGGTAATTTAAGACAGGAATCAATACTTAACATTTAACCTGACAGGTTTCCAGCTCACTAAAGCTTTTTTTTTTTTTGAGACAATAAATTCACCCTTTGTACCAATAAAAACAGTTCATACTGTAACAAAACAAGATGCCCCAGAATGATTTTTGCCATGACACATTCATCTTAAACACCAGTCTATACAGTAAAGTTCCACCTTAATCTCTCAGAAAACTGGTAATAAAATTTTTATTAAGAGACATAGCAGTCCTGAAACACGAGAATCCACTAACTATAATATTCAGAACCAAACCACTGCTATTTCACAAGAAAACTCTTTTTTCCATAAACATGACAGTTACCCTCTGTGCAACTCAGTGTGTAGTTTCTAGGCACACACACACATATCGTCCCTGACACAGGACACAGCATACGGTGACAAACACCTGATTAATATTTGGAGTGGCAAGACCAGCGCTCCTTTAGGAACACTGTCCCTAAGCCCCAAATTCACTCAGATAAGTATCAGAGGTACCATCTCAGTCTTTCAGATTTTACATAGGAAATCACAGAGCATATAGAGAAGTCAATTTTGCTCCAAGTCTAAAATAACCTGAACAGTTTCCACCTCATACTGAATGTTGTAAATATTCATTACAATTAGTTTGCTTGTAAGGTATTATAATAATACTTTCTTTTTTAAATTACACTTCTGCAAATCTTAACTGCTGCTCTTAACAAGGCTTAAACCTTCACCACAGTATTCAGAACTGCTCATACCAGATTAAAAGAAGAATTTTCCATAGGCAAACATTCAAAAAAAAAAAGACTGTAAGAAAGCTCCGAGGAAGAAGGGAAAGAAGAAAACAAAAAACCAACAAAACTCACTTGACTGTAACTCGATTGGACAAATCCTGAAGATCTCCTGGGTGGAAAAGCTGAGCTTCTTTCAGTCCAATATTTTCACACGCTTTCAGAAAAACATTTATATTATCCTGCAAAGAGAAGTAGAAAGCAGTTGCTCAGATAAAAGCACTAAGCAGGTTTTGCAAGATGATTAGTACGAGCCTTTAAATGTCAAAGTCCAGCTCACGAAAATAATACTGAAAAAGCAATCTTCTGGATCATAAACGCTGCTCGTTTCCACATGCACACAAGGCAGGCTGGGCTGTGAGCACGGGCACTGAGGGGTATGTTAAAGATTACCTGGCATAAGGCAGCCGTGAGCCAGTAGGCAGCAATCTCCACTTTGATGTCAGCTCTGCTCAGCAAACAAACGCCCTCTTCCTAGCTTTGCACGACAAGCCTCACCTCTTGCCTTTAAAAATAACTCCAGCTACTGACATTCACCACCCAGAAACTCTTGGCAGGGGAGGAAGAAGAGGAGGGACACGCCGTTTCTATGCTCACAGACTGATGAGGGAATACTGCACCTGGAGTCTGGGTTTGGTTGCTGAGCAAAGCTCTGGAGAGACAGAAACCAAACTGTACTCAGGGGCTGCTGCTGCTGCCTTTTTGGGGGGGGTTGCTCTCCTTACAGTTCCTCCTCTTCCTGCCCTTCCCCCTCCTCCCCCCAGCCTCACACCAATCTGTAACAAAATAGAGGTGCAGCACCCACTCACTGCACCTGCTGCAGGATCCACTGACTCACAAGGGAAATGTTGAAAAGTAATTATTCCAACGATATAGAGAGAGATTATAGAACTTGTGATCCTTTCCACTTCATAAACAATAGGCAATAAGCAAGAAATTCCTTCTCGTTAAGGCGGAATGCTATCAACAACAAAAGAATGTGCCCTCTTGCGCACTTGCTCCCTTCAGCTGGAAGCCAAAGGAAAAGGTACACAAAGTTACTTAATTCATAAGCTACGCACAGCCCTGTCATTAAGGGTTTGCAAGTCAGGGTAGTGGAATCAGGGTTTCACAGTATGGAAAAGTTCCACTTTAACAATTTAATACACTTTAAACTTCTTTTTCTTTTTTGGACGCAATCACTGGATGTAACAATTACTACTTCATTAAAAATTTATTTTAAAAAATAGCCACAAAACCCACAGCTGATTCTAATATAGACTTTAGAAAGTAAAACAAACCCAAGAATCCTCACAACCTTCTGTTTTGAAGGTCCCTGGGATTTTAGTATTCCTTATCAGTCTGTAAATATGTCTTTATTCAAGGAAAATATTTGAGCAAGGTATTCCCCATGCCGGCTGCAGGCTCCGTGTTACCACATCTGAAAGATCCCAAATATCTCACACCAGAAGGTTATGCCTCAAAGCCTGATGCACAATGTGCCATTCTGGGGCTGCTGTGCTGCAGGGGCATGCAACACTATGACAGTGATGGGGCACATGATGTGGTGGCAGATGAGAGGAGGGGGCTGGGAAGGAGGGAGGACAGGCCACTTCACTTTGCACTTGCACTAGTCCCTGCAGTGCCCAGGGGGCTGCCTGCACATATGGCCAAGGTAGCACTTCATCCTGTGGAGTGCACCCTCAGAAGCAGCATTTACTTTTCCTTTCCATGCAGTGCCCCTTTTTCCCTTTTCATGCATCATGGGGAAAGCTGGCTAGATGTGTCAGCTTTATTCAGTTAATATTTGAAGGTCATGTTAGTACCAAAACCCCGAGGACTTGAAAAGGCATCATTTCATCTGCATGGAAGAGGCCACAAGCTACAGTCTCAGTGCAAGAAGAACTACTTGTTAAACAACAACTATCAGGTCAGTGTTCCAGGGTCTAGGGAGTCCAAGAAACTGGCAAATAAGGTACAAGAAGAAAGCAGTAAAGCAGAAGGAATGAATAGCTGCATGGTAACAAACTGAGATGACACCAATGCTTGTGAAGGCAACATGGTCTGATTGGTCTGACCTGTAGCCAAAACTCAGAGCAAACTCCCAAACTGACGAGTTATGTCAACTGAAGTGCAGAAAATGAGCACATTGTGCAGGTAAACAAGGAAGAGTCAGATTTAGAGAACTAGATGCTGCCTACACCCTGAGAACAATGAAAACAAGCAGAGGAGTTGCTGATCAGTGGATGCTTGTTGACACATGAGAGAAGTAATTTTGAAGGTGACTCAATGATTAAACCTATCAAGCAGCAGCCTCCTGATAAATAACACTACAGCCCAAGAATATCATCACTGACAGGAGTCAAGACCTTCAGAAATGGGGTCAGAAGCAGGGGGAGATAAAACAGGAGGCAGAACACAGCTAGTCTTGGCACTCACATGCAGGATAAAACATGGTTCAAAATCTCCCTCCCCCAGCTCCCAAGCCAGAAGTTTGATCGTGTTGGCCATCTCACAGGTTACTGCCCCAACACCAGCTTTTCTCCAGTTAGGGCCTGGAAATGACCCTCAGAGCCCCAAGAGATGATAGACAATAGGCTGTTGCTCAGGTTGGAATATTGATGCAAAAAGATACTATTTCAACAGATCAGCACTTCTAAATACTGTCCTTGCCAAGTTATTCTTGACCATTCCTAATCATTGTAGTAAATCAGCAAAGCTACAGTTCTCAAAATATCTAGCAGCCATTTTAAACTCTACCAGAATAATGAATGTGAAAATTAATCTTAAATAGCACCACAGAAATAAGTAGAAAAAATGACAAGTTATCAACCTTGCAATTAGATTTATCATTAGAAATGTGAACAGGAACATTTTTCAGTGATTAATGCACTCAAATATAGAAGCCATTACACTATTCCTTTTTACCAATGTAACTGTACTTTAATAAGATTAATGGTTGCTACCACTTCAGCCTCAAAGGACATACTGCAATCTGAATCTCACCACACTTCACAACAGTGGTTCTTTTTTAAACATTCAGAAGTCAAAAGCCTGGAAAAGCACAACACACAAGAGCTATCTCTAGATGACAAAAGTCATCGAAGTGATGTGCTCGAGGCAGAAAGCTTCGTACTTGTGTCCGCCACTCTCCTCTGCCACCAAGGTGTCCCCAGTCTCTGTAAACGAGGACAGGCCATTTTAAATTTAAGAAAGATTCAAATTAGTGGAGTTGCAACAAAAAAGGATTATGATGATGAGGGAAGACAAGGGACAATACAATGAAATCTGGAGAATTTGATTCTATTATACCAATAAAATGGAGCACAAGAGGCAATACTGGTGCCACCTATCAGCACAAGAGAAGCAAAACCAGAAGGAGCAAGTTACCCAGTCCAAAAAGAAAGGATTCATCATCAAGCAGATCAAACATATTTTTGCAGGAAGCATAAGGTTTTGACCATTAATAGAGAAAGCTCTTGAACTAATAGGGATAAAATAATCTGGTTTATTTTTGTTCATGTTATTAACAGAGATTGATCAGTGCATTTCCCTGAACATTTGAAGTTGGAGCTAGCATCATAGAATTACAGGTTTTAAATCACAACAAAAATAAAGCCTGAAGGCTAAACCACAAAATTCAAGTGTAATTCATTTCTGGTATGCTACTACTACTTCCAAGTGTTTTGGTGAGGGGGGGTGGGGAGGTTGAAATGAGACTGTGGCAAGGGCTGGTTTTTTCCCCAAATGGTGTGCATGATGAAACAACAAGAGCATTTCAGATGTTCCTAACGTGACTTAACTTTCCCACATGCTGTACAGATTTATAGTGAATGCACAATGTAGAACGCTGACTAGGTAGAGCTATTACCATTCAGTATCTCATTTTTGTCTCAAACTTCAAAGTGAACCTCACCCAAAAGCTCTGCAAAGTCATAACATGGGAGAGACGGAGCTGTCAGCGGGAAGCAGGTCATCCATGAGCAGGAATTTAAATACTGCCATTTGGGGAAACAACAAACGATACTGCACACCTTCAGCTATGTTCCTGACTTTCTGATCCCCATGGGGCGGCACTAGGCACAAAACCTTCCCTCTGTTTCTAAAGCATCTCCCTCTAAACAACGCTGAGAAGGAGCCAAGATGTAATGGCAATACTGAAAATAAGACTCTGGTCCATAACCTCCCTCCAGCATCCTAGCAGAACAGGAGCCTTTCTCACTCCTGCAACCTCATGGACATGAGTAGGGGAAAGAGCTGAGTCTTTCCTGTCCTTCCTTGCTGTTTCTCAGTGCTGCTTTTGCTCCTAGGAAAAGGGGCTAGAGGGCTCAACCAGAGCTCTGCACCTTCAGCAGGTGAATGGGATGGGAAGAGCAGGGCCACCACTGAAGGGCTCCTCATTCCAGTTACTATCCTCCAGACTGCAAAGATGAAAGAAGCCAGTCATTGTATGGGAAAACACTAGAATGTGGACACTTTCCTTAAAACATAACCATTTTTAAGGAGTAAAAATCAAGGCAGGGGACAGCAGTTCTGTGTTGCACCCGTAATCAGCATATAATGTATGTCACCACAGCCAGAACTTTAAAATAAAGGCAAACAGAGCACTGGTGAGGTGCTGGTGATGGGGAAGTACGTAGGTTCCTCAAAACCTTAAAAAAAATACAGAGGAAAAAGAGCACTTTGAAAAGAGGAAAAAAAGAATTAGCATGAGCAACAGGATAGTGAGCGAAAAGAAAAAAGCAAATATGCAAAGCAGGTAAAAAAAAAGCTGACCTTAAGTAAGAAAAAAACCAAACCCAAACCACCAACCTGAGAAGGAATGTATTGTATGCAAAATAAATTAAAAAAAAATAAAAAATTAAAAAAGAAAGAAAATCTCTAACGTGAAAGAGCATGGAGCAAAAGGTAATTAAAGGAGACCTCCACATACATACCGTCTTATTTTGACTACTTAAATGCAGTGCAACATCACACCAAATTCAGCTTGTCTATTTGAGCTGCAATTTTATTAAGAGTAAATCCCTCATTATCGTTATTATCTGGGTGAGACAGGAATATTAATTTAAACAACTGTGTAAATACATTTGCCTTCTTTAGGGTACAGTCATGCTGTGCGGTAAGCCTGTCTTCTCCCTAGTTAACTGTCTCTCTAAAGCCCTATATATGCACAAAAAACAGTGAGATCTCCTAGGCATACAAGTTATGGCACATCTTTCAAGTCACTTGGCAACTAGGAGAAAAACAATTTAATTAACATGGTGTTTTTCTGTTCTTCCCGGCTGCATCGGCCAATAAATTAAGACAGTCCTCCAAGTTGCCTCTCCTATTCTGATGCAAATACCCACTGTTTCTGTCAAAGCCCTTATTTCTGCTATACTGCCACTCAAGGTCTAGGTAGGGTGTTGTGTTGTTTTGGTTTTGTTTGAGGATTTTTTCTTTTGTTTGGTGTTTTGGTTTGGGGTTTTTTGGGGGGAGGATTGTTGTGGGTTTTGGGGAGGGCTTTTAAGGTGGTGGCGTTTTTTTCAAAGTATGAAGGGGCTTGCAGGACTATGAAGCACATTTGCATGGAAGTATTAAAGCACCATCCAGACCATGACTTGATGCCAAAAGTTGTTTTCAGTTTCTAAAAGAAAAAAGACACCAAGTACCTATAGTGCCTAGCAACAAAAACTTTTGACATTTTAGAAAGAGAGACTGATGCATTTTTTTGGCTACAGAATTCTGAAAATCATCTGAACAGATCATATTTAACAGACATTTTTCTTGGTACTGCATTTATGAAGATATTTGGAGTCATCTTGAAAGCTTACATTGTATCTCCTTCAGCTCTGCATCCATGACAAACCCTCTTTATTAGCATCCTCATTCCCTTAAGTTAGGACTATTTCTATTTTTAAAAAATGGTATTTTTTCAAAGTTGAAAATGTTTTTCATAGATACAGCATCATATTGACCACTCAAGTTAGCTCAAATCAGCTTAATAGAGAATTTAGAGCTACATATTGCAGCGGCATCACTGCACAGCTACACATTGTTTATACTCAGAGCTGGGGTAAGAGGAAGAAACCTACAGCAAGAGCTCGTTGAACAAGTTGGGTAACTTGCTCTTCCTTGGAGGTACGTTTCGGTTATTAGCTCTGGCTGCACTTGCAGGTGGGGGCAGAAGGGGTGAGAGGATAGGAGAGAATAGGGCTCAACACCAACCATGTGGTGTAACCACAGGCCTGGGAGCCAGGAACTCCCCATTACCACCTTGGCCTTGCACATCAGGATGCTTGGTGCCCATCACCCACTCATTCCATCTGTAGATTGCGATCCCAGCTCCTACAGCTCTCTAAAGGCTAGTGGGTTCAACCAACTGAAAGCAGAATAAGTGTATAGAGTACCTAAACTGCTTTTTTCCCCTCTCTTTTTGGGCCCAAAACTAAAAATAGTAATTAAAACAATCATCCTGCAGACACAATTTGACTTAGAGTGACTTCAGGGCTTCTGTTCAGTAAATTATCCCATCTATAGCAGAGTGCACCAAGCACTGTGTTGGCCAAAGAACAGAAACTGTACTAATTGCTTTGCCACTCCCCTCTGTGTGCCCTTCGTTGTTTTTCCACACTGGGTAAAATAATAAATTACTGTGATCTTTGGCACAGGGATTCTCTGCCCCTGCTCTATGAATGATTACAGATACTAAATCTTTAGTGATTCACTTGCAGTTTTCCTCTCAAAAAGCAGGTGTTCCTGCTGCAAGAATGCAGGAATGAAACTTTATTCACAAACTTTCCCGTTACCTCGGGGCTGTCAGTATCAATAACTGTAGATCAGCCAGGAAGGAGAACATTCCCTTTCACCATTGCAATTTGAGAGCCTCAAGGTTCAACCATTATGGAAACCACATTTTGGAGCAGCCTTAGGTAAAGAATCATTCTAGTTTTGGATAAAAAGGTCCAACTGTCCCCCAGACCCCAATTCCATCTGCAGTGACAGCAGCTGCATGGACCGCTACAAAAGCAGGGTGTGTATTGAAGGATCCTCCCCCAAAATTTGTTCCTCAGCTCCTGGCACTGTCCACCACCATCTGTAAGGGCCAGCAGAAGACATGTCAGTCCAGCCTACCTCATTGCCTGCAATCTCTTGCAGCACTGAGCTCCACAGTGTCTCTGCAACAAGAGTAACTGGATCAAGGAAAACACACAACATAAATTAACATGGCTTGTTTGTTTGTTTGATTTTTTTTTAAACAAGACTTCTGAATTGACAGCTTTTGAGGTGCTTAACACAAGAAAGGGCCAACTGCCCTCAATGACTCAAAATACCTCCCAGGCCTATATCTCTAACCATGCTACATATCTTCACTATGACATTAAAGCAATATATTAAGGCAACGATGAGCCTTTTATTGATGAGAGAGTGAATAACACGTTATAAACCACAGGTGTGTTTCTGGGATGTCACTGCTACCAAATAAGGCCAGTTACAATGGAGAAGGGCAAAAATACAGAACACTGGCAGACATGTCTTGTTAATAGAACTCACCCACTCGTAGGCATTCTTACTGTAAAGAAAGTATAGGTTTGGAAAGCCAGTATGGAGGAACCATCCTAGGCCACTTCCTTGTTTGGACAAGCCTTAACCTTCCCACCAGCTAGGTGCATTCCAGTCAAAGTCAAGGGAAAAAAAACCCAACAAAACAGAAAACTAAAAAAGGTAGTTAGTGATGTGCCATACACCCCAAACAGTTTATACAAAACAGACTTTGCAAGAGAAATGTGTTAAATACTCCAGCGCTAAGTCACCTAACTAGACAGAGCTGGAATGACAGTAATCCACTTAAAGGTGAAACTCCCCTGAAGCCTAATGAGTAATAAAAGCTAAGACCTCTTGTTCTTGAAACACAAAGTTTTGGCAGAGCCAGCTTTCTTCCTCCACCCTCTTTGTTTTTTTTCATTTTATTTGTATATGTAAGGGGTTTTTGTTTTGCTCACACAGGTTAACAATTTGATACGGATGAAATTCAGCCCCTCTATACACAGGGCTTGAAACAGAGCCTCAGATCCTCAGTTCATGTAGCCCCTGATGACTAGACTATCATTTAGTACTTGATTATTCCTAAAACAGAATTTGAAACTTTTTTCTAACTTTGCTTCCTTTAAGAGCCAGACATCTTTTGTTTCTTAAAGGGAGTAGCATCTTAGTTCTGTATTTAATCCTTGCTGCCCTACATGGGCTTATCCTATGCTATGGAGAAGCTTTCCCAGCACCCCAGATCAATGAGTGGGTTTGGAAATGACCTGCCTTGCAGCTCACTTGAACTCCTGCATCAGTTCCAGGCTTCCTCATGTCCCTCTCCATCCTCATGCCCTCCAGAAAGCAAGCTTGGCCACCCCAGCTGCAGCAGCACAGCACCCTGCATTTGGCAGCATTTGGTGCTGGCATCATACTTAATAGTTCTTTTACATACATCACTGGAGGAGGGTGATTCAGCACAGGCACATGGGTGTGGAGGTGTTCAGACAGGCGTTAAAATATGTGGTATGAGGATTTTGTAGCAAATAGAGGGTAAATAGCATAGCTGTACAGTTCCACCACCAATACCACAGAAAAAGTTATCACCACTGCAATTAACATCTACTGTCTTTGAAAAATGCCATGAATTTTGAGTACTGCACATTGATAAATATCTGAGAAGCTAGAAGAGAAAAAAACTACTGTAGCGTCCAGCTTATGAAGACTTAGTACAAATAAACACTGACTGCCACAAGAAATCTCAAATCTACACTTCCGTAGCAAAGGCAGGAGAAATCAGATTACAAGCGTCACAAGTATGAGTTAAGGTGTGTACTTTTTCTACGTGGTTGACTTCTTTTTTCCAGTTCAGAAGGAATGTTTCTTTACAAACACAGAAAGAGTCATCAGTTACTTAAGAAAATAAAAATAGCACACAAACGACAGAGTATGCCACAGACTGATTGAGTTGATAAATGGAAATTATTTGCAGTTTATTTGGCAACCATATTTATGTATTTTGTTAAGTGCTGGCAAGCTGAGTCAAAAAGGGTCATACTTTGTCAGAGGTTTGGTTTAGAGCAGGAGGAGGAATGAAAATTTTCCATATTAAAAAGTTCTTGGTGCCAATCATTACTTTACAGTTAGTTGACAAGAAAAATAAGTAATTAATTGGCATTATGGCATCTCATCGCAGTAACACACTGAAAGCAGCAGTCTGGAAGACTTGATCTCATTTAAAGCATCCCAAAATACTGCTTTTGATTCATGCAGATCAACCAGCAGACACAGCACTTACTGTCCCCCAACAAGAGGCCAAGGTGAGTAGCTGAACCCCCTTTTCTTGGTGTCTTCTGCACCCATATAATTTCTCCCTACTCATGTCTTCTAGATACATTTCACTTCATCATCACTCACCTAAAACCTGTCAAGTTCAACCCTGAGTCTGAGTTTCATTCTGCCTTATTGATGTCTTGAGCAGCTACTAAAAATGTCACAAAGAGTTTGCATCAACCTTCTCTTTCCCCACACCCTACATTTCAAAGTGTTTAGGCAGTAACAGAAAACAATTAAAGGAAATTCAGAGCTAAGGCTGAAACGTACCATATGTTTTCAAGCAGAAGGACACAAAACATCAGTAAACCACTGCTGAGATTACATACTCCCACTATCAGGCATTGAACGACTACAGAACAATGTCATCTCTAACTATTAATAAACATACTTCCTTTCTAGCACACAACTCTTTTTCTTAATTGTCTAATAGAGGTATTTCCATAAAAGCCACATTCCTCTTTCCCATGAGACAGCAGAAAGCGTACCAGAAGTGATTTATAGTGCCACATACATTCCTGTAAGGTCTTACATTACTTCTGACATTTGCTAATTTTCCTTTTTTTTTTTTTTCTTCACACTGTAAGTCTATGAGAGAAGTGGGCTGAGAGTCAAAATTTAACCCCCACCCTGCTCTGATTTGCTGATTAACTTCAGAGAAGTCAGTAAAACTCCCACTAACCACACTCTACTATCTTTACATATAGAACTGAAACAATGGCAAAGAGCTCTTTGTGAAGTACTCAAAGATGTGACATATTAAAAACTTCTTACATAAGAAGCCAGACTTATTTTAAATTCTTAAGCAAAACAATCAGGTTTCTAAAATGCTTCATACTACAGTTAGTTTGTCTACCATGTTCCAAAACTTGAAGAAATTTCTGCTTAGGAGTTTGAAGTAATGCAAAATTCAGAAGTTTCAGAAGTTGTCAATGGAAACAAATACTAATTTCCAGTTGCATTGTTCATAACACTGACAAAATCCTACTAAAATTCATTAGGTGAGCAATTTAATACTGTGATGGCTACATTTGAAATACCATGCTGTGTCAATTACCAAGTGAAAAGATATTTTCTTAGACTAATAACATAGGACCATAGAATGATTTGGGTTGGAAGGGACCTTAAAGACAATCTAGTCCAACCCCCCTGCTATGAACAGGGACATCCTCAACTAGGTCAGGCTGATCAGAGCCCCATTCAACCTGATCTTGAATGGGAAGCCTCCGTTGTCTTGACATCCTCACAGTAAGCTAGAAGTCTTTTTTATATCTAGTCTAAATCTATACTCTTTTTGTTTGAAAACATTACCCCTTGTCCTATCACAACAGACCCTGCTAAGAAGTTTGTTCTGATGTTTCTTATAATCTCTCCTTAAATATTGAAACCCAGAGCTTCTCTCTCCAGGCTGAATAACCCCAACTCTCAGCCTGTCTTCGTAGGAGAGGTGTTCCAACCTCTGATCATTTTTGTGGCCCTCCTCTGGACCTGCTCCAACAAGTCAATGTTCTTATAATTCTGAGGACCATAGAGCCGGATGCAGTACTCTGGGTGGGGTCTCACAAGAGCAGAGCAGCTCCCTTGATCTGCTGGTCAGCCTTCTTCTGATGCAGTCCAGGATACAATTGGCTTTCTGGGCTGCAACTGCACATTGCTGACTCACACTCAGCCTCTCATCCACTATTATGTCCAAGCCTTTCTTGGCAGAGCTGTTCTCAATCCCTTCGTGTTCTATCCTGTATTGACACTGCAGGGTTGCCCCAGCCTAGGTCCAGCACCTTGCACTTGGTCTTAATAAAACTCATTAAAACTTCTCAAGCCTGTCTGGATCCTTCTGGATGGCATCCTGTCCTTCAGGAATGGCAATCACACCACTCAGCTTGGTGTCATCTGCAAACTTGCTGAGGTTGCACTTGATCCCTTTGTCTGCGGCCTTGAGGAAGGCATTCAACAGTACTGGCCCAAATGAGAACCTCTGAGGGACATCACTTGTCACCAATTCCCATCTGAACATGAGCTATTGACCACTACTTTCTCTGTGCCACTATCCAACCAATTCCTAAACCACCAAACAGTCCATGAATGAAATGCATCTCTCTCCAGTTTAAAGAGAAGGATACCATGGAAGACCATGTCAAAGGCTTTGCAAAAGTCCAGATAAATGACATTGGTAGCTTTTCCCTTGTCCACTGATGTAGTCACTCTATGACAGAAAGCCAGTAGGTTGGTCAGGCAGGACTTGCCCTTGGTGAAGCTGCACCAGTGGTCCCAAACCACCTCCCTGTCCTCCATGTGTCTTTGCACAGTGAGGATCTCCTCCATGATTTACCCAGGCAGAGAGGTGGGGCTGACAGGTTGATCATTCACAGGATCCTCCTTTCTACCCTTTTCAAAAATGGATACAATGGTTCTCTTTTCCCACAAATCTCTTGCTTCCCAAAGAAAAAGAACAAGAACAGTTCTGGGAAGTTTTGTTACCTGTAGCATTAAAAAGGGATATTAAACAAGAAGAACCTGGCCTCATTTCTGCCATACAAAGTGTTCCTGAGCCTGCATTAAATGTATAGACTGTCTTATAAAGGAAATCATGTTTGATGCAGGGCAGGAGTTTGGTCAGACCATACCCACTTTCACTTTCTCCTTCTTCCTCTTAGTTTTAGATGTATTGAAGTTCAGTCATAAGAAACACCAACTGCTATTGCAAAACAAGAATTTTCACTCATGTAAGTAAGGATTATGTCAAGTAATAAGTCTTTTAAAATACTTGTCTTTCTGAAATCCCCAACAATTTGCTGAGCATACTCATCCAGAAAATGGTCAATGATGCTTCTGTTATGTTTGTTTACATGTTGAAATTACCAGCTTTTCAGAAAAATACACCTATCATCTTGTGCCTTGCCTTATGAAAAGCAATACCAGACTAATCAGCTTCCAGGTGAAAATGCAGCAGCTTCACTCTTAGCAGTAGGGCTGCATATGCACTCACCCTGTACCTCTGAATGTACTGACAAAACAAAATCCCACGACCCAGGTCAGCCAAAGGAGAGGGCAGCAGAGGCAGGACTCAAGGCAGAGCTCACAGCCACTCCATTAGCTGTTACGTGTTCTGTTACTTCTCAAAAAGGTGACTTAAACTTCCAGAAAACATAGCAAAACTCCACATCAAGTAATACTGCCTCATCACTGGAGGGTTAAAAAAGAAGTTGGACAAGCAAACAGCACATCAAATGCTTATCAGCTCATTAGTTTGATCTTGACCAAAATTTATGAGGCTATTTCTTACAAGCATTTTTGGACACTGTTCGTTGCTGCACAACCAGAAGGTTTAAGTCTATACTTTTTCGTGTTTGGTAGCAAAGCAAACAACAGCAACTTTTATCTAACTTAGTCCATGTATTTGTGTATTTGCCCTTCCTTGTTTTTCAAGAGGAACATGAAGTTCTCTTACAGTCAATTTCTCAGACAAGCTACTATTATATTACTAATGTAGCCTATACTGGTCAAATTCAAAGAGCAGGAGTTTAAAAAATAATTATTTTAAAAATATATGTATAATGCAGGAAGCAGAAAGCATGGGCCAATATAAAGGCCATACTGAAGACAAGGAGGTGAACAGCAAGAGAAAACAGTGAGGATATTCAGCATGAAGGAATGAGTTTTGGAAGTATGTGTGCTTTGAAAAACAGGGAATTAATTTTAAATAGTATTAAAGCCTCTCATATAACATCAAATTCTTTAAATATAAAACACAAACAATTTGATTCTAAATAATCTAGAGAACGAACATTGTATCTAAGTCCTAAATAAAACATACAACTGAAACAATCTGTACAAGTAAGGATTTTACCAGCAAAATTGTTTTGAAAGTGCCCTATAATAAAGCCAAAATGTCATCTGTATGCCATTCCCCTGCAACACAAGAAAGAAAGAAAAAAAGAGGGGGAAAAAAGCACCAAAAATCCCTCACCACCCTGTCAAGAAAATTTTCCCACAGAAAAAAAAATTTGGCCAGCTCTCCCTGATGACAAGAGATAAGGAAGTACCAGGGTGGTTCCAGGGTTTGCAAAGTGTTAGGCACAAAAGCATAGACATTTTTTATTTTTATGTTCTCCACCCCTTTCTTTATCTCCCTGTTCATTTTAGTGTAGCTTTCTTTGATATTTCTCTCTTCTTACCTTTATTATTCCCTACTTCCCTTGTTTAGAAGGTACATGCCACTGATCTAAGTAACACTGTTGGAGGTTGTTGACTTAGTGTAAGTGATATTAATACCTTCTGACACATTAAATAAGTACATTATAGAACACAGTGATGTTATATTACATTGCATTAAAGGGAAGCCAGGATGTTTGAGTATCAGTTGTCAGAAGGATGTTTCCTGTTGATCAAAAACCATTAAGACACTCTTCACCCTAAGGGAACCCTAATTCCCAAAATCCCACTCCACAGTATTTCAGATAAACATGTTCAAATCTGGAACTGCCTAGAGATAAGAAGTTTTATTCTCTTGTGTGAAAGTGAAACAAAAATTCCAAAAAAACCCCCATCTCTGTCAAAGCTGAAGAACTTTCTGAAGGTGACATTTTGTGCTGATACTCATCCAGCCCTCACACGGAGACAGTCTGCGTTAGCAACATCTTCACTTGTTTGAAATCATGGACCAACTTGAAACAAAAGTGCTAATGCCATTTCATTTACAATTCTGAAAACCCAACAGCTTTTTTTTCTGCCCTGTCCTATGATCACAGCCCTCACATCTCTGATGTGAGAAAAGACTTCCCAACCACAGTGCAAAGCATTGCAGTTCCACTTCACTCACAGGAACTGCAAGCAAAGATAGATGGTCTTAGAAGACCAAATCGGTATATTGCAAAGCAGCAAGACTTCCACTTGCTACCCCTCTTCAGAAGACACACTCTTTGCTTCACCGCCTGGTCTCAGCTGGGAACATACTTAAACTAAAACTCTGCCTTGCTGAAGAGCATACACTTATTCCACATGAGCAATGTATTATTCTGACAGATATGTTTAGCTTGCATAAACTATACATAACTCATTCATCTTCTCACTGTCTCATGATGTCTTGTGACTTTCACTCTAGTTTATGATTCTCTGTGTTTAGTCAACTAAGTTACAAACAGAAGGCTCCTGGGGAACAATGGCGCTGCAGTCAGAAATGCACTTCTGAAATGCTCAGCAGAGCCTTGTTGGATATGTTGACAAACCATGAAGTCCTCCCCAACATGCGATTGTAAACAAACCATCTCACATGCTGGGATTCAAACTGAAAACACTGTATTTTTTTAGAAAATAGGGTGGGGTTTTTTTTTGGGGGGGGGAGCTTTTTAAGCATTCATTTTATTTTCACCACCCCTATTCCCAAAGAGCTCTAAGCAAAAACACTTTGCAGGATCTGAATATAGTGAGATTTATCAATGTGAGTAATTTTCTTTAAAAAACATCTCTTTCACAAGTGTGGACCAGAAAAAGTGGATTTTAAGTGAGAAAGTGCAATCTGCACTTTCTCTACTGTTCATAATGAAATCTTAGCTTCCACGATCCTCTGACCTTTCTGTTACCCTTCCCATATCCCCTTAGAGATGCTTGAGGAACTGCTACTCTGTACCAGTTTGCTTGTCTCTCTGCTGTACTGCGGAAAATATATGCATTGCTCTTTACACAAGTTGTGTATTTTAGACAGTTGGAAACATAATCAGAAACTAAATTTTAATTTTCCAGCTACTATTGTAGCGCAAAGGTTTTAAACTGCATTTTTTAAAAATGGCCAAAATTAAAGAAAACAAACCAACAGCAACCTCCCAAGTCAATCCCTTCAGGACACCTATGGGAACATCACTGTCTCCAAAATCTGCCACATGCTGTTAAAAATGAACCTGCTGCAACTCTCTACAGCTACTACTGGAGTTAGTCATTTGCACCCTGCAGTTGGCACACCTCGCTGGCCAGGAAACCACTGCAAGAGCTGCATGGGCATTTCTTCAGTCATCCACCTTTGATCACCTCATCCCTGTAACCACTCTGGGACTTGCCTTACCCCCAGCAGCTCCATTTTTCCAAACTGGAACAAAAATGAATAGGCTAATACAGCTAAGACGATGGCTAGATCTCACCCAAACCACAGAAGGTATATGCCTCAGAAGGGTCTAGAGCAACAAGTTTCTAGATGGATACCAAGTTATGGCCAGATCCAACTCTCCTTCCAAAGAGTTCTCACAAACCCTCCCACACAAGCTACAGCACAGATTTCCCATGCCATGCCAAAATGGGGAGAAGTTTAATCATTTTTTTTAATCTTTCCTGGTACCAATTAAGCATTTTTTGTTAACTGAATGCCAAGTTTCATTTGAGTATTTAATCATTAAAACACGTGTATTTATTTTTCCATTCCATCATGATTTTATCTGAACCACTGCAATTCACACCTGAAAAATCACTAGGCAGCAGTATAATCAAACTGAAGATGAAAGCTCAAACTTACTTTCAGTCATCTAAAATGTGCTTGGAATTGAGGTAATCCTGCTAATATAAAGCCCCTACTGGATTTTATGATAGGTAAGGTGTCATAAAAGTAAATATGACATAAAAAAATCTAAAATGCATTTACTTCATTAAAAGCAGCACCTCATCCTAACTCAATACAAAACCAAAAGTATGGCACACAATATTCCACATAAAACAGAATGTTTCATTATTCCTATAAGCTTTCACTTACTATTTAACTCAAACAATTTGTTTTCAAAATAACCATGAAATCAAAAAAACAATATAATGAAACCCTTCTGGCGATTCAAGCAAAAACCGCTATTCAACACTGTATTTCTGCACTGCTGAAAAAACCCTGTCAAATAGTTGACATGAACACAATGCCTAAATGACATACTTATATGGAAGTAAAATATACTAACTCCCTAGGGACAAAAACCAAAACTGAAGAAATTCCTGGAGGGTAAAGAAAAACAAAAGGCGGGGGAAGGGGGAAGAGAAACAAGATGTCTTTCAAAGCATTTGTTTCCTTCTGATAATCAGACTGCCACAAAACTGTCAAGAACACAGGGGGGTTGTTTTCTTTTAATCAGAAAAATCAGGAGAGAAATGCATGGTAATTATCCAGTGAAAAATGCATAAAATGTCTTGAAAATGGATTTCAGGACATGAGTCTAGAGGACCATGAAGAAGCTGCAGAAAGAACATGATCAGAAGATATTCAGATTATAGTATTTGCAGGACTCAAATTGAAAGTTTCAGCATCTCTTTATACTTTACAAAAAATCCCCTGCTGTCTCTTGATGTTAAAATTTCTATCTGGATTTAAAAAAAAAAAGGAGAAAAATAAAGAAGTCCCTCTGCCAACTATGATTTCTAGGTCTCATTAAGGCTTCTTAGAGAGCAATCAGTGCAAGAAAGACACTGAAAACAGAAGTGAGAACCACAGAAGTATATAGAATACATATGAAGCCACAGAAAACACTAGAAGCATGTTTGTGAGAGAAGCAACCTACAAGCAATGAAAATATTTCCAGAACATAGCAAGCAATCCTACTGATTAATTCCCTAGCAAGCTCTTTCCATCTCTAAATCCCATGTATCATTAACCACAGTATCCTGAGCCTGTCAGGTATCAATATTCACTTTTTTATAAATGCAAACTCCCATAATTTTTAGTTTGAATTTTATATGCCAGGATGAAAGCTGGACTCTTCAAAGCTGGTTTAACTGAGTAGGTTCCTCAAGTCTGGGAAACCCAGACTTCCCACTATTGTCACCATAAGCACCATCTTCTTAAACCACCCCAATAATCATCCTCATAATCACCATCTCCTGAAACTGAAAAACCTTTTCCACAGGTTAACACAAGACATCAGCTGTCTCAATTACTAGCTTTAAGTCATATTTTAACAATAATAACACTGAGTGATCTTGTAAATCAACAATAATTCACCTTTACTCCCCTTTCCTTTATTTTTGAAGACTTGTAGCAAACAGCACCAACTTGAAGAAACAATAATACTCTACAAGATATAAACTACACACTAAATGAATACTCCACATTTTTGCATCTGCAAATAAACAAAAAATTGCATATAAAAAAGTTCTTACAGTTATGACTCAAGACAATACTCAAATCACCACAAAAATGAAATCTAGCCTATGGTTTTCTGGTTTGAATCTAATAACTACTTTAGAGGCCATTTAGGCAATCAAACTGCTGATCAAGTAACCGTACTGTCCTCCCAAGAATTATTTTGGCTTCATTTGAATTCTTTTCTGTATGCTTCACAAGAAAAGAACATGCAACAGTCTTATTTGCAAGCCTAATACCTTAGCTTTTCCTGGGACAAAGGCAACCAATACTTTCTACGTTCATTTGATGTGGAAATGTGTGTTCTCAGCTTGTGCAATAGTATATGGCAATTTAACCCAATCTTATGACCTCCAGCTAAGTTAACCACACATTCTCCAAAGAGCTACATGGTCGACCAGCAAAAGCCAATGTTCTGTTGGCTCATCCCATTAAAACATATAAACAAAAGTAGCTAGAGAAGTTTTGCATTCTACTCCTACCAAGAAAGCAAGTAACTCTGAGACTGCATGTTTATTATTAGGTGGGATCTTCCATTTGTTTCAGGAATCATGCATATGTCCCTGTTCACCTCAGATCTTTTAATATGAGACCAGTAGTTCCAGTGACAGGACTGAATAGCCTAGACACCCTAGTGACATGAATAGCCAATAAAGTGTCTGTAGTAAAAAAAAAAATTATGAAGAAAGAATTTGTCTACCCACAAAAGGATTTCTGATGTTAAAAGGCTACAAAATTTATCCTGCAGCAAATTTTCCAAACACCATACAGAAAATCTTTGAAAATTCCTATGAGAATTACTACATACATCCCGCCCCCATCCCCCCAAAAATATGTGATTTACAGCCAAAACATTGGCAAATATCTCAACTGAAGCCTAAAGAGAGATCTTTGCATCAGAGTTATTTTAATGTGACTGGAGCTTTGCTGTGGGTGGAGTGAAACAGGTTCTAAAAATATTTTAACTGCACGTAACATTTCCTACTCTGCCCATTCCCTAAGAAGGGGACATCTGAAGTCACTTGGGAATATAAGATACTGCAGAGGTTTGTGCACAGAAGTCAGCGCTTGATACATCTGGGGATGATGAAACTTCACACAATGACAGGATGATTGAAGTTACAGATATGAATTACAGATTAGGTAACCTTTGTGCTTTAAGACAACATATAAATGGTAAAATTTTAAACAAAAAAAATTAAAATGGAGCTAAAATTTTTAGAACTTCATAGGGTTTTTTTCTCAAGACAATGTAAGGACAGTAGGCAAAAGATCTCCTTAAAAACAGAAAGCACTTTGTGTCACACCCCAGATAGGAGATTTGATGTCATTACTTACCAAGCCAGCAATTGGAGTTGACAGACGATTTATCTTCTTAACAATGCCAGGTTTGATCTTGTTAATCAAACTAAAAAAAAAAAAAGTCATATGATTTTCTGTTACATAATCAACTGTACTTGATGATGCATGAGCATCAATGCTTACTAAGAAATACTTTGCAGATGGTCCTAACTTAACATGATTTGAACAAATTAGATCTGAACCTATTAACACTCTCTAGAAGTGACAACCCACAACAGTCTGTAGAAGGAAAAATGAGACAAGTTGCACACACACATACACAAAGTGATTTCTGAGAATGGCAAACTGAGAAAGAAAAGAAGGTGCCTGGGTAGGTGTGGGCAGAAGTGGATCTATGTTTCTGCTACATGGGTGGTGATGATAATCAGACTCAAATTTCCTATTTAAAGATTTTCTTCACATAAAAGTTCTGATGTAGATGTCAAAAATGTATCAGAATAGTGATGTTCAGAGTTTGGTGTGAAAGCACTAATATTCTTGTGAGGGCAAGAAATAAACTCAGTTTTCATAATGCTATCAAGTTCAGTATACTGTGGGCAACAATCATTTTTGACACATACACTTTACATACACAAGTCATTTTCAGTCTCAGAATTCTGCTGATATCAGTCTTTATATAAAGTTCATACTTAAACTGAGAAGATAGGACAGACTAACACAACACTGTTGAATACACAAGTCCAAATGCATACCTTGTCCTGCAGTGAGGATGAGGCACAGGATTCCTTTCCCCTTTTTACCCAGGTTTTCAGTTACAGAGATAGGGAAGTATCGTGGTTCACCAAATTAGAGACCACAGGGTCAATAGAGAACAGGGACCTCAGGACACCCTGCAGACTTCATCTGCCTATATATCTTGGAGGATTTTTGACTTGCTCCCTTCTTTGCTGTCTGGCCAGAGCCTTGACCCCACACAAAGCATCAGCAAGGTTTTGTGATCTATTCACACCAATGCAGAGACAAGACCTGGAAGTTACAACTCTATGTGGGGAAAAAGTATTTTTTTCTTAAGCAGCAAATATAATTGGAAAATAAACACAAAGAACAGTTCACCCCTACACACTGGAATGGAGGATACATTTCTAAGTGCAGCCCAAAAAAATAAGGGCTGCAAGTCCTGAGACTTTTCAATAGAACTAAGTTATTTAGTAAACAAAACACATTTCATTACTTCCACAAAAAAATAGCGATCTGTTGGGACAGAATTGAAAAAAAATTGTTTGAGTTCCTTCCCTTTCTTATTTTTAATCTTCCAAATGCATAATTGTTATTTGCTTTATTTTACTGAAGAACAGATATGATCAGAAACACTTTAGTGAATTTCTTCCTTTAATGCATGCACATGAGATTTGGTAAAATGGTAAAATGTAAAAGGCTTTATTTGTCAACTACTGATGATTCAGTCCATGTGTGTCCTTGGTCACTAAGACAAACCAACCAACTGGACTGCTATAGGACTATGTGGTGCAAGTATAGGTCTTACCTGCTATAGTTCAAGTCAAATATACAATCTCTAGAGATAATATATCCATGAACAGTAAATTAGCCATTCCACAGGTGAACCAAGGAAAAGGGCAATGTAATTCCTAGTTTGTCTCAACTATTTAAGATCTTGCACTTTCTTCTTGGGAGAAAATTGGATATCTGAAAGCCTTTGCCATCTGCTCTTTTCTGTTTCTACAGAATTTCTATGAAAATCACTCCTCTTTATACTTCAAATATGTCACATTTAAAATTATCAGGAGAATTTAACAGAACAGCTACATGATTTAGTACAACATAATGAGACATCTCTGGCTTTAAACAAAGTTGCATACCTCCTAAGGCAAGCTGCTCAGCTAAAGAAATTACAGGATGTTTCTCTTGCATTACTATTAATTACAGATAAATTTAACTGATTTGCATTTGGCAGATGGAGGTTCATATTCTTTTGCCAACTAAGTGTCAGCAATTAAGATATCAGAAGATTACGATGTATCAGTTAACTATCAATTCTAAAACACACTATTTCAAAGTCACATCTGAATACAATATACAAATTCCACTGAACACGTATCTGAAGAAATACTTTCTTATTAAAAGTATAAGTTATTTTTATTACATTCACACTCAATAACATTTAATCACATAAGTAATGCAGATACAGCATCCACCTCTACAATATTACTGAAAGTTAATTAACTCCGTATATCACAAAGTTAAATTCAGAAGTAACTAGCAAGGTAAGACTGGGTAGGCAAAGGGCCCAAATATAAATAAAAGCAAGGACAGAAAACACAGTAATATTCACAGAAGGAAAAAATTATATATAGGAAAAAAGTTCAGAGAACTGAATCTTGGACAGTAATTTCTGAAAGTTAGCTTGGCTGAACTGATTTTAGAGTGGCTCCAAGATTTGTGGTATTTTTTCTAGCATCCCAGGTAGTTCTCTAATGAGACTTCTCTTTCACTGGTGTTCTGATGACATTTACACCTGCTGTTCCTTAAAATACTATGGGATTAGCACCACTCCCAATCCTGGAAACCTATTCTGGTAAGTACAAAACCAATTACAGATATGTGGATGAGACCTGACGAGTGGACATTTTACACCTCTGACTCAGTCTAGAAATGAAACCAGACAAGTCCCATTCTTGCCAAGCCTACAGTATATAAAAGCACAAGGACGCTTCTTGCAGAAAGTGCTCCAAAACAAGCCAAGATCAGAGTTTACTGTTGAAAACAATAATTCAGTCCAGAAAGTATTGAAATCTGGACTGCATATTCACATATATGACAACATATTTCTGCATTATGCTGAGACCCAGTCATTTTATTTTTATCACGCTATTCTGGGGGGTTTTTTAAGTATATTTTTATAAAGGAGGTCAAATGACACTCAACAGATTCAATATTATTGAGATAGTTGGACGCAACCATGAAAGCAATAAGTAATAGACACATGAAATTAAATGCCTGTTATCTCTAATTTACAATTTTGCAAAGTTCACTTCTGCGATGTAGTACGTTTGAAAAGAAAAATTCTGAGTGTAAAGTTCTCTGGTAGGCACAGACAGCTTTCAGGATTTACAGAACAACACTCAAGGGCTGGGGATGGAGGACAAAAAACCAAACCCAAACAACAGTGGGTACAGGGGTAACCAAGTTCTTTGATCCCAGCTGTGGCCACACCACTTTGCACAAGCCAAAGAGAAAGTCCAGTGATATCATGGACATTATACCCAATAAAATCAATCAGCTGGTCAGAGGATCAGCATGATCCTCTCAGTATCACACAAAGAAGTGTATGGGACAACACATGTAGATAGAGAAAGACAATGTCCAAAAGCTGTTTTTACTTCTCATGTGACAAACAACAGGTATTAAAAAAAATATTTTTGGTATTTCAAAAAAAATTTCAGAGGCCAGGAAGGAGAGAGGCCAGCTGATGTTAACCTGAACAATTTTTATATAGGTAAGTCCATACTCACTCGCACAACAGGACTCCATTTTCTAGAGCTGCTCGAAAGTCCTTGGTTTCAAAGCTTTTCCCAGTAACTGCCTATAAGAATAACAATTGAGAGTTAATTGCACAAAATCAGGACTAGCAAGAGTATCTAAGTAGTACCAAAAACCCCCCAGAACAAAACAAAAAAATCTAAACAAAATAAAACAATAAACGAAGAAACTGATTCAGCATTTAGTTCATACTATTATTTTCTTATATTAATTTCAAAAGAAATAAGTATTTAAAAGGCAGTTCTTTATGTGTCAAAAGATGTCACATCCAACATCTTAAAGCAGTTTCCTCTAGTGTAGATCAATCTCCAGCTATATTCTGTGGGAATACTTACTATTTTCTAAAGCAATTCCAATTACACTGAAAAGCATAAAAAAAATTTCACAGAAGTGCCAAAGAGAGAGCTCTTTTATCTCCTGCTTCATGTTACAGCATGTATACTCATGGTATCTGGCACAAAGTATTTTAATAGGAGTTTTTCTCATGCCATTTGCACCTAAGGCAGTGTGACTAAAGAACCACTCCGTCAAGTCTGCACTACCATGTTCACATCAATTCTCACTACTTGGCAAATGGTAGGACTGTACTAATGGGACTACTTTTATATTCAGAGTGAAAAAGTGGTGAACAAGAACAGTATCTTATAAAAGACTTAAGATGCTCCATGTCAAAAGCATTGCCTACATATTTTCAGTACTCCTAGCATTAACACTCTCTCTTCTCAAAGATGATCATCAACATAGCTCTTGCTCAAGTCTATATTCCCTTGAAGTCACTGCTAAATTCTCCTGCTGCCCACATTCCTTTAAGAGACCAAATTTGGCAGATTTCTTCTAAACACTCAGATTAATAACCCACATGCAAGTCAGAAAGAGAGACAATATTCTACAAACAGTCCAAAAGAAAGGTTTTATCCCAGTTAAGTACAGAAATCAAACACTACAAAGCGTATTTATTTGAGCTTAGAGGTCACCAGGTTCAGTCACCAGCTGATTATGAGCTTCCTTTTGGGGATCCTGACCATCCTCAATACTGTTCAGAACCTCAATATTGTTCAGAACAATTAAACATGCTATGGAACCTGTGCATCCAGAGCAAAGGTACTGGTTACCACAGTAATTAAGGAAATTAGTAATGAAACAAATGAGCAGTGCTTGGTAAAAAGAGTAACAGAGAGGATGCAGCTCTTTTATGATCTCTTACATTATCACCCTATTACTCTTTTCTAAATTGCAAAAGGGATATATACTAAACACCAGAAATCCTACAATTTAAGTAATTCGTTTTTTAACATGGGGTTTTTTTCATTCAAATGCTGCAAGTTCAATCTCTCTACTTAGGACAAAATTAGATGTTACAAAAATCTTCATTTGGCTTTAAGGCTTTTTCCTAGGATTTAACAAATAATAACAGAGGATGAATGACGGCACACCAACTCAAGATAAGAAAAAAATCAAAATTAAGGGAAAGAAAAAAACCATACACACCAACTTTCAACAACAAAGGATGACAGTGATTCCCCTGGGAAAACTGCATCTTATACAGTATTCCTGTAACAACAGTCTATTCTTACAGAAAAGTAGAGGTATCTCGGTAATACAACTTTCAGTAATTACTTAAAAGCATAGAATATGAAAATTACCCTTATCTCAAATATAATATGTTATTTTGCTTCCAAATTAATATATTCAGTGATAATATTTTTAAGGAAACTAGTCAATGTAACATAACAGCACTGAAAGTTTAAATATAAATATTTATACTTCCTAGGTAATAAGGAATACAGATTGTAAGTTACACCCCTCATTCTTCAAGTTACATATTTTACATTTGCATGTCATATAGCTGTATGTAAGTACTGTATATAAGGGCTGTAGAACTGAGGTCAAGCTTTATGGTTATGTTTCAAATGCCAGCCAGTGCTTAGAGTCCAAAAGTTATTCTCCTTTAGGAGTTGTTGCTGACATCTACAGGACTAGAGTCCAAATGTTTCCGCTTATGGTGAATTTGCTGGTAAGTCATTCATGCAATAGATGATGAGGAGTTTCCTTCAACTAGAGTTCAGCCCATCCCAAACCTGCAACGCCTTCTATCCACAAACTGCCTTCAAGCAGAAATTCCTCTTTTTTTTTTTTTTTTTTAGCTAAGGCCTACACTCCTGAAAAATTATTCCCAAGAAATCAAGAAGCATGTGTCACTGAAGACAAGTTAAACTTCAGCATAGCCCATCCAGAAGAACACAGGAGTGCCATGCTGCAGTGCATATTCACGTTTTCATGAGGCATCTTGTGGTCTTTTAAATAGGAAAAACCCAATGCCTCAGTTTCCAAAATGGTGTGTGGAACGTTTGTGACTACCACAAAGTCTTCAGGCACATGACCTCAGGTAACTAGAAGCCATCCTTGAACATCAAGGGAGTCCAAGTTGAGTACAAGGTTGTCAAATGCCTCTATTAGAGTTGCAGACCTCTTCAAATTACATTAGATGATGTTACGCTGGAAGCATTTTGACCAAGTTATTTGTGCAGCCACTGCAGCAATCAACACTGATTTGAGATACAGGATGGAGCTGTCAGACCAATCTTGCGACCCACAGATTCTGACGACTACATGCTTTGTTGATACTAAAATAAAAGCGTCCGTACTGCCAAGTTGGGTTTCACGAATATTGACTTTCAAAGGATAACTAGTAATTAAGTAATTAAAAGATATTCTCAAAGACCAATTTAACACTGGCGCTTGAAACCGAAACATTTTCTAAATTGCACAACATGTTAAATTTGTTGATGTCTCAAAAATAAGTGCTCCATTTTAAAACCTGCTTTTGTACAGAGGCTGAGAACTTTTCTTAGCTTGGACTTTCACCTGGCTTATACCCAGTGCAGGGCATCAAGGTCATTTGTAACAATTAAAGCCTACAGAGGAAATAGATATCGTTTAAAAAACTGGAAATATGTGGATTAGCTCAGCGTTCCCTGACTTTTAAGAACCTAAGTAAGACAAAATGAATCCCACCCTAAGATATTACATCTTTAAACTAGGTCTATGATTTCTGAGTCACTGTTTATTCATTAAAACTAGTTATACTGGGTGTGGTACTCTTATGTAATAAGCATAATTGATTTTGGACAATTCTTCAACCACTTAGGCCACATGAGCCACCAATTAATAGAGAAAATATCTTGCAAAAGTGATTTTTATCCATGCTTGAACAACATCTCTTTTCAAATTATGTCTCTTTTCTCCTTCATTTAGCTGAATGCATTATTCTTCTTTCACTGCTTTTTTATATAAAGAAAACAATGACATAATCAAAGGCTGTATCATAAAATCACATTTAATCGCTGCTATAAAACAGTTTGATTTTGTTTCTGAAGGACAGTGTCCCTTAATACTTTGGTAACTCACAGTTGCCAGGTCCAACCAGTTGACTTCAAACAGTATGCAAATCAAGTCTTTACTTAAATTCAGATATTTCAAAAATGCTTACACAGAGGGCTAGTTTAT
This sequence comes from Sakesphorus luctuosus, assembly GCA_013396695.1. NCBI lineage: Eukaryota > Metazoa > Chordata > Aves > Passeriformes > Thamnophilidae > Sakesphorus > Sakesphorus luctuosus. The sequence continues at coordinate 262,539 of VWZD01000667.1, forward strand.
TTTTACGTTTGCTGATTCCTGTAGGAGGAGATAAATCAAGAATAAATAACCAAAGATCAACTATTTTGAGGATGGCATGACATCAAAATCATCACAAACTGAACAAAATGCACATAGCACAGAAGAATATATACAATTATACGCCTCAGTACCAAAATTATTATTAAGTACATTTCTTTGCCTTGTCATACTAGAGGACAAATGTAGGTGATCTTAAAACAGACCTTCTTTGCATTAAAAGCTACCCAAAGTTGAAAGAATATTCAGTCAATAAAAAAAATACTAAGGGAGTTCATGTCAAGTTGCTTCCATGGCTTACACTGGTTTAAATGCCTTTGGCAAAAAGGCATCTCTTGCACAGACCAGTAGATGTTTACCATCATATGAAACTCAAAGTGCAAGGGTCTGGTAGGTTTCTCAATCTAATGTTGCAGTGATGGAAACAACAAAGCCGGACTCTCCCCATACAATTCAAGAATCATACCACATATGCAGGTATGCTGGCTGACCAGTTCTCCATCACAGAAGTGTTAGCTTCTCAGAAACAAGCAGCACTGTACCATGCTCAGCCTCTAATCTGAACAATGCCTTGGTACAGGTACTCACCCTCCAGCCTGCTCTCTTGGCCTCATTCAGAATTCCCCTGCCCACAACTCCACGTAGACTACACCATTTCAAACCATGCAAGGACCACATGCATCAATTTGAGAGAAATGCTACCTGCGTCAGCATGAAGCACACCTAGGGATGGAAGATTCAAGAAAGATACTGAACCACACATGGTAGTGACAGCCTGAAGGCAGGTTTGGGCCAGGATCTCACAGGGCAAGCAATTAATGTGATGGCAACCTCAAGGATAGTACACTGATTTATCAACTTCAGGTCGCCAGCAGAGCCTGCAGCAAGAAAAGCCAAGTTTATCATGCTGCAGAGAGAACTGCCTGTGTTCCCTGGGGAACTGGGACACTGATAGAAGTGTGATGCAATGGTGCCACCCGCCAGCACAGAATTTTGGCTATGCTTGCCAGTTGCTGCCACAGTGCCTGCCTCAGCTGATCATCTCACATATCCTGTCTGCATTACTACCTTTCCAATGGCCTTTCCTCTTCATACCCATTACCACAAATCAGGATCAGACTACATGGCAAATGGCTCCATCCTTACATAATTCCAGCATTATGTATGTCCATTTACAGTACTGGTTTGGCTCTAACCACACTCATTCAGTGTATCACTCCAGAACAGCAGCACTACTGTAAGATGCACAAAGAGATATATAGGCTACACCCCAACCAACAAGCAAGCAGGCAGGCAACTCCCAACCTGCTGGCATCTGTACAGTTTGGCCAGGCTTGGAAGCAGATTTACAACACACCTACTTATGGTATTTTAAGTCCACTGCATCTTATATACAGTTTTCAGAAACATGCCATACCTCAGCTTGACAGATTTTATCTTTTGTGTCTATCACAAAAGAAAACAACAACATAAAAAAAAATTTAAAAAGGCAGTTAAATGTTTCCCTCTCCTGCATTCAGATATACTACCCGGGGTCCTGCCTCCCCCTTTCATGGTTATTTGTAGTCCCATTTAAATGCCATGCAAAATATGGGCTTGTCTTTGAATGGCATATGCAGTAGCTGCCAGGAAATGCTCCCATCATGCTTTGAAGTAAATAGCTTGTGCTGTCTGGCTTTTGCAGACTTCCCATTCAGTTTTCTGTTCCCAAGTGGGTCTTCCTCCTTTTTAGAAACCCAAACAAAAAAAAACCATTAACATTGCCACATTTTTCTCCTGCAGTAATTTGCTTTATCCAAATACCTCCCAAAGGTCATGTGGTAGAAGCCATCTTTAGAGCATTGCTGCACACAATCTTAAACATAAATGGCAAAATCAGCCATTTGGGTAGAAAAATGTCAGCATTGCAGCAAACAGCTCAGCCAAAGCAATGAATAAATTCCTCAAGGTCAAGCAGTACAAAAGAGCAGCTCATTTTTGAGGCAAGGAGGATCTGCCTCTCTGAATTTTGAGCCCCAGGAGGATATACAGAAAGAGCAGGCATTCATTTCTTCCTTCCATAGGAAAATACTGTTGGCATTTCCCTTCTGGTAGCAGCAGGGATGCCAGGTCCAAAGCAGTTAAGGTCATTGTGGAATATGGAACCATGCTGCTATCTTCCCTTTCTATCAACAATTTAATTCACAGTCCAACAAACTCCTGAGAGGTCAGTCAAGAAGTGCTCAAGAAGCTGATGCCCACAGAGGCTTTCCTAGTCAGCTCTCCAGCAATGAAATGATGACATTGCCCAGCCTAACAACTGCATAAGAGTCAAGAGTAAAGCTTAGATTTCTACAAAAGAAAGCTCCTAACTTCAAATCCTCACACCTCATTACTAAAATCCATGACAGGCATGATTCCACTGAGGAAAAGAAGATAAGAAGAAAAATATCTGTGAATAAATCTGTCATACAACTTAAATGCACAGCAAAAGTAAGAAGGCTGAAGAAAATTACTATTTACCCATTGATCACTTATGCTGGACCATGTGAATGTTCCCCTTTATAGCCACAATACTAATGTTTTTCAGTTGGAGCAATTCCCACTCTATTGCTCAATGGAAAGCGGTATTCCCCTGTTTAGTCCCATCCCCCAAATCCCCAGATATCATTACATTTCAGAAAATGTGGAAATTTTTCAGTCTTAGCCCAAAATGCCTTTGATAACAAAGCAGAACAGATATTTATAAAAGGAAATGGTTGATTATTGAAAAAGTCTTAACTGTTATTTTCCATCATCAGCATAATGATGGGGTCTTATTGTGGTATGCCTGCTGGACAAACATTCCAAGACTCCTGAAATAACATACAGCTACATTTTTTACAAAAGATGGAGAAAAACAATGAATAAGGGGTAAGCAAGAAGGGACATGATTACTGGTGTAATAGGTATGAGAAGCACAGATCTCTGCTCATACTTTGTTCTTTTCAGCCTTTCTGTCAAATCACATACAGAAACACAACCTAAAGGAGAGAAGTGAAGTTTTTCTTCCAAGAGTTCAGGGAATCCCTAATTTAGGGAAACAATGCTACAGAAAGAGCAAGGATAAACATGTGGGGTCAATCAAATCAGTCAAGCTTTGCCCTTTCCCCCACAAACAAGATCATCCCACAAAGAAAAACAAGATGAATAAGCCCACTCTTGTTTATCCTGATGACTGTACTGACAGGTATCAAACTAGGAAAACCAACAGACGTTACCTTGTGTGATAAAAAAGTATCACAGTATGTGCAGATATGGGCAGCATAAGCTAGATGGAGGTAGTTGTACCAGTAAGACATAAGATTTGCAAATGCAAAGTGAAATTCAAATGACTAGGCATCTCTGAAAAAAAAGAAATCATTGACATTTTATTGTCATTCTATAGGTACATCTGATTTATTGGGAAACTACTAATTCCATAAACAATTTAAATGCACACAAGCTCTAAAGCCACCACCTTCAGTGATGCATGCCAATTTCAACTTTAACCATTTACTTTCTCATATGTATTTAAAACTAAATTTAGTTAAATAAAAGTGGATATTTGTGCATCTTCCCAAGAGAATAGAAGGCCAACATTATTATTTTAAAATTTGCCAGTTGAGCTCCATGGTATTTCTGTGGGTTGTGGTAAAAGAATGGTTGCATTTGGCTTCTTAGCCATAAATGTTCTTTATTAAACAGAGAAAAGGATAAAGTCATGAAAAAACATTCAAACATTCTGTTCACCCCTGAAACAAGCAGAAAGCAGCCACTGAATTCCATAAGTATGAAAAAACATTTTAGCGAAAGTTGTCCTTTTCAAGTAATTTACAGTTAAATGGTGGCATATGGCACTTTGATGTTCCCTTCTGCCATAGAATATAGCTAAACATACCCAAGGAACAAGAATTATGAAGGAATGGTTTCTAGAAAAGACATAAACTGAGATAAGAGAAGAAATGACAAGCAGAGATTCCAGTTTCACTGCTTTGATATCTTTTAATGACCATGTTTTGTAACATATAAATTCTCATGCTAGCCAATTTTTGAACTTGCCCGTTGTTAAAGTCAGTCCCTCCATACACCATTTCTTACTCTTTTTTCTGAAATATGAACATCATCTGCACTGCACTATTTGTTACCCGACCTAAAGTTATTAGCACCTTTCCAAGCTGGGGAATAAGCACTCAAGAAATAAATGAATCCATGCAGAGCTGTCACAGCTGGACTCCTATGTAGTGTCCACCTGAAGCATACCAAAAGATTGCCCTGGACAGAATGTCAGTATGTTCTAAATACCTCCCTCAAGATGTTGAAATAAAAAGACTAGAAAAATATCAGCAACAACACAGCTGGGAAAAGAGGACTTGGGAGAAGACTTAAGACACAGAAGGTTTTGTAAGGCTGGCTGAGTAGTTCTGAACTGGCATCAGAGCCTTCTTTCCCGCTCTCTTCCTCATGCCCATGCATTTATAAAGTGTCCTGCAATCATCCAGACTATTTGTGCTTTAATATAGTACTAAACATTTATATATATATATATAAAAAACCCCAAACCAAGCCCATCTCCATATAACTCCCTCACACATCCTGCTATATCTCCTCTGAACCAAAATGACCATGTGAACTCAAACAGGGGTTCAAAGCATCAGAGAAAGACAAAGGGCTGGAGCCACAGCATGCTGGAGATAAAAGGATAACGTGGACTTCTGTGCAGATTCTTGAGAGGCTTAGCATACCCAAAGATCCAGTGATGCAGCACCCTGGCATCCAGGCAGTACGTGACCCATGGGATGGATGGCCACATGCCCTCAAAAAGAACTTCAAGTTCAGACAGAAATAATAAAAAAGCTCCACCCCAAAAACCTCTATGTAAAATCTGTCCATATAGGTTTTTTTGCTAAAGCAGGAAAACAAAGTCTATGACAATTGCAGCATTTTGGTTTCAGGTGAACAAGAAAGAAAATTAATTTTTTTTTTTACAAGCTTCAGTTCAAATAGAGGCATTACTTGCAGTATTCCCAGATAAAATATTAGTGATAATAGAAATCACATTTGTCTAGGGCAAACATAAAAAAAGGATTAAAGCAAATACAAGCTTGGACTTTTAGCTGTAGATGTACTAAAATCACATTTGTCTAAATTTTTCATCTATTATTTTATATTTACCATTTTAAATGTTTCCATTTCACTGTAATTGAATCTCTAAATATTTTTATTTGGTTCATTTATAACAAAAGACAAATGCAAACTATAAAAAGCCATTTGATGTTTGTATTTCGGACGTTCAATTTTACTACTAATATCATTCCAGGTCGGTGTATATGCTGTACGTTTCAACACAGGCTGTCAGTTCACTAGCATCTATTTTTACAGAAAGGTTCTTAAAGAAAACAATGTATTTGCTTATGCTGATTAACAAAAACATGCTAAAAATCTGCTATTTGCACGCAGGTCCCTGTTGGGATTATTTATGTAAGTGGCAGAGAGATACAGAGATACCAGATGAAATGGCCAAGAGCAGAGCATGCTTCTGCCCTAAATTACCATTCTCTTACAAATCCACTGTCTTGATCCTGGATGCATTTACTACTTTGATTTTCCATATATTTTAACTACATGTGCTTCTGCAGCGGGCAGTGCCGGTGCCATGAGCGAACCAGGGAGCTAACCACAAGGTCTTGAAACGACATTCAGCAAGAGCAGAAAAAAGGCATCAGATAAAAGAAAGTGCACACAAAAGGGAAATGCTTTAGATACAATTGCTTTTGCATGTTTAGTGAGGTTATTCATGCATGGAAGTAATTTTTTGTTATTACTGGAGACTTGTCACTCTTTTCAAATTCTGGAAACGGTACTTAGAGCAACATACATACTGAGATGTGGATTGAGTCTGCTTCAGCCAAAAGTACTGACCAACAATCCCCCTTTCTCTCTCACACATACACCCATTTGTGTGCCCATAGGGTTTGGGAAACAAATAGCCTTGTCATCACATCTTCCCTCCTGTCCCCACATCTCCTGACTTTTACATATATCTCTCTCCTACGTCTACTGCTTTCAAGCCAGTTCACCATATTTTCTTAGCTCATTAACAAGGCAACAGATGGACAGTGAGCAAAGAAATGGTGTGGAAATGAGCATTCAACAGGGTCAAAAGACACCATAACGGCAATTAGTGTCATGACAGAGTCTGGAAAAAAGTCACAACCTCACTTCCCAGTAAACTGTGACACTTGGCATTAATTGCAGTGCTTAAACAATGTAATTTAGAAATTTCAATATTATCTAGCAACAGTTACATAAAAGTAAAACAGGTCAAAGTCACTGAAAATACTGAACTTCAGTTGAAGAAATACTATGCTCTTCGCTAGAGTCTGAATAATTCAGGGAAAGGATTAGTTTAGAAGAACTCCACAGATCTGACCTGTTTAAATAAAAAAACCCGTGAGATTATAAAGCTCTTGTTCAGTAGTTGGGGATTTTCTAAACTATGTTTACGTTTCAAGACATGAGAGTAGGTAAGCAACAAAATAAGCTATATAGAACAGTGACACCAAGAAAAATTGTACTTTGGACTTTTTCTGGATGTTTATGAGGAATTTTTAAAATATGAAGTTGAATATAAACATATACAAATCATTACATTGGGATATCTGAAAAACTAATTACATTGGGATATCTTTGTGAACTAAGTTACTGTGTTGGGAGCAAGAGTTTCAAAGGCTCCCTTTCCCACGGCTTGCAGCGATACAGTGCATTACAGCTCCTGTGCCACTGCGCTGGACGGCAGAGGCCATTGCCACTGCTTCGCAGCACCATCTAATGAGAGACAGCAGGTACAACATATGACCAGAAGTTCTGTGCTTATATGCAGTCCTTCTCCTTGGCAGGAGATGAAAGAAATTGCCTCTGGCAAAGAAATTAAATAATTGCAGTCAGAGGAGGAAGGATGGCTGTGGAGGAAATTGAAGTTCAAGGGAGCCACAAAAGGATGGCGTGCATTTGAAAAGATGACAGGAGAACTAGAGGAGGCAAAATATCAGTCTGGGCAAAGGAATAAAGAAGTTTAGGCTCAGGAAATTCTGCTGATCAACATTTGTCCCTGATTAGGTGTTTGAACAATTCCAAAATGTGAATGCTGCCCTTTTAGAATATTTAAATATAAAGGAATACTTCCTGAACATGTAGCAAGTATGTCAAGCATCTTTATGCTTTGAGAACTCTGAAATTAATATGTTCTTGTGCTTGACCACACAGCTTTCAGCTTTTCAGGGGATCCTATTCTAGCTACACCTTCAAGACTCTTCTATCATCTCACAGCAGACACAGTTCCATCCTGAATAGCACTCACCATTTATTTATAATTATATATGTATTTCCCTGCAAGATCTAACTCCTAGGCTGTTTGAGATACATCTACCTTTGCAAAAATGAAATTTCATTGCTAGCAGAAGTCAGAGATCACGCTACCATCAACCTTAAAAATCAGGACTTCACGCTACTTAACAATTTCACATGACTTGAGAAGTTCTGTCTTTATGCACCACACTGCCCAGTCATATGTCTTTTTCTATCACAACATTTTGGCCTTGTCATTTGAGTATTTATTAAGCCAAATACATTTACTAGCCAACTGTTATTCTACAAGGAACCCTTCTGCTTGGTTTGCAAAACCACAAGTAGCAGAAGCTGCCAACATCACAGGGGGCCCCACACAGGGCTAACTGCTGCACTACAATTAAAGAATTAAGGTGAAGAGTATGGAGGTCCAGAAGGGAAGTCATGAGTGACAACTGCTGCTCTTCCAAACTCTTAACACTTCCCCCTTCAACATCACTCATCACTTCTGATCCAGGCTCAGCAGTGCATATGACCCAAGCGTTGCTCAACCACCTCCAGCATGGCACTTCCTCCAGCCATTTTATTGCCCCTCTGCAAATGCAGTTGCATTTATTTCATTATTTAAGGAGCCAAACTGGTTTGACAGAGTGCTTGCCTCCTTGCCTGGGTGTGTTTAGACGAACCCAAGATAAGATTGACTGTCATAGCAGCTACACAGAGTTGCTACGTACACTGCCCAGAGGTGGGATTTAATTACAAGTCAAATGCAGCCTATCTCTCCCTTATTACAGAAGATAATTATAATTTGCTTGTATTTATTATGACGTCATTGAAGAAATGTTTCTGACTATTTGTAAACAATTCCATACTCTGCAAAGGAGATGCAAAAATTTATATCAGTTTCCATATTCAGTCCATTAAGCATTTAAAATGTGAACCCTCAAAGTCCAGTTTTTTCTATCATTAGAAAACTCCGTGTTACTGACAAAAAATGTTTTCCTCTGAACAACAACAACAAAAAAAAGTCCGCAGTGTATTAAAGAATTTACCTGCATATGGCTGATACATCCTTTCTCAGAGACACACACTGACCGTAAGTCCTGTGTATCAAAAATGGAGTTTCCAATCTGTAGTGGGCTTGTTCACATATATATTCATATAATTGCCCCTAAAATACAGCTACAGTAATTTTAAAAAGTCCCAGAAAATACACACAAGGCAACTCGTACTAGAAAATCTACCCAGAGCTATAAAAAGTATTGAAAGACTACTCTCCTCTATTCATTTAGTAGGATTATACTGGTATCCTGTAACCACAGAAAAGATACACTTTTTGGATTATAAACAGTACATTCCAAAGATGCATGTACTTTGGGAATTTTTTGTCTCTAGCTTAACTTTATCTTGTCTTTTAAAATAACAATGCATTAAACAGAGAAATACTATCAGTAATCCATACAGTTTTTCATAGAGAATATCTACGCACTAGAAGACTGAGATTTTCTTCCACCATAGGCAAGATGCTTCAGGCATTTCAGGTTTGAGCCACAGTGGTTTCTGTGACCAGCTGTCTTCTAGGGTATGCAGATTTCAAGAATGTCTGAAGTTTTGCCTAGCAACAGACAAAGCATAGACTGCCCCCAATTTAAACATTTTCCTCCATACATTTTGCATTAAGTTATGCCAATTTCTGCTGCTTGATCTACGTGATTACCATTTCTACACGAAATTTTTTACCATTTTCTTTATTTACAGCTCAGTAGAGCAGTTGAAGACACTTCTCCTGCCATAACAAAAACAAAACTGAGAGGTGCTTTTAACATTAGGTCACTGCTTTATCAAAGCAGGATGATGTCTTTGGGGTTTTTCTAATTCAAAATTCCAGAGAGAAAGGAATGGTACTTTGTATTGTCGATGCTATTTCCAAAGCAAGATTTAATCTTGTCTGAGGGCATCACAAAAGTATGTGTTTTACTGGGCACATGTCCTCTTAAATATTTTCAGTTAGAACAAGAAGTTGGATGTAACTTCAGCTTGAAGCACTCAAACATGACTTGCACAACATTTACAGACTAACAAAGGAATTATCCCATTGAGTTAAACTAGTTGTCCATCTCACCCAACATCCTCAGCCTGACAATGATCCGTACCAGGTATGTCAGCACATTTGCAGGGTGGGGAGGGAGGATACCAGTACTTTCACATTTAGAGCAGAGGTGTTCTAGCCTTCTCTATAATTAAATGGTAAAAAACACAGATAGAGAGAGCAACACATCTTTTCATAAACAGTTCTCTTGCATCAGAAATCATTACAGAAAAGAAAAATATCACCCACCACTTCCTCCTGTCCCCATATACCAAATTTTTTTAGATACTTGATTGCTTAAGCATTTGTTTGTGCTGTACAACATATACACGTGTATCCAGATGAACCTGAACACAAGTCCAACCTGTGGTAAGTCCAAAGTGTTAAATCTATACAATGCCTTTTTAACTAAGGCATGTAACCATGAATATACTACTAAAAACTCATGTATCTTATGCTGGCCAACATCCTCCAGGCCTGGTGCCTCAGTCTGAAAGCCTGCATTGCTAAAAAGTGTGAATTCATACAGAATCTGGGTGCCATTGTAAAACTGATCTCCTATCTCTTGATATATTCTGACCTCTACTGTTATAAAATGGAATTTATTTTGACAATTTTTTATTTTTTGTTCTTTTAAACACTGCCCTCAGCTGAATAAAAATTTTCAGTATCTGAAATTATCTGGGGCAAACAAATTATTCAATTTTATTTTACACCATGAAACACAAAAATGAAGTGCCCAAGCTTTTCTTTCCCCCTCATGTTCTTACCATCCTGACATTTATTATAAGCGTCATCATTTGACTATTACATTAATACACATACTTTGTTCTTTTGGCATCTAGACACTATATGCTACCAAATTGTCCCAACATCACCTTTCTCTCTCAATGCATGGTTTTAGGCTCTTATGAAAGATACCAGCAAATCCACCCAGCACATACCAGTTTACAGACTATCACTAATCTGAAATTATTCATTCAACTAGTTTTAGGCAGCATTTTTTTTTCCAGTTTAAGTTGCATTTTCACTACAACAACATTCTGTGGTAGACTATCAAGGTCTCAATTACGTACCAGTCTACTGAATTTTGATAGTACTGGTTAGCAAAGAAATCATATTCTAAATATGCTGTACACTAACATGACTGAGAGTGTAAATCTGAATGAACAGTGGCTGTATTAGTTTGCAAAATTCTGAAGACACAAAAAGACTGCACTTTTTAAGTGATGGGTACACAATGAGGGGAAAAGAAACAGAGGGTGTCTCCATCATTATTGTCTGCTTCCAAAATTCTCTTTCCGTTCTGAATAAGAAGCCTTCTCTCAGACCCTGATCTTGAAGATTACTTTGTGAACCTGTACTATACTTACCACAAATTCTGAAAAAACATTTGCTCTTCCTTTCCCATCCTAACACGTGTCACATTTCAAAATAAAATTGCATGTACAGCTTGTATTATTTCTGCCAGCCTTGCTGATTTCCCGTGGCTTGGGAGATGATAAAGTACTTGATCAAATATTTATAAGCAGTATGAATTTAAGATTTTCTCCCTGTCAGAAAACACTTTTGGTTAAGGAATAGAAAGACAGCAGCACAGTGCAAAATAAGTGTTTCAGAATCTTCATGTTTAACTAGGAAAGAGACCCTAATTTAAAATCAGCTAGTTCACCCTTATGCCAAGAACCTACCTCTTTTAGAGCTACAGGTAGGAAATAGTCTTACTCAGTTCTTTTCAGTCTGTTTTCACCATCAACTGTGCTCTTTCTGAGCAATAATAAAATTAATTAAGATTTCATTGTTCTGCATGCAACAACTTTATTTTTACCTTCATGCATATAGTTAAATGTTGGGGATGTTTTTAAATCATTAAAGATTTTGCTTCTGTTGAGACAAACATGGAAATTTATTGGAGTAAAAGCAGGAAACGCAACAGCATCATGCACATAAAACCACTGAACCTTAAAGGATCCTCAGCTGCAACTACAAAACAAATAGCCAGCAAAGCTCAGCACAGCACCTTATTCCATTGCACAGATGTCCCAAGGACAGCCTGTTAGTTTACTCCCCCGACAACCTCTTTACTTGTATTAATAACCATCCTCACACATTTTCCTTTGCCTTCAGTTGCAACCATCATCTGCTTGAAGCTGAACCAGAATGGACCCTCTCAAAAAGTTACTGCACCTCCAGTAGCAAATACCTAGACTGTCAGCAAGGATACCAAACAATGAGTTATACAGATTACCACAAATGTCCTGTTGGTTTTAGCACTACAATTGCTTTTTTAAAAATATGGAACTACTTCAAATAAAGCGTGTGAAGACAGTTCAGTTTCCTACTATAAAATTGTATTAATAAAGACAACAGTTTTGGACAATATAAGGAGGAAGCCTTAGTTGTGCTTTCTTTATACAGAGACCACCAGCAGTATCCTGCAAGTGGTCTCAAAACTTTATTGTTTTCAAGGGTACTGTAGAATCTGGCAAGTGTTCAATGAAACCAGTAAAGTACTAGCCTTAGTCCACTTTCGTATTCTATGATGAGAAACTTAATACCCTAAACCAAAGGCTTGATTAAACAGGAAGTTTGAGAAAACAATTCACAAAAGTAGAAGCAAACAAAATTCTCACAACTAGCATAATCAAAAGAGTCAGACAAGTTTAGCTAAAAAAAGCTGTATTGGAAGAAACAAAAAGGACAGATCAGGCATGATGAAGCTGGATAAATAGATAATGAAAAGATGGTTGTGATGACAGATGCTTCAGAGAACTATGGGACTGGGAAAACAACCACTTAAAGTGTTGAAGATGGCAAAGCCTGGAAGAATTTGCTTAATTAAAGTTCTTGCCTGTTCTAGAGCATGCTCTAAGCCATTAGCAATTATCTCCAACTCACAGGGCTGGAAAGGTCTCACCGACTGAAAAAAAAATTTAAAAGATTCCTTTTTGATGTGTGAAGACATAAGATACCAGAATAATAAGAGTTAGAATAGTATTTTCACTATTCTCATCAACTTCAGTTTCTCCAAGGACATTAAGTATTGCTAATTGCCCACCACCACCAAGCCATAGCTTTATGGGAGGAAGTAACGCTTTGGCTTGAAAAGTCCCTTTCCTCTTTCCTGCCTTGGCAAATCAACTGGTCTGACATACCAGAAAAATCACTAAGTGGGCTATAAATGAACTGAAGTTATGCAGCTGTGAAAAAAACTTGTTATTTTATTTAAAGAGCGACTATGGAAATGCTATCTAGGTATGGAAATTAAAAGACTGTTAGGTGAAAGTAGGAAGACCACACATGTAAACAGCAGCTTTTTTTTTTTTTAATAACAGGCTTGATGTCAGTTTGTAGCCAGTCAGCCCCACACACTTTTATGGAATGCCACTGCTTTAAGTGGTTATTTACCAGTTTGTATTGGTGCAGTACTTGTCCTACTCTTAGTTTGGTACATGCTATTTCACATATTGCACTTCAACAAGAGGCTTAAGAGTATTAGTAGTAGAGGACTAGTTATTTTAAAGAAGAGATGAGGGGGAACACTTCTTTTCTAAATTTATCAAAGCAAGAGTTGTACTAAATGGTTTACTTTGCAGCAAAGAAAATTGTTGCATATTAGAAAAGAAAAATTAACCAGAAAAGTTAAGTACCAGTTTTTAAGAGATTAAAATATATATAGTTACATAGATAGACAGACAGATATGCCAGGAATGGTCTAGGTAAAAGAATATCTAGTTTTACAAGACAGTAGTGATGAACTACGTGACCTGTAAGCTCCTTCAAGCCATATATGCAATTTTCACATAAAAGGGCTTATTACTGCTCAGTCTCATCATCTAAATACCAAACCCATTGAAAAGTCTTAGTTAAGCATGTACATGTCTCCAGGACTTAAGGGACAAGACAGAACAAAGAGTTTCAGGGGGAGTTTTGGTGTTTTGGAAATTAGGTACTTTGCAGCAACTGCTCAAAACATACAAAAAACGAGATGCTAAAAATGTCTACACTAAAATAAATTTATTTTAGGACACATACTCTTAAGTGCTAAGCCAGAAATTCAAACCTGTAATGCATTCTATGACATGCCATTGTTAAAACAACAAAAAAGAAAAGCTGTACAACCATGGTGGGGGTTACAGACACAAGTAGTACCTCGACAAGTAAGTGCCCATAATAACTGAGATCGGGACAACTGCTAAATCTGAAGACACACAGTTTAAGTGGCACTTACAGTATCATACATAACCAAAGCAGCAGGCTCTGTAACTCTAAGGTTGTGGTAAAAGTTGCATAGAAAACTATGATTTATTAGAATCTAAAGACTATGGTACTGGTCACATCCAATTTATGCTAATGAATTCTCTAATCAATTCCTATGTATGGCCTGTTTAATTCTAGTCACAGGAGATGGGGAGGAAGGAACTGATTAGTCTTTATATGCAAAGTTATTAGTGTGACACTGCTTAGAGAAGCTCTTAGTGATCCACCTGTGCCTCTTCAGTGACCTCCTCCCCTGGAACCACTGGAGATGCCTGCAGAGCTGGGAAAGCGCAAGGTGCTGGTGCTGGGGATGCCTATGCACCACCACTGGCACTTCCTAAATTTCCACAGAGATTATGTGATATTGTGAGACAAGAACAAAAAGAAAATCTGGTTTCTCATTCCTTGATGGAAGATTGTCTTGAGGTAGTAAAAATGACTGACCTACAAGTTCTGAAGGACAAAGGGCTCCTCCTAGGCACCTCCAATTACAGAGTTATGTGGGAATGAGGCAGGTACCAGTGGAGGGAATAGCTGCAACTACTGTAGGGTTTTCTTTGAAGAACCTCCAGAAACCACATAAGAAAAATAACATATTTTTTTAACGGGAATATTCAAAGTAAAAGCAGGTCTGGACTTCATTACATAGGTTTTGGTCACAGGTGCTACATGAATCCACCTGCTCAAGGCATCATTATAAACATGTTTAAAAAAAAATAAAAGGAAAAATCAAGTTTTTGCCATCTCACAGAAGGACATGAAAAACTCAACACAGTCTTGCTGCCACAGGTCAGAACAGAATAAACACAGGACAAAAAAGTAGAGAGCCCTGAAAGATGTGCTATTTGTGTTTGCATTTGAGAAACACAGGGGTGAAAAGATGAGAAAAGCCACTTTTGTTGTCTGCCCCATCCCCTTCAGTACACACTGACAGAATATCCAGCAGAGCCCCCACATAACCCTGCCTTAGATCTGCCATGGGGACATAACATTTGCTACACCTTGTTCCCCTGCCTTTGCCTAAACCAAGTGCCAGAGAAGGGGAAAGCCTGGATCATTCCAGTTCCACTGCTGCTTCCAGCAGTCCTGTGGAACATTACTGCTGGATTCAGGGAGGTTACACAGAAACCTGGCAAGCGGAAACAACCCCAAGGCTTGATGACTAAATATTTCACAGTAATAGCAGCTGGAACCAGAATCTCCAAAAAAAAAAAAAATCACAAATACAAAAATTAAAAGCTGGTAGATGAATCAGAGGCAGTCCTTCAAGGTTTTGGAGAAAGATTTGTAGTAGTCAAGGCCACATACACTTTAAAATGTGCAAAATTCATACTGATATGTGTCTGTATCAAAAGATATGTCGACGAAAATCGACTGTCAGTCTCTGTATTAGATTTATCAACAGAAGTCAAAGGATGGATTTGCAGTCAACAAAGTAAATGGCCCATCATTCATTTGACTTTGAAGAACCAAATTAAAATTAAATAATGTCCAACAAAACAACCAAAAAGCTTGTTAATATTCTTGCCTCCATGAAGGAATAACAGCACAGCATAACTAACCAAACCAAATCTTAGCAAAACAAAAGAATGGGTACAATAAAACAGTTTTGAAAATACATTTGATACTATTCGAAAACAACATATGCTGTTTGAACATGAAAGAATATGATAAGATTTCAGAATGAAAGATTGCCCTTATTAATACTCTAATGGCAAGTTGAGAATCCCTGCAAAATATCTTCTGAATCCTTGGAAAGTCACAATACACTGCAATGGAAGACATTGTTACCTTAGCAAATCTGAAAACTTGGCACAAAGTGAAATTGGATTAAGAAGTGAAGATTTTCATGGCTAGTGAAATTTTTTTTAGTAAATTTGTGATACCAACACCTCTGCTAAAATATCTTTTTAAAAACCTACATGGGAAAAATACTGTGGCAGAAAATTCTTTGTAGGTCTTGATAGTAATTTCACAAACATTGTAAAGACTTTTGTGCTACTCAAAAATGCACAGCATTGTACAGAATGACTGAAAGTAACTGGCAAAACACCAACTGAACTTCTGTCGTGATTTCTTTTTTCACGTAAATGAAACATTGGTGAAATTCATAGCATTTGAATGCCAAATACACATTTTTTCAGTATGACATAGCGAGGGATAGTTTAAGACGCTGGAATGTCATTAATTTGTGCCCCTTAGCTCAGCAATTTGTAAATTATTAGCTCTAGAGCACCAAAACAAAGTAAAGCCTGTCTAAGCCCATTTCATCCAACTACTAGCATTTAGTTTAAACATGATTCCAAGATCTAATGCCAAAACCCAGCATATGCTATTTATCATAAAACTAAAAAGGAAGTCTGATGTCTTCCTGTAGGTACATATTATGCAATTTTTGCTTCTGTTTTTTTTTTTTTCTTTTTTAAGCCTAGAGCTTGGACCTTTTGGTTTCCAAGATTTCCCACAAGTACCTACATTTCTTCTGATAACAGAGTCCCTGAGGAGCTAGTTTAACTTGAGATGTCACTGCCAAATCTTTTCTTATAGTGTCAATGGGAGGGGAGAGAAAGAATATAATTGAGCCTAATACTATTTAACTATTTTCCTGGTTACAAGACAAGTGGGAGCCTCACACCTTAAAAAGGAAACAGACTTGTACTATCAGATTTCTGTTCCTGTTGAGTTTTATAGGAAACGGCAAGTCCTTGGCTGTTCTGCTGCCACAGGTGGCTGCACAAAATGTTACAGGACCATGGCAGCTCTGTAGCTCCGGTTTCTAGAAAAGCCTCAGACTCTGAAGAGGTTCTAAGTACCCCCAAACCGGATTAGAAATGAAATTACAGGGAGAAAAGTGAAGAGCTTCAGAAAGTTTATGAAAGTTTGGCTCCAGGAAAGAAGCACTCCCGACAGCAGACGCTATTTTGTGTTTGTTTGTTTTTTAAATCTGTGAAACAGAACACACCTACCACTTATCTTTTCATCCTGAGCAATTCATTCGAAGTCAAAGCTTTGGTCTGAAGCTTAAGGTCTTTATTTTATTTAGTTCTGGGCTAGCCTTAAAGGAGCAGGGAGAGAGGTTTAAAATTGGCAACACCATTCACCAGAAATAGAAGTTATCTGCTCTTAGGCACATATGAAGTTCATTTGTTTCGAGTTCTACAAGTTTGAGAAAAAAAATCTGGGCTTCAAAAATTCCTTACTTTAATTAATGACTCGCTCTAACTTGACTTTTAATGAGTTTAATCACTATGAAGAAACAGTGAAAAAAAAAGTTCAGCATCACTTGATATTTTAAAGTAACATCTTTAAATTGGTACTTCACTGTTTCATCAACCCCCACTTTGAGCCACAGGACCTTCAAAATAGGCTTCAAGAAGAAGAGAAAGCAGAAGCACTGTCCACACTGACAGGACTCTGAGACCTGAGTAACAACAGAGGCCTAAGATTCACAAGTGGAGCTGAGGGGTCCTGCTGCATTGTCCCCCTCCCAGCCAGCTCCCTCTGGTGGGGGTCTCTGCCCACCAGCAGGAGAGGAAAGGGAGCTCCTGTGGCTCCTCCACCCCCAACCCAAACATTTTCATCTGATAATTTTAATTCACATGTATACAAGAATTAGGGGTTTTTAATAATTCTACAAGTCCTCCTTATCCAAATGGATGCAGAAGCCAAAGGAACATACCAAGGAAGAAAAATTCTGCAAAAGGATGATCCAAAATCCCACACAACCGGATAAAGAGACAAAGAATGTAAGCATCCAATTTCCAACTTAAACCCAAAAATAAATCTAAGAGAGTTCATTTTCATTTTGAAAAGTTATCTGGAAGGGGGTTTTAAGTCATTATTTACTAAAAAAAGTTTAATGAGGAAGGGGGTTTTAAGTCATTATTTACTATAAAAAAGTTTAAAGAGGAAAGGTCACACAGAAGCATTCAAGCACATGGTAAATAATACTCATAACCTCAGAGAAGATACTTAATTTATTTTCCCTGGCTGCTTTTTTATTCCCAGTTGGAAATACCTTCTATTTTGTGTTTAAAAACCCAAAAAGTTCATATTCACAGGCAGGCTGCTGTAGCAGGTCTGAGTTGAGATGTTCCTGTTCAACTCAGCTGGAAAATTTCCTAACTGTGATGGGTGCCACTAAAGCAATCAGATTGTTTAACATCCTATGCAAATAACTGAAGATGAATGTTCAAATCCAGCAGTGCACAGACAAACAGAAATCAGCAAAATCAGCAATATGGTAATTCAGCATGATGCTGAATTTAATGCAAACATTTCTAAAGGAAATCAACAAGAGAGAGGAAGCAAAAGCAATTTGGGTACTGTAGCATGAATTACAGTAGAAGGTCCACACGATGATATTCAAAACAGAAAATTCCACTCCACAGAGAGTTTATGATATGGGGCAAAGAATGCCTGCTCAAAAAAACCCCAAACCAAACCAAAAAACTTGCACAAAATCTCTTCCAGCCATGAGTACATCTTAAAAGGTGGTGTGGCAGACACTGAGTACTAACCACCTTGAACCTTCTCCCCCACAAACTTAATCTCTGCAGAGTTAAACAAATATTAATAATTGAAATGTACACAAAGTAATTTTACTAAGTGGGTAATTAACAACTTCATTTCAGTTTAGCAGCTGATTTTTAGCTGGCATTAAACCAACAGGAGCTTAAAAGAACCTATTACACAGGGATAAGTTTTTGAATAACCTTGTGAGTTACTAGCTGCAGTTTGATGTGGCCCTCAGACTTCAAAGTCTCCTTTCATAACAGAACAGGACAAAGGCAGGGTGGTCTTTATCATCATTTATGTTAAATAATAGACAAATCCACTACACACTAGAAAGCTGATGTAAGGAAAAGACTGAATTTTGCATGAGCTTCATCAACATTTTAGGAGCCCTACATTATCCAGTAGTTTTTTTATTAGAAGATGCCAGTAGTTTGGCAAGGCAACAGCAAATAGTCCAGGAGCATAGAAGAATGCAGACAAAAACCTTCTGCTACTTTGCTGCCAGCAGATGCTTGTAAAGACCCACCACCAGACTGTAGTGGAACATGTGCCCAAGCATTTTCTGACACCTTAAGTGAACAAGTCAGAGCCTCTTATCCTGAGCACAGACAGCTCAAACTCCTAGTTTTCCACTGCTCAGCTCTAATGATTCCTATTACCCTAGCCATGGACATTCAGGCAGGCAAAACTGACAATCCTTGGCATCAGTGTTAGAGGAATTGCACATTAGGGTCTAATCATGAAATACATGCACTGCTGGTAATTAGGCCATGTAGAAACAAAGATGACTCCCTTGCCAGAATTCACTGATGAAAAACAGCAAGGACATACAGCTTAAAATTAACATAGTGTGAAATGAAAAGTACAAACCCTTAAGTGGAAAGCTGCCAAATGTAATTTTCACAATTACCATTTAATTTAAGAAGCAGATCAAAAGAAGTACATCATTTACATTTTCAAACATTAAGTTTTAAAGATCAAAGACTCCTAGTATTTCCAGACTTCATATATGCGAGTGACTTGGTTCGAGTAATGAATCTATGCAGGGAGAGAACATAGGGCTGCTCATTTGCCCCAGCAGTTTCCCCATCGTCTGAGACAGCAGCACGTGGTATCTGCAACGAGCATCATCAGCAAGCACCCACTGACACTATATATGAATAAAAGCAATGGGCTTCAAGGTCTAAAAGAGCATTATACTCTCTCCCTGAAACTAGTCACTGCTTCTGAGATTTTTTCCACAGCTTCAGCCTGACAGCTATGACCTAACAGTACTTACACAATGGTCATTAAATATTTCATGTCATTACTGAAACTGTGTTTTTATGCTAAAAAGTTAAATAGAGAGAAGTGCCCTATGTAAATATTCCAAAACATGTCAGTTTACTTCCATGTTGAAATGAAATGATGACAGCAGAGGTGATGTTTTAGTGACCACTGAGAGCTACTGCAAAAGATCGTGGTCGAATTCAGTGTAAAGTAGAAAGCATCCTGGCAATTATATCCAGGAAACAATCAAACATTTATTTTAATTCATACTGAAAACTTGTGCCTACTTCTGAGCACATCCCAAAAAGACATTGCCCAGAATTCAAGATTAAAACCAGATTCTTCTTGGCAGAAAACGAGAGAGCATCATGGCCATAAAGCCTGCACTAAAAAAGAGGCAATCATTTAAACTGAACCAGTAAACAGGAGCTGCACATGGAAGTTGAGAAAACGACCAAAACTTCTATTACTAAGCTAAGGAACATGATAACATGAGAAGCACATGCAACTGTATTCAGTCCTTGATTGCTGATGTTACAACACCACTCAATCCCCAAAGTCCTCCTTATTGCACGCAAAGATCCTCAATATGCCATACTGTTCGTCAGACTGGTCCCGACTACATGATGCATCCTCCTTATGTTACCTATTTCCCTTCCAAATCATAGGATTAAAATGACTTTAAAAGTAGATAGGAGGGTATATATAATACTAATATTTACACATGGACTTTAATTCTTCTATCATGGTATTACACATCTAATACCAGAAAGAAAAGGGCAAAGGAAATCCCCATACCCACCTCTAAACATGAGAGTGTTTAAAGCAGCTTTTCCAAGAATAACTACTCCAACAGACACCTCTCATGGTAAGGATGCTGCATCCTACAACTAAGGCTATAAGCTCTTGAAAAGGGACAAACAGTCATTATATTTTTCATCTGTGCATTATTAGTACTCTGGCAAACAGTCTTCCTGACAGATAAAAGAAGTTACACAGAAGCAAGATTCATACTTAAATCTTCCCGCACAAAACAAAACAAACAACAAAAAAAAGCAAACAATATTCAGGCTCTTTAGATGAAGAAAATGATGACTGTGTCTGGCTACAATTAATGCATAGCAACCTAATCTCAAAGGATATTTATATTGCTTAATGCTCTGGGTATTCCTGCCAGACCTACACAGGCTCACATGAATTTTTGTGCGACAGCAGCCACACTCCTTTCAATTCCCAGCCTACATCAGGTAGGTAGACACAGTCAAAGCACTTAGAGGTTTTAATCTGCATCTCTGTGAAAAATTCAAACAAGTATGTGCAACCTAAGCAACATTATATGCATTGATAGATTAAAAAAAATGGTGAAATTGGTGCATATCACATCTACCCCTACTCGTAGTCTGCATAGGAGTCTCCCTGTCCAAATGGGAACACAAATTCCCTACCACCAGGAAAAAAAAAAGAGGGGGGGAAAAAAAAAAGGAAGACATACACTCCTTGAGTGGAGAAACATGTGTTGTGGTTGAGATGAGAAGGACCTGGACATCCAGCTTTCATCTCCATATCCTCCCCCAGGAGCAATGTCTGTTCAACTGAGCGTGCATAAGGTTCACCTGTTCTCATACTGTGCAACAGTGCAAAAATAAAGGTTTAAAATATGGCCAAGCTACAGCCACAGCACAGCTGGGTTAGGGATAACACTCTAAGGGAAATTAAAAAACAATAATAAAATGAAGGGAGGCGAGGAAGGCTGGCATACCTTTAAAAACAGCCGAGACACACCAATACCCTTTCCACATTTCACTCCCTCATACTGGAAAGGCAGCATAACAGAGATGTCTTCTACTGCCAGAGAGACATCTCCTCTATCCTACCTCCTTGGCTGATCACAGAGGAAAGGGGAAATAATCAGATGAGTCACCACTGGAAATCTGCACGACTGGATTGCACCTAACCCATCAATGCACCAGACACAGGAAACCAAATTACCACCAGCCTCCCGATCATCTGCTGAGATGCTGGAAACCGCTGCTCCAATCTTACACTTTATTACCGTGACCAGTCAATATGGTTCTTGCAAGTAAATTGCTTGCATACAAAGACTAAATCTTGTTGCTGAAATGTGCATGTTAAGTATTTTGTGTTCTGACAAAATTAACCATTATATTGAGAACCAGACATGCTTTAAAGGCATTGCCCTTCTTAATTATGGTATGTAGAAATATATTCAGGAGAAAAACATTAACCTTTTTACTATAATTTTCAAGGGGAGACAGTTTTCACAAGGAAAGATCAAAGATTGCCCTGGAAAATGGAATCATACAAGATTTTAGTTGCCACAATAAAAAAATAAATAATAATTTTAGAAATTCTTAGCTGGAGAGGTAAGAAAGAGAAGAAAACAAAAAAAGAACCATAAGCATGCACATACAAGCATTTTTCAGTCAGGTCTAACAATAGGCTTCCATGTCTCATGGTAGGTAAAGCAGATGAAATACTGATTTTACAAATATGTAAGTGAAAAAATTAAAATAAGTGCAATAACACATTCAGAAATTTAGGACAGTCTGCAACTGTATTCCCCCAATCTTTTAAATAACTAAATGCAAAACAAATGCAAAAAAAACCCCAAACCCAGACTTAAAAAGGCAGTGCGTTTTACTAAATTTCACAATTTAAATACTTACAGGGTAAGAAATCCACTTGAGAAATAAGGAAAAAGTAGTTATTTACAAATAACCTTAGGTGCACATTTGTCCTCAGCCCTTTCCAGCTTCTCTGTCATTTCTCCATGGCGCACAGCTCCCAGAACTCTCCACTGACACCTGACATGCACACCTTCCTGGAGTCTGAGATTACTTTGCAAGACCTACCCCAACGTCACAGAGGACTTTTGGATTTTATCAGACACATGAAGGCTGGATCATTAGTGAGCAACCCAGTCTGTGCATTTTAATGGGGGTTTGTCTTTGAAAAAAATCATCCACACATAAGACTCATAGCTGTGAAGCAATACCCTCCTGAATAATCATCAAGTTGATGTTTATTATATCAGGGATGTCTTTTTCTCTCCACATCATCAGGCAAATGTCTGTGAAAGATATCCATCTGTACCTAGATCTTATGCCTTCATTCTCACTCCATTTCCACTCAATCCAAATAAGATCAACTCCAAGCAACATTTGTATTGAATGCTGAGAACTTGCAATGAGAATGCCTATGTGCCATTTAAAAGAAAATATATAAATAGATATATATATAGCTATAGATATACCCACAAAGGTGAAACACTTGTAGTTCATTAAGATCATCAGTGTCACTTTGTTACAAACCTCTTGTATTTGCAAAAGATCGTGCAACCAAACGTCTGGCCCATTTTCACCTAAGATTACATTTTCAGGTGCCTCGAAAAAGATGCATTTTGTCAGTGGCATTCTTTAGGCAAACAGAGCATGGTGACACAAGGAAGAAAAGAAGTTTTCCCTAGAGCAAAAATGCAGTAATGCCTGACTTTGTCCTCTGCTTTACCTAATCTTAAATAGTTTCCAAAGAAGAGTTTCAAAGTAGTGCAACGGGTGTTGCAACAAAACTCCTCCAACCCTGCAGTGTCAAACCCGGATCTCCATTTTTCTTCCTCTTCTCTGCAGCTACTTTGACATCCGGCTTCATAGAATCACTGAGTTGTTAAGGTTGGAAAAGACACTTAAGATCATCAGCGCTAACATCCTGCATCCTTCAATATCAAACAGCTAATAACTAACAGAAAGAGGATACTTATGTCATATTTTTGGAGGCATCAGCAATTGACACAGTGCTATCATGACTGACTCAGGCAGGCAGTTACCACTGGCAAAAATTGACACCATGCCACTTCCAGCTGCACAAAAGGCATTTTGGAGCACCATGGTGTCCTGGCTGTTTTTTCATCCGTTTTGTTAATGTAAACAGAAAACATGCCACACTTGCTTCTGTTCTTCATCACATTTTGATTTATTAGCTGATGTGGTAATTTTAACATGTGGAAAATCTCAGATCAAACTGCACAAGCTAGATTTTTTAAATTCCTTCCTGAAGGAAAAAAATAATAAATAAACAACAAATAGCAGTGTCAATAAAGAAATTCCAGGAAAGTATTTACAAATAATACTGGAGATTAGATCTGGGATTGGACTGCCCCTGTGAAGGAGAGGTGATGACAACTGCAGAATTGCTGGGCCAAATGTCCCAATACCCCCGAAGGACCATCTCCCAAACAACACAGCTCCCATGAGACACAACAACTGCATCTGCCACAGCAGAAGTCAGTGTGTAGGCTATCAAATACTCTCAAATGCTTTGGAACAGAAACTCCTGGCAAAGTTTCTATTTCAAAAAGCTCCAACTGTATTTATAAGCCTTATGAAGTTCATCCTGAAGAAGTTATTTAAGCTAGACACCTCCCTAATCCAGGTGTCTAGCTTATACCTCGACACTGGGCACCAAGCAAACAGATCTGGAGTCATGTAACGAAGAGAGCCAGGCAATGAGCAGGAGCAGGTGACTTGAGGAGAAGCCTCCAGGGAAAAGTATGGCTTGCCTAAGTTCAGGTGTCTGCCTCTCTTCATCCTGCTGGTCAGCTACAGCCCAACAATGAGCTGACACCAAAAAGCTGTCTCCACCACCACCTCTTCCCTGGCATGAGCACTGTTCCCCATCTTGACTCCCAGGAGCCAATCAAGTACCAAATCCCAGATAACAGGCTGATTTTCCACCATCAGATGAACCCCCTGAGCCAAATTAGCAGTGGGACACACCACTGCCACCACATAAGGAGGCAGGAGAAGCACAGGCCAAGCACAGGAACTTCAATGACACCTTCCTGGGATAATACCTCAGCACTAACACAAAACCACATTGTTGTGGGATGTACTGTAGGAGGACAGCTTGGCCCAAACAACAGATTTCACTGTCTGTGCTAGCTGAACTGATCCCCACCCAGCTAACTCCTTTAAAGCTGTGTTACATTACAATTATTTTTACTTTCTTTGGCCAGTGCAGTGATAACTATTTCCCAAAGTCAGTATATTGTGTTTCTTTTCTAATAGTAATGACTGAAAGCTGAATCACATCCAGAAACAAAACTCAGAACTTTCACATGAGCTGGTACCAAAAAAAATGTGCCAACATTTGCACAACATGTGCCACCCTGGCAAAAAGTAAAAAGCAAGTCTTATAATCTTCATGCCCTTCTAAGATAATTCCAGATGTTTTGTACTACAAATGGAAAACACTGTTGAAATTAGGTTTCTCCATTCATTATAACACAAATGAAAGCTTTACAGCAAAGTATCCAACTGGAAGCTAGCATGATGTGAATCAGTTCCATACATCTTTCTTTTCATTGGAAAAATAAAAATTTAGCACTATTCACAAAAGCTAAATATATCACTTCATGCAGCAGCTCACAACATGAACCACAAAACCTATTTTAAAGCAGCTTATTCACTACATTCCTTTAAAGTTAGATTTTCACTTGGATTGACAGTATTCAGATATGTGAAAAACAGCAAAACCCGAATCACTCCCTCTAACGTAATTTGGATAATAAGTGAGGTGTGTAAAGCACACCTTAGACCAGCAGAAGCATTTCTAGTACACTGAGTCTGAGAGCACGTGCTGGTTTTCATTAAACTGCTGTAGCTGGAAAGCCCATTTAAAAAATGATAGTTAAGTTATATTAGACTTGTTAAGCAAAAAAGGTTGGGGTTTGTTTTGCTTTTAAAAAATGTCCTGAAGGAGTGGATAAAGGAACTTTAAAGTGGAGGAGTGGTAGGTACAAGAAACAGCTGGAATGTATCTGGTTCTTACAACACAATAAAACCCAAGTGTTTTCCAAAGCTCAGCAAGGTCACCATCTAATGTACTGTACACAAGTGCTCATTAAAAACTTAAAAATGGGGACCAAAATAAAGTGGCTGACAAATAAAAAGGTGCTAAAAGTGAGCCCATAGTAATGGGATGGGGGGGAGGGCAGAGCAAAATATGGTAAATGTGGAAATCAGTATCATCTCACCTTCTTGCTAAATTACGAGCAGAAAAAAAAAATGCATGACCTCACAAAAATGCAGAAAGGATCAGGACACAGTTAAAAAAATAACGAAAACAAAAAAAAATCGAAAAGACAGGAGGAAAAGAACAAAAGTAATACCAGAACTAACTGTAGTTGGTAACCACAAAATTCAGAATGGAAAAATACAAATGTCCAATCAGAATTGACTGTAGATCCCCTTAAGCTGCAATGCATTTCCCTGGTATAGAAAGCATACCCACTTCTATAGTCAACAAGTTAATTCTTCCTCTTAAAAGTGCCTGCAGATGCTTCTTTCACGGAAAATAGCAAAACAACACTCAAAACTACAAAGAGATACTGTCCATAAAGGAAACTACACTATGAACTCACCTCAAAGCTATGCATGTCCATCATACACTATGTGAAGACAGACTTTTGATTCACCCTAAGAATTTCCAAATATAGACTTGAAAATACATAAACTCACCTTGTAGAAACCAGTAAATAGATTTTACTCTCAAGAAAAATTAGTCTCATTTTTCTCTCAAACACATTACAGATACCTTTCCTGAGGACTGGAAGCAACGGGACAATAAGGTAACAGAGACAAGAATATTCCGCCAGACAGAACAGTATTACTCTCACCCTCTCCCTCTAAAACATTGTTGCTACCTCTATTATATAACATTTTACCACAGCACTTTCATAGTCTGCAGGCACTGGAAACATTATTTCTAGTATTTAAAGTCACACACTATTTACTTAGCAACACATATATTTACATATCAATTCATATTTATATATTAATTGGATACACTTAGATTTATTCCATGTAATACTCATTGCCAAGAATCTACACATAATAATGAAATACTGATGCAGCCACCTAAAGGAGGATTAAATACATCCCTTATGTAGATGCGAGCCAGGACTTTGGCAGTTGTACTCTAAGAAGTTCTCCAGAAACCAGCCCACCCAGGTTTTATGACTTGACAGAATTACCCAGTATTAAACATGGTTTAGGCAACAAAATACATAGATTTTTCTCTTTTTATTCACACATCTTTCATTCTGACACTATTCAGGACATTGACTGGCTCTCTGCACAGTATCCAAGAACACATTACTCAGAATTGAGAAAAACATTTTCATAATGATTAGTTCAACTTAAATAAAGCTATCTACAAGAAGAGGATTTGAACAGTAAGACTAGTTTTCTTTCTTTACAGTTATTCCTCCCATCTGCCATACCAGACTGTATGGATTAGATTCATGCTTGGGGGAAAAACAAAACAAAATTATCACTGAGGTAAGATCTCTATGCAAATACAGGGAAAACATCACTGCTAGACCTCTTGCTGCATTTGCAGAAGCCATAAAAATATACAGTAGAAATGCAGACTTCAAACAGCTTCAACAAATAGAAACATTTGGTGACCACATGTCAGACCATTCACTGGATTTGATTGCTGTACTGTTGATCCAAACCAAAAGATTTCAGTAAGTTGTCCTGGTTTCAAGTTTTATCCTCGAGCAGACTCTTTCTACCAAGTTACTTTGCAAATCTGCTTTTCAATCTTCTGACCAGGTGTGTGTGTCAGAGGGTATGCATATATACACAAATTTTGTTTTTTTCCTGGAAAAAGAAAAAAACAAAAGTCTCCAAATAATCTTTCAAAATTCAAAATGTAACAGATACTTTTACATCACAAGGAAGATAGTTATGGACTCTGAAAAGCACATTGTAATGCAATAATGCATGCAGTTGTCAGCACACATAACAGCATTCAGAAAAATTAGGCTTTTTCAATACCTATTTAATGGTTGTGACAGATAGGAATAGCAGAGATATCTTTGGTTGCCACTCAGACAAGGTGTGCTTTCTTCCTCTCATGCTGCCTATCAAATATGACAAAAACCTTATCTTGCTACAGAAATCCTAATGGTGAAACCTCTCCCCATCAATGCTGGGTACTGTTAGCACCAGGAAGGATTTCTGTTCTGCTGCAGTCCGTCTGTGTGAGAAACAATCTCAATTCTGACACGTCCTGACTCTGAGACTGACGCGCTTGCAACAGTATCTGATGAAAGTAGTGGCTCTCATAACACCTGACTTTAACAACTCTATATGAGTTATTAGAGAAATAAATTCAGCTCACAAGAGCAGCTGTAATAGTTTGCAAGAGCTACTTGGCCCAACACCTATTTTTTACTTCAGTCGATTTCTCAAGGTTGCTGCACATGCCTTCCTACAGCTCTGCTGCTTCACTCCAACAATTCATTCAGGCACACGCTCGCTGGCCACCCTCCCACAGACTGGATCTGTACATTTGACTACTTCAGGGGAGAAAAAAAAAATCAAGTGTTATTTGCCTCAGGGCACTCTAACTAAAGATTTACAGACTTTGTGGGTCAGGTTTCAAGTTGCTTTAGCGAACAATTTCAAACCATAGACATTTACCTGAACATGAGGGTTCATTTAAGACACAGAACAGGAATCAAAAGTTGGGATGTTTTACAAGAAAACAGCACACACTTCTTTCCTCTAGGACACTTTGAGAGGCATCACTCCTAAAATGGAGAAGTGTGTTTTGGAGGAAAAAAAACTACAGCTCCCCTTCATTCACAAGAGGAAACTTCGTGGTGGACTACAGATTGTGAGAGGCAGACTGCCCTCCCACATCTTGAGGCAGGAAAACAGAGTCGGCAGTCTGGGATATTTAATAGCTGGGAGAAGAATGCTTTGGTTTGGAGGAACAGCTTTTGGCTTGCTTAAGTTATAATATGGAACAGAACACAGTAAAACAATTTTAACCCAGCTATTTCTAGCTTTGGCAAACACAGCTCTACCTTTCATAGAATCATAGAAAATCCTGAGTGGGAAGGGACCCACAAGGATCATCAAGTCCAACTCCTGGCCCTGTACAGGACCATCCCCAAGAATCACATAATGTGCCTAAGAGTACCATCCGAATGCTTCTTGAATTCTGTCAGGCTTGGTGCTGCGACCATTTCCCTGGGGATCCTGTTCCAGTACCCAACCACCCTCTGGGGGAAGAACCTCTTTCTAATATCCAACCTAAACCTGCCCTGACACAACTTCAGGCCATTCCCTTGGGTCCTGTCACTGATCACCACAGAGAAGAGATCAGTGCCTGCCCCTCCTCTTCCCCTCATGAGGAAGTTGTAGACTGCAATGAGGTCTCATCTTTCTTCTTCTTTGAGAAACTGTTTCTAAGTTGTGGCATTCCAGTGTTTTACTTTGGTCTCAGCATGCACCATCTGCCCAGCTGAGGTGCAAAGCGAAGGCTGGCTTGCACGTGGGTTTGACTAGCACCAGCTGCTCCAGGCAGAGCTCAGAAGACTCTAAAAGTCTTGAATGCAAGAAGTCAACATCACTAACCAGCACTGGCTTCTGGATAAAGGACACCTGAGAAGAGCTTGAGTTTTGCACAGAAAATTACTAATCTTTCCTGAAAAGAAGTAGCTCAACAGCCAGGCCTCCCAGAGTGACTCCAGGTAGTGTAACTGAGACAAACGCCATCATCTCCCCTCCCAATTCACAAAACACAAGAGATTGGGTACCACGCTTGAAGAGGTCTTTGCACTGTGAAGACTACAGGCCTGCCTTGTCTGGATTATCATAAATTATGCCCTAACATGAATCTGAATTAAGGAATCAAGTCTTTCATTAACTAACAACAGGTATCAGATGCAATTTCTTGGTTTTATTACTCTTATTCAAGCCGTTGGGGTTTTTGATTTTCGGTTGTTTTGGGGACGGGGGAGGGGGGCGGGCAGTATTTTGGGGTTTGTAGCATAAGACTGGCATTACAACTAGGAACAGCTGCTTGAGCTTCCACCAGCCAGTGGCTGCCCCAGTGTGGAAAATTCACCTGAGAACAGGCAGAAGAGGGACCTGACCAGGACACAACTGTCTCTCATAAAGAGCTTCAAGAACATATGGGGTGAAAATTTTTTATGTTTTGGGGTAGTTTTTAATAGCACTGAGATCTGACAAATACAGCTGCTCACTCCTGTTACAAAAATCCCTCAGCTTCAAGGTTTGAGCTCAGGTCCTCTGACGTTTTTTGACTCAGAGTCCAAATACAGAAAGATGTTAACACAGATTTCATTAGCAAACGAAAAGAGTAACAGTTTACAAAGAGATTTTGGCTTGTTTTTTTTAAATATATAGTAGCTAGTGTCTGTATGCTTTCATCTCCTCTAATGTTAAGGAGAAGCTGGCACACAAAACCTTACCAAAACATCAGAACTTCAAGTTCATAAATATTTGGAAATCTGCCTCATCTTCAAAACTAATTGTTTAATCATTAGGGCTCCACAAGTTTCACTCTATCGTGTACACACCATTTCATTTCACCAAGACTCACAAAACCTTGGGACACGTCTCATTACCCTAAAAATATCACTACTCTTCTCACACAACAATGGAAATGGTTAGTCTTGGCTTTTTAACCCATCTGGACGTAGAGAGTAGAGAAACACAACAGTTCTTCTGAAATGCAAACCTCATTTCTCCAGGGAAATAAATATTTACATTTTCCTTTATTATAGAATTCCTAACATCCTGTTTATCAATACTTTCAGGTTTTCAAGTTACTCACTTTAAAATAAAATGTTTCTCCAAGGGGTAAGTTTAAAAGTTACTTTAACATGAGAACAGCTTTCACATATCAAGGACAGCCACACAAATTACATGGAGAAGGCGGGAAGTTGAGCATTTGTTTTTCTCTTCTACATGAACAGTGCACACTTCACACTCACATTGCTTTGCTAGTTCTCCCACGTGCTACTGGCAGGCTAGAACAAAACCTTTTTGTAGGAATAGTGCAACCAGCCAGTATCATAAGAAATTTAGGAATGACTTAAACAAATCCCCAAACTCTTAAAATAGGATTTTCAAAGACAACATTACATCAGCTTAATGAAACTATTTAAAATAAGCTTTGCCAATTTAGAAAAAGCAATGCAAGAAAGGTATACGTGACAAAGGAATGTCTTAATTACCTGAACTCACAGCTAGCTCTTACAAAATTGACACATGGGAAAGCCAGGACTGCTTTAATTACCTACATTCCCACTTACAAAAGTGACACTTGCGGAGGTCATTTGTGATACCCTTGCCTTTCGTGCTCTCAGTTCAAAATTCTCAAGACATTTTAAGCACTAGATGTCATTGTTTTACAGAGGAAACAAGCCTGGACTCAGGTCTTGACAAGATTATAAACATGAGAAGTAAAAAGTAACAAACATCCTTTTTTTAATACTTAACTGCTTCAAAAGTTACTGGGATAGCGCTTCTGACAAGGTAAGTTCCACCACAAGTGAACAGGCACACAGAAATAAGCTTAATACGTTAAAACATACATAAACCAGCACTCTGAAGCTCCTCTTTAAAAACACACCACGACTTTAAGTAAGTATTTCTAACATTTCTCAGCTTCCACGCCATGAGCCTCGCTCGCTCAGCTGCACACTGCCTGAGCATACCCGCACTCGGGTACACACCTCGGAGCAGCCTCTGTCCCCAGGCATCAGCACGTACCACACCGGTGTGACTCTGTGCAGCGATACAGAAAAACAGATATTTACATTAAGCGCTCTGCGCAGTCAGACCTTCATGTTTAAAAATAGGAGCGAAGAAAATGAGTGTTAATTTCAGGTTGCTCTCTGTCCTGAACTCTTTCGTGACAGGAAGGAGTGCCTCTAATTCAGACTGTCTCGGAGCAAGCGCTACAGAAGTAATTTACAAGACGGCAAGAAGTTATAAGCCTTAATGACAGGAGGGCAGCCGAGCCAGCCTTTAATTTGGATTGTGAGGAGGGGGCGGTGGCGATGCTGCACAGATAGATCTCTGCAAGCTGCCACGATACCTTCTAAAAATAGCAGCGCACAGCTGCTGACAAAGAAGCAAAGTTCGGGGCCGCGTCCCCGGAGCCGCTGCCCGACAGCAAGGCAGCTCCACGGGAGCGGGGGCTCGGCGGGACTCCGGCCTGGGGGCAGCGAGGGGCTGGCACACAGCAGCACCGAGAGACGCCTCACCTCTACCCATCGCTGGGCTTCGGCGAACGCCGCCTGGCAGTCACACTCGGCGTCCTCTCTCCCGTCCATGTCCAGCAGCGAGCGAGCGGGGGGCGGCCGGTGCGGGCGGGGCGGGGGCGCGGGGAGAGCCGCTGTCATTCAGCCGCCTCCTTTTAACGCTCCCCGCGCGTCTCCTCCCCCTCCGCCTCCTCCCCGCGGAACTCCCCCTCCCGGGAGCGGTCTGTCGCTCCGCGGCCACAGGAATCCGAGCGAGCCTCGGGCTGTAGCGCAGCGCCGGCCCCGCGGGCGGCCGGGCGGGGCCGCACCCCCGCGGCAGTGGCAGCGGCGCTCCC